>JAVXUP010000556.1:0-419932 GCA_033070095.1 Escallonia herrerae
AAGGCGGCGAGGTGAGGTGGACGGGCGAGAGTCAGAGCGGTTGGGGCGACAGGCCGAGCTTGATGCTGGATGGTCAAGGTACAAGCAGAGCGGGAGGCACTTCAGGCATTCAGCTCCCACCCATTTGCATCGCTGTTGTCTAGACTTTCTTAGCTTGTATGTTACTTTGCTATAGTTGTAGCGCTTAATGACGGCTAGTAAACGTTTGATGTATATGTACATATTTTCGATGGTCTTGGCTTATTGTATGTTATGTTCGGTTGCTCTCTTCTTCTCTCTTTTTTTTTTTTTTGAATGTCTTGCGCGTTTTGGTCACCTGTGAATGCTCTCCCATTCCCGCCCGTAGAAAGTGACTTAGGAAGCATAGGTTGAGAATGAGTGTTAGCTAGGCAGAAGCTGAGGTAACAGCATGACTTTGTATTGATAGGACGTGGTACAAAACACCATTACATGAGTAGTGTAGAACGCTACACAGATCAACAAAAAAATACAAGTCTGTAAGCAATGTCGCATGTACAAAAATGCTACAAGAGCACGTACTATGACGCCGGCGGATAGGGCTGGTGGAATATTGTCGTGACTAAACATAATACTTCTTCAGGTAGCGGCCGTTGATGGGGGCCGAGACCTGACCGTCGTCGTGGTTGAGCAGGAGGTACGAGCCATTAGTACGGGCCTCGTGCACCGTGAAAGGGCCCTCCCAGTTTGGCGTGAATTTAGGAGCTAACATGTTGGCCCGCACATGCTTGGCGGCTTGAAGAACAAGGTCACCCTCGATAAATGAACGTGGCTTGACGGTCTTCCCATAAGCTTTCGTGAGCTGCTCATGATACTTCTTCATGCGGCGCAGGGCCGTGGCTCGTCGTTCGTCGAGGCCGTCGCCAGCCGGGCTGCTTCATTTCCGAGACCGCTGCTTAGAGAAAGTCGAGCCGATGGTTCTGCGATCTCGGCAGGTACCACGCACTCGTCCCCGTAGACGAGAGAGAAGGGCGTGGCCTTTGTCGCTGTGTGCAGGTATGTTCTGTAGGCCCAGAGTGCCAGATTTAGTTGTTCGGACCACGACCGGTCGGCGTCATGCACCATTCGCGATAATACTCGTAGCAAAGTCTTGTTGGAAGCTTCAGCTTGACCATTACCTTGCGGGTAATAGGGAGTTGATGTAGCATGGCTGATGTTGTACCCTTCCATGAGAGCTCGAACCTCTCGGTTAATGAATGGGGTGCCATTGTCAAATATAATACACCGAGGGATGCCGAAACGACAGATGACGTCACGTAAGTTAGAAACGGCACCTCCCGTGGCTCTCCGCAGAGGTACGGCTTCAACCCACTTCGTGAAGCGTTCAGTAGCAACCATGATCCATGAATGGCGTCTGGACGGCGGGTGGATGGGGCCGATGAGGTCGAGGGCCCAAGAATGAAATGGCCACGGGGCTGAGATCTGCAAGTCGGATGCTGGCGTGTGTATCATGTCGGCGTGCCGCTGGCAGGGTTGGCAACGTCGGACATGCGAGATGTAGTCGGATTCCATAGTCGGCCAATAATACCCCAATCTTAGTAATTCTGCATACAGCTTCTGGGAGCCTTGATGTTCACCACAATCACCATTGTGTACTTCGTTAATGACCTTGACCACTTGGGCACCTTGCAAGCATCGCAGGGTGCGTCCCGAAAATCCCTTGCGAAACAACTCGCCTTCCATCACAAAATACTTGACTGCCTTGCGCTTGATGGATCGTACTGAGTCGCGGTCAGGTGGTAGAATCCCGTGGGATAAATACTGGATGAAAGGCTGGCGCCAGTCACCTTCGATGTCAATGACAAGAGCTTCTGCCCCGTCGGGTGCATACAAGCACTTGGGACAATCTTTTTGTATATCCGAGGCGTCCTTGGCCATGGATGGCCAATATAGGCCCATACGCTGGAGGCGACGATACAGAGGGGGACTGTCGAGGCCACAACACTTCTGGTGGCCGAGCTGTAATTTGTGCTTTGCCTCTTCCGGTGCCAAACACCTGGCTAGAGTGCCTCCGGGACACCGCCTGTATAAGACATCTCCCATCATTGAAAAGTCTGTAAGGGTGGAGGCATGAGCAAGAGATGGCGCTTTAAGTTTGTCGATAATAGGTTGCCTCCAATCGTCCGCAGTAACGTCCCTCGGGACTAGGTTCAGTGCTGTGCATGGTTCCATTCTCTTGACGATGGTTAGCATCCGTTGTTCACCATCGACCTCTATCTTTGACGCGATCGTGGCCAAGCAGTCCGCATGTCTG
The DNA here is from genome assembly GCA_033070095.1 of Escallonia herrerae. Lineage (NCBI taxonomy): Eukaryota > Viridiplantae > Streptophyta > Magnoliopsida > Escalloniales > Escalloniaceae > Escallonia > Escallonia herrerae. The sequence goes on from JAVXUP010000556.1 coordinate 2,273, forward strand.
TTGTGGCACCTATTGTGATGTTCATACTGGACATGACCGAGTCTTCCTTCCAAGTGTTGCACCAAGGCACGATAAGGTGCCAAGGCTGGTTCTTTGACCGCGAACTCCCGTCCGCCTGCTTCATGACCAAATTTGAATCTCCTTTCACACACAGCGCCTTAGCCCCCATACTGACGGCGATCATGAGGCCAATGACAAGTGCCTCGTATTCAGCTTCGTTGTTAGACACCGGGAATGCAAGTTTGAAAGATAATGAAGTGGTAACACCGTCTGGTGCCCGGAGGACTATGCCGGCACCCCCTTGCCGGAGGGGCGTGCCATTGGGACCTTTGCTAGTGGCAGAGCCGTCGAATTCAAGCGTCCACAGTTCATCGATGTCGGTGATCAGGGCTGTCTCCTCCCCAGGCAGTTGATCCGATATCGGTTCACATTGTTGGCGTGGGAAGAAGGCCAGGAGGTCTGCAAGTGCTTGGCTCCGCAGAGCTGTAGGATTCTTGATAGATAAACCGAATTCGGCCAATAGCAGCAACCACCGTGTGAGTCGGCCAGACAGGGCGGAACGCGTAAGCATGTAACAGAGTGGGTCAGCCTTGGTGACGAGTGTGATCTGGTGCGCCAGAAAGTAATGTCTGAACTTCTGTGAGGCGTACACCAAGGCTAGACAGTGTTTCTCGAGCTCGGAGTAGTTGGCTTCGGGCCCTCTGATCACTCTACTGAGGTAATAAACAGGACGCTCGACACCTTCGACTTCTTGGGCAAGCAAAGCCCCGATGGATCTGGGTGTGGAAGTCAGGTAAAGTAGGAGTGGGATGCCCCGTTGTGGTACGACCATGGTTTGCGGTGACATGAGGACCGCCTTAATCCGTTCAAATGCTTGCCGTTGGGGGGCGCCCCAATTCCATGGTGCGCTTTTACGCGTCAAGTGTTGAAATGGCGTAATGAGCTCGGCCAGCGCGGGTATGAAGCGTCGGAGGTAAGAGACCTTGCCGAGGAAGCTCTTCAGTTGCTTTGTGTTCTTGGGGGCGGGCATTTCTTGGATGGAGGCTGCTTTCGAGGGGTCAACGTCGATGCCCTGTCGACTGACCAAGAAGCCGAGGAACTTGCCGGAGGAGACGCCGAAGGCACATTTCAATGGATTCATCCGCATGTTATACTGGCGGCAACGATCAAAGACCGCTTGAAGGTCGGTGAGGTGATCACTTTCCTTTCTGGATTTGATAATAAGATCGTCGACATAGTCTTCCACAGTACGGTGTATCATGTCATGGAATATTGCTGTCATAGCCCTTTGATACGTAGCACCCGCATTCTTGAGGCCGAAAGGCATAACTTTCCGACAAAAATTACCCATAGGAGTGCGGAAGGCTGTCTTGGCGCTGTCGTCGGGGTTCATGCGAATCTGATTATAACCTGCGAACCCATCCATGAAAGATAAAGTTTCATATCCGGCGGCGGCCTCCGTAAGCATGTCGATATTGGGTAGTGGAAACTCGTCCTTGGGGCATGCCTTATTCAAGTCCCGAAAGTCAATACAGACGCGGACTTGGCCATTTTTCTTTTGTACAGGGACGACATTAGCCAGCCAAATAGGGTGAGTGATAGGTTCGATGAAGCCTGCCTGCAGGAGGCGTTCAATCTCTTGCTTGATTTTCAATTCGAGCTCGGGGCGGAATGTCCGCGGGTGTTGTCGGCTAGGGATGGATCCGGTAGCAATGTTGAGATGGTGTGTGACTAAGGCAGGATCCAGTCCGGGCATCTCATTGTAGCTCCATGCCAAGACATCACGATACTCGTGCAGGAGGGAAACCAATTCCTCTCTTCGGCCGGGGGCGAGTTTTGTGCCAATGTAGGTGTGCCGCGGTTCTTCGCCCGGGTCGGCCAGGTTGATTTCTTCAATATCTTCAGCCTGTGGTCGAGGGCCGTCCTCATAGCAAGGTGGTGCCGCGCCGGGGGTGAGGTCAGGATCTGGCTGGCAATGCTCGGCCGTGCGGCACCATTCAGTCTCTCCAAGGGGGTCGGGGTCGAGGGGGTCTGATGAGGGACCGCCTGGAGCCCCTGCATACCGTCATAATTGATAGATGATTTTGCCGTCCTTGACGATACGTCGAAAGGCCGGCTCAGCCTTTTGCTTCTTGGACTTGGGGGAAGAAGGGGGGAATTGGTCGTGGCAGCAGGCGGAAGCGGTGGGGTTGACCCATTATTCTTGTTACTTCTCTCGGTTTTGGCCTTGGGAAGCTTGTCCCCGCACAGCTCATCCAAGGTCGGCAGCCTGGTAGAATGTATATGAGTAGCATTCTCACCATCCTCGGCGAAATTAGTGAAGAAGGAGGCCTCGGCGAAATAAGACTCGGCGCATTCAAAGGGGGCTTTGGTTGCAGGGATTGTCATTGCTACCTCATGTCCCGTAGAACCGGCTACCAGCTTCACACATTGGTGGTATGTTGAGGGAACGGCCTTGTTGACATGGATCCATGGTCGCCCGAGCAGGAGGTGAAAGGCAGACTCGCTGTCTATTACGTGAAAAGTAGTGTCGCGACGGACAGTTCCGACCATGAGGTCGACAGTGATATGGCCGAGGGTCGACTGAGGACCCTGTCCAAAGCCGGTAATCTTGACGGGGTCACGGATGATTTTCCTTGGGGGAATGCCGGCCTGTTGCAGGGTGATGAGAGGTATGATGTTGATCGAGGCGCCGCAATCAACCAAGGCACGACGGAAGCCCGTGCCATTAACAGTACACTCTAAAAACAGCGGCCGATTGTGATGCTCGACCGGCGGCGAGTCTTCATCCGAGAAGACTAAGGCCGTGGAGGGGATGTGACGTAATTCAGCCTGGACGGCGAAGCATTCGGGACCGAGGCCGGTGGTGACCTCGAGCAGGCAATTGGAAAGGTAAGTCCGGGCGGCGGGTGAAAACCCCATTTCATCAAAAAAACTTTTGATCTTCGTCATCTGTCGAAAGGAAGGCATCGACTGCTTAGCTGGAGGAGGCACGAGGGTCAGTATGGGCTCTGCCGGGGCTTCGTGGATTACAGGCTCGACATGGTCAGTGACAGCCATAAGGGCCTGGTGCTCCCTATTGTTGCGATGCGGTGGGTAGGGATCTTTGCGCACATCGTTGTTCTTCCGTAGCTGCAGGTCGCCCGACGCTACCTTCCTTGCAAAGATGGTTCGCAGTGCATTACAATTTTTGAGCGGATGGCCAAGGGCTCGATGGAAAGGACAGTAGGTGGGCCTGGCCTTTTCTTCGTCTGTGATATTGGTCCGCATTGGTGGCAGTTGGAAATTTTTGTCATGCGCCACCCATTCCGCCAAGAGTTCCTTCACTGTATTCAGATCACAGGGATAGTCAGGTGCAGGCCTTTGTTGCCTTCGCTTGTCGGAGCCTTGGTTCACATCTGGAAGCTGACGCTTGAAGCCTGCATAGTTGTTGCTGTTGTTGCTACGTTGAGTGATAGGTGTATCTGCTGAGGCCAACAGCGTACTTTGCGGTCGAGGCTTCCATGACTTGACAGGACCAACTGTCTCGTAAGTTCGTCGGGCTGTCTCCTTGAGGTGTCCCCATGACCTTAACTGTAGGTTCTCGATATGCACTCGGTAGACGTCAATCATATTTTTGATGCATATGGGAACCAACGTTTCGTCTTTGCTGAAATCTGTGCACTCAAGGCACTTGAGATGAAAACGATGCACATATTTATTCAAGTCTTCTCCCTGGTTCTGGCGAATGCCAGCAATATCAACGATAGTCACGCTCTCGGTCTTGTAATGAAACTTGTCTAAGAACAGCTGGACCATGTCGTTCCAGGTGTGGACGGTCCCTGCGGGGATCTGGTGATACCAAGTGTAAGCCAAGCCTATAAGGGACTTGTGGAATTCTCTCAACTTTAAGCTGCTTCCTGTACCATACTGCTCCAAGGAGCCTGCGAACCTTGTTAGATGTTCACGGGCGTTTCCCTCACGTCCGTTGAAGAGCACAAAGTTTGGTTGCTTGTACTTGAGGGGGTAGGGTGCGATGGCGATATCATTGGCGTACAGGGCGTGTCCGGTTAGACGGGTTGAGGAGTCCGGCTCGGAATTCCTCGACAGGCGACGGACAAGGGCTTCCAAATCTGACCGAGTGACATAGTTGGAGGATGGTGCCTCATTGCCGGTCAAGGGGTGATGACCGCCTGGTGCGTCGCGAGCCCCCGAGCCCCCAGATGGCACGGCTTGATGAACGGGGACATGGGAGGGTTGGTATAGTGCAGGTGCTGGCAAGGGCAGCTGTGCAGGGGCGAGTGTGGGTTGGCGAGACATGTCTATCACTTGGCCGGGGGTTTGGTGTTGCTCAATTGGATACGGATTAGGTTCCATCTCGATGGAGTCATGCGTTTCGGAGGAGCTTCTTGCCGGCGTCGGATGAGATGGTGTGACAGCGGGGAGAATCTGCTGCAAGACTGGCCCGAGATCCATGTGTAGCTTGCGGGGCGGCACTGCAGAAGGAGATATGTCGGCTACCGGCAGCGAGGGTGTTGCGAGCCCTACCGCCAAGGGTCTGGATATCCAAGGCGGCGGTAGTCGCGACACTGGGGCCGGGGCGACGTCAAAAGCTGGCCCCGGTCCTGAAGGCTGGATTGATGGAGCGGCCTGCTGTGAGGACAGGGCTTGTATGGATTTTTGCATCTCCATAATGGCGGCTAGTAGAGTGGTCTGTGAATCTTGCAGAGTGGTGATGGTTGGAGTGAGTTGCTGGATGGCTGCATTTACGAGCACTTGCACGTCGGGGGTAGTGGTTGGCAGCTGGTCTTGGAGCCGCGTGGCGCTAGTCTCTTCCTGATCACCGAGGTGGTGTTCTTGCATGGCGGGGTTGGGTCCTTGGCTGGTTGCCCTAGTAGCTCTCCGTTGCACAGGCATCATGCCTAAGTCCGGAAGGTGTGCAAACCGCAATACGATGCTCACCTCCCCAGCGGAGTCGCCAAAATGATGATGCGGAAAATGGTTCGATGCTACGTGGAGGTGCCACAAAGGATGCGGTCTGAGTCAGCTTCCAGGTAGGCAACGCGGGAGACAGCAAGGACGGCGTAAGGGCTGAGGGCAAGGCTCCCCAGACAGGTCGTGAGGACTGGCAGCACTGCGCAGGCAGGGCGACGACGAACAGGACCGACGTTCTACAGTCGCGACAAGGGTACGGCGTCAAGGGTCCGTAGACGGGAGTCCAAGTGTATTTCTCTCACTAGAATTCCAGAGAGAATGTCTTTTTAGAGAGAGAAAGTGAAAAGTCCAAATGAGCCCAAAAGATCCTTGAAAAAGCTCCAAAGTCCACTATTTATAGGCAAAAATGTGCATGTGTCATAAGTTGACATGTGTCACCCCCTGGGAACGACACGTCGCCAGGGGGGCCAACACACTGACCCTCCGTTGGACTGCCGGTTCCTAAGTTCGTGCTGCCCTGCCCTTGCAACATCTCTCTGCCTGTCTGAGGAGACTGATCATGCCGCGGTAGCATGGTCAGAGTAGCCCGTTGCCCCAGCCTCCAGTCCAAGCCCTTACTGAATCCCACAGGCCTGGCAGCGGTGGGGAAGACCCGACGCCCAGCTGCCAGGTGGACTAGGCAAGATGCCCTTCCGAAGACCTGCTCCCATCTCGGAGTGACCCGGGGGTCATAGTCCTTAGGGGTGCCGACGCGAGCCCCCAGTGCCAGAGCACGTAGGCCAGTCACGCAGGCACCCCGGCGGAGATAGTGTTCTGGAGGAGTAGCCTATCCCGTGAGCATAAAACATGATTGCAGCGCATGGTGCGCGGTTGAGTGCGGGCGACGAGGGTCGCAGAGTGATCTCCGAGCGACAAGGGTCGTTGCGTGGATGGCGCGCGACCGTGAGCGACGGTTGTCATGGCGACAGAGCGGCCACAAGTGGCGGTCGTCGAGACTACGAGCGACTGTCATCGCGACGAAGGAGCATGGTTCGAGAGCGATGGTCGCGAGCGACGGTCGTCGTGACAACGGAGCACGGTTAAAGGTGACGGCGTCGGTATTCAAGGCAGGTGGCCGACCCCCCAGGGTGGCCGACCCCTTTGGGTGGCCGACCCCCTAGGGTGGCCGACCCCCAAGGGTGGCCGACCCCCAAGGTGGAAGGCACGATGAAGTCGCTTCACGAATGGTTCACGTGACTTGATCATGCGTTGCTTTGACCGGCCCTCGAGCGTTGAAAAGTTGACCGCTGACTGGGTGATGTGTCGTGCAAAGTGGGTCCCTTAGCGGGTCCTGGGGTGCGACCAGAATAGGGTATGAACAAGAATTTTGATGAAAGTAGAATTCTAGTAGTTCTACAATTCTACCGGGATTCTAGTAGTGCAACAATTCTACGGGGTTAGACTTCTCATTCAGTTAGAATTCTAACATACATATAAGTGTTAGTCAATTAGAATTCTAAGAATGCTCAACTACAAGAAGTTGAGTCCATTTAAGTTTTTAACATATACAACCAAAATCTACATCGATCCCAGTATCGTCGGTCAGAGCTTCCGTTGTTCCGACCAGGTATGTAGTCCTTAACCGGGGTTCAACCCAAAATTAAGGTAAGCTTAGGGATAGTTTTCTTATTTGTATGCATGTTTTCTCATTATTTTGGGATAAAAATCAAAAGCCACTAAAAATAAGCTAGAGACCATTAGGATACAACAAGGTGCCTAACTCCTTCCCCTTATGTAATTTAGTCCCTGGACCCAACTAGAAGCCTGAATTTGTGAAATTTTGAGTCATATAGGGTTTTTCTTGTTTTCCCTTGCTAATTATGTAGGTAATCCTTAAAAGATAAGATAGATGGCGACTCAAATTTTCACCTTCCCAATTCTATAAATTTAAGGCGATTCGCCATACTAACAACTCTGCTAGGGAACTATGAGGCTAGAATTGAAATAATTCTTTTGTTACTATGAAGTTTTATCCTTGTATATTGTATTTTGTTTTTCTTTACGTGCATATGGACCTGATTTTCTTGTGTGTTTGTTATTTTATTTTAGATGACTCACACACACACGTTATCTACCCTGCCTATTTAGGGTAACGGTTGTGTGTGTTTGTTATTTTATTTTAGATGACTACGATGACTACACACATGTTATCTGGCCTGCCTATTTGTTTGGGTAACGGTTGAATCCCTCGAACTTTTTAATTGCAAGGCGATCTTTGATTGTGCCATCACCTTCAAGGCCTAGTACCGAGAGCCTCTTGGTTTCTCGATATACTAAATAATTTGCACGCATACCAAGGACCATCCAAGATTAACAACCAGAGTTAAGGGTGAGAGGTATATTGTGCAAATTGAGTCAAAAGATTGACTTAAAGCCAAATTTTGGATCGAAACACACCTAAACCAATGTTTGAGGGTTCAACCTTTAACAAGTGTATACTTGTCAGTATTGTATCTGCTAGGAAACTGGCCGGTACAACATATTATCAGCCAATATCATTGTTAAAAGATAAATCATCAAAAATGGCCATGGATAAACTGGTATACCGACATTTCCTCCCCGACTACATTTTAGGATCAACTAAACCTAACCGGTAACTTTCTCTCAAACAGCCAAACAATAGTCTGGGGATCAACCAGGCGATAAACCCTAATAAGTATACTAGCGTCTGATCTTTCAAAAATGAGCTCCTTTTAGGATTGATTGTGCCAGCGGGTTATACTCTCTCAATCAAAAATAATAATAAGTTGTTTATCAACCAGCTAGTTTACCGGACAATTCTCTTAAGTCACTGAAAAGTTTAATGTGACAATATGCCTATAATTTTCCTTTGCTTAAATTCTGCCTTCAAATATACATAGTTAAAGGTAGAACAATCTCGTATCGAAATCAATCCGAAAAGCTCACATGCATCCTAATGGCTGAAGCATGCCCTCAAGTCAACGACATGTAAAAAGATTTTCAAGAAAGTTTCACTGCTCTAACCACTCAACGAGTAAAAATGGCTGTGGAATTAGAATTGCTTAAGGAAAACATCGCCATGCAGAGGAATGAGCAAGGGAACAAAAGGAGGAATGAGCAGTAGGCTAGTAGTTGAGTCAGGAGTCAGATGGTGAATAGACTGAGATGCCAAAATAGAAAGAAAAAATAGCATCTCTAGAATCACTGTTAGCTCAAATGAGGAGAGCGAATGACCTGAGGACCTAAAAGCCCTCCTTTGGGCCCAGATGTTAGGCTCTCTCTGAAGTTTAAGATGCCTAATGTGGATAAGTTTGATGGAACTTCAGACACAAAGATACATATTAAAATGTATATGCGCACGTTAGCTCTTCATGGGATTAACCAGAGACAACTAGTCCAACTTTTCCACCATAGTTTGACAGCGGTAGCCGCTGGGTGGTTCCTCACTCTTGACGACTCTCAAATCTAAGCATGGGAAGATGCGGTGCGTGAGTTTGTTAATCAATACCAGTATAGTGTTGATCTTGACATCACTCAAAAGAATTTGGAGATTACAAAATAGGAGCCTAAAGAGTCAGTATCTGCCTTCATCATCTGTTGGAGAAATAAGGCAACTCAAATGGTTAATCACCTTTCGTAGGAAGAGCAGGTTTACATGATGACAAATAACCTCTTGCCAATTTACGATGAGTACATTTTTGAACACTACCACACTTCTTTCAAGGTTTTGATGGGTTCTCTTTCTTGGATTGAGGTTGCCATCAGCAAGCGAACAATATCAAGAGAGACCAATTCGAATGATACAAGACCGATATGAAAAGCTTGGGTACCCAATCAAAGGAAGCTAGCATAAGAAATGTTAACACTCTGCCATCCTAGCAGGTGGTGTTGTGGGAAGCTGTCAGTGAGCCATGATGGAAATTCACCCATTTGAATACTCATTTAGCCAAAGTCTTTAAGCAAAAACTACGGAGGGCATGATTGCCAAGTTGCCTTCTACCTCTACACCGGCTGTCATACCTGAGGGGTATGATGTACACGTTCGTTGTGATTATCTCAAGGGTCAGGGCATCATATGGAAAGGTGCATCACCCTTAAGCATGTCATTTAAGGTATAATTGACTAAGGTGAAGCGAGCCTTCCCGCCAAGAGAAATGTGAAGAATGAACCCTTGCCAGCGTATCGGGTAAACATGGTTGACATTGTTTCTCGAGGGTGAGATCGTTCTAGAGGTGAATTTTGTTAGTATTGCTTAGCAAGAATATCGTAGTATGATGTCATGGGAAGAATTAATGGGGAAAGGAAACTTGTACGATGAAGGAGGAAGATTATGATGAGGACACATGATTCATTTTCAAGCCCAAAACTGTTGTTTCTCATCTGATCCGATCCGGCCAGCCCTATCAGGCAACTGCAATGCCAGGTACATCAGAGCCCTTTTCTCACAAGACTAGATGATGAAGTTCTCAGGTAGTTAAAAAAGATTCAGGCCAAGATCTCGGTTTGGGTTTTGCTCTATACCTCTTACTCTCACCGCAAAGCACTAATTAAGTTACTCAGCAAGGCACGGATTATAGGAATAACACGATCTCATTGGTAGTAAAAAATTTGCATCGAAAAGAAAGAAAGCATGCATTAACACCCATAGATTATACATTAGTATAAAATACAAGTAATTAAATTATATCTTCAAGTTGTTAGAACTTGACCAAACCTTTGATGTAGATCTTTACACCTACTAGTCTTCCTTGCTATGACCCTATGTCAAATCCGAGTGTGGACGCCTACAATTCTCTAATCGATGCAAAGTACCACCGAACAGTGCCCCTCACTCGGGGGTCTTCTCTTTTTATCGTTCCTCCTCTCATTTTGTTATGTTACTTCTATCTCTTCAATACTTCCTATAACATTATGGTTCAAGTGTGGGCTAGCAAGGGGACTTGTGAGCTTTAAATTCCAATTCTAATAGGATTCAACTGCTTAGCTAATAACTCATATCTAATTGGGTTGCGTTTTTAGTACTGCTAATTTCAATAAATTATTGTAACTAAAAACTTCATAAATTAAAACATAATTAAGTCAAGAACTTTTTTATATTACAGCTTTAACCCTACTTTGTTCCTCTGTCATTGAATTTCTCCCGAGTCTGCCTGTCATTTATTAATGATGTTACATAGAGACGGATGCGTTGTTGTAGTGTAATGTCGATACTTATTGGTAATCGACATTTCTTCTATTTAAGAATGTTGTTGAGGGCTTGTGAAAAATTTCTTCCGAGTCTGCCATGTCGTTGTTTGGTGATGTTATGTAGAGATTGTTGTGTGGTGGTTATGAGATGTCGGTAATTATTGATGACCAATATTTCTCTTATTTAAGAGTGTTGTTGAGGACTTGCGGTTCAATTTTTCCCAAGTTCGCCCTATTGATGCTGCATATATTGAATATATGTTGTTATGTTTGAAACACCATTTGATCTTTTGACCAGGTATCTCTTGTTTGGATTGTGTTGTCGAAGATATAAGGTGAAATAATTGTCCTTTAGTCCGCCCCTTGATGAAGTCTAGTTGTTTTAGATGTAATGCAGTTAGAGACAACACACTTTGTGAGTTCCCTTCTTGATGACAGTGCCTCTTTTGATTATTTGAGATTGAGATAAAGATCTCGTATAATAGGACATCACAATGAGGAGGATAGCCTGTAAAACATGGTTACTAGCCAAAAAGGATGTATGACGCTCGGGTTGAGTTTGTCGTGTTTGGTCAAGTCCAGTCTGTCGTGTTTGAGTTTGCATTGCATTTGATTTTATTTTGATATTAATGATTTTCATGACTTATATTTCTCATTGATGTTTACTTTTACAATTCTGGTTTTAGTGTTCACTTGCATAGTCGGTCAGTCAGTTAGTCAGTCTGTCTTGTCCACGAGGAGGTTGCAATAATGCTAGTCTGTTAGGCCTTGAAGCCACTCAGTCTGACGAAAGGAAATTATCGTTTGACAAATTATGTTGATGCTGAAATTTATTGCAAACTCTCGATTGATTGTTATCGTTGAGATGATTGTTATTTTTTTGAGACCTTTGAATCACTTGTACACGATACTCCTCGTGTTGTCTTTACTGGATGATTTGTGCGTATTCCCTATGTTGTGTTGATTGACCAAGGAGAATCTTAGGAAGGGAGAGGAAGCAAAAGCTAGAAATGCTGAGCGAGACAAGTTAGAAAAGGTAGGGTAAAGGTTGAGCTACGAGGTACGTCGAGAGGAGCTACAAAACTACAATCATGTATTATGTGGTAGTGTTTACGCTGCTTAAGGACTTAAAAGTCTTCCGCTGCAGTATGATGTATGTTTGTAAGAACACTTTTTAAGGACGCATTTTGAAGTGGTTATTAATGACTAATGATGTATGAAGGTGTAGTTCCTATGTATTCTTCATATGGTTTTGATTATGATTATGATCGATATCCAGCTCGATGATGTCACAAGGGTTAAGGGTGTCGCAAGCTGGTATCAAAACTTAGGCATTTGATTCTATAGACTTTTGAAGTGTCTGGTGGAAGCATAAGTTGTCGATGAGTGGAGTAGAAGAAGAATTTTCATAACTTGGCTGAACTGGATGATGGTTGAGATATGTGGGCCAAGGTTGGCTAAGGCATATATATCTTATGACCTCAGTATTTCTGCTATTGCTGTAAGGAATGGAAGAGAAACTAGTTGACTTAGATTTGGAAGGGTGGTTTGATGGTGATAAGGTTGCGAAGTCGGATCCCGAAAAAGACCCTAAGAGGTTCTAAATAAAATAGAATTAGAGTTGAAAGAACCTGATGAAGGTCCAGTAGGAATTGAATTCAATGGACCTAGTGGAGAGATATATAAGGTTTAACACTTTCATGATATAAACCTGGAATGAAGAAATGAGAAGCCGAGGGCGAGAGTGAGAAGAGTTCTGATGAACTTTTGGAAGGGAAAACACTTCCAAGTGATGGGGAAAAATGGACTAATCGACAAATTAGTTCGAGTCCCAAACTAGCGGTGTTCACTAAACGATAGAGAGACTGAAAGTTAAATGAGAGGACAAAAAGTGAATATTGAATTAGATCTTAATAGAGACAGGGGACGCTAATATGCAGATTGTCCAAAAAGTATGGCAGATTGATTGTGATTTCCCTTTTGATAGGGCTTTGTTTGACAACATGCAACAATTGATTCTAAATGAGAGTCATTGAAGCCTAAAATTGTTGAAAGAGCGTTAAGGTTTTTCCTAGATTGACGGTTGTACGAGCGGGGGTGGAGTCCGCTTTCATAACCTGACCTGGAGTTGTTATTGAAAAGGAGAATGGCATTGACAAACAAGTACCATTTAAATACTATCATAGAAAAGGTCGTCTACAAATGAATATCATTAGATGTTTGAGCTTGAAAGTTGATATTATGATGCATAAGTTTAAAAGTTGTGTTAGTTTTTCCTTGGAAAGATGAGAGAGAGTTTCCAATTGAGGACCCTCAACAAAAGTGATTCTTGATAAAAGTCAAGGACGTAAGTGGAAGAAATAATACAGGAGTCGCATTACGTCAAGAAGACCTTAAGAAATAACTAATGGGACTTCTATAAAAGGTCGTAGGAGCTCCAATGGGACAACCAGTGACTATGGCTAGGATAGCCCGAAAAAAGAAAGAAGGGAATATAAATCCTAGAATTTTCAGGATGCCTGCCAGAGTGAAATCTTACGAGAGGGAAACGGTCCAGTGTTGATAGCTACGTGGATCTGAAGGATGGAGAAGACATTTGAGGTAACAAGACATGGGACAACGTCAAAAAGATGATTTTTGCCAGCCATACAAAAACAAAAGAGATTATAAATTATTAGAAGTACGAGCGCAAACAAGGTGAGGATAGTAAGAGGACCTCTCGAACCTATATTACTTGGAATAGGTTCAGGTAATATTGTCACGACCCGAACCCACGGGCAGGCCCACGAGCTAGGCACGTGATCGGCCGCAGACCCAATAGACTCCAATTTAGGGCTCTGCCAGGCCTTGCTCGCTAAAACCTGTACAAAATTCTAAAATCATACATTAACTAACACCATAACATGAATTTCTAAAGATGCCCTTACAACTCTTTCCCAAATCATCTCTAGTTAAATCCTCCATAGAGACCGATATCATTTATTTTAAAGAAACCTCCTAAAATTAAGCTACGAACAATTCAAATAAATAACTGACAGTTCTACAATTTCTCAAGGGCTTAAACAACTTCCTAATGAGCATCTCCTGCGGCTTCATTCTCATTTCCCTCATAATACTCATGTTCCTCTAGTTGATCGCCTGAAAACATTTATAAAAAGGGGTGAGCTTAGGGCCCAGTAAGTACACAAACCATATCCCTAAAATAGATTTTGGGATTCATAAAAACATGCCAAGGTTTTCTTCGATTTGAAACTGGTAAACATTTCACAAGAGATACTCTACATATATATACTTTTGAAAGCAATTCATCCAAGATTCTCATAAACGAAGTATGACATCAAGTAGGCTCATCAACAACTATCACAGTTTATCATAACATAGGCATGTTGCGGTCAGCGTACATTCCCCCTGACTAGGGCCCACAATCCCTACTCCACCTGGGATGAACATTATTTGGTCAGGGTATGCGCCCCCCGACTAGGGCCCACAATCCCTCCTTCATCCGGGATACATATTGGTGTGGACGCAAGGGCGCACCACGAGCAACAGTACTGTGAGTCAACGTATCGTCCCGTTGACCAGGACCCAACAATCCAACTTTCCCCCGTGGATATGGGGCACAACAACCAAGTCAGGGTACCGTCTCATTCAACATATATAAGCCAACTTTAAAACACTATTCATAGAAAACATTCCGTGGCATTTTGATGTATTTTCTCATCAAACAATTTACACAAAGCAGTAGCATGCAAAAGGCTTTAAACTTTTAATTGAACAATTCATTTGTACATATACGTTGACGGAAAATAGGGTATATGGAGGAATATGGCAGGAGTACTTACCTGGATAGCTACGCAATGCTGCCAAAGCCCGATCAATATTCTTTGAATAAACCTAGATTGTCAATCCATTTATTAGAATACAATCTATTCTACATTACTATAAACCTAATATCAATTACCCACCCCATGCTCACTTCTAACTCTGAAATCGCTCAATTCAAAGCGCGCCTCGCACACGACCAACCTACCCGAAAATTCCGTACACTCCTTTATGTGTAATGATACTCTAAAATTTATAATAATTTAAAATAAAACACTTTTATGACTTAAATCATTAATAAAAGTCAAAATATGAATTTTCTGAATTTTTGAATATTTTTGAATTAAAATAATTTCATTAAATGCAATAAAAACCCATAAATTGCCAAAATTGCTTCTACCTGAAAATAAGGTCCCATAATTTTTGTAAGAACTTTAAAATATGTATAAAAATCATATAAATTTAAATCAGAAATTAAAAACCATTAAAACTATTTTAAAATACTCCGAAATCTCCTATTCAGATAAAACTAGTTAGCATGCTTCCTGAGCTCAAAAAAATCTAAAATGTTTCCTGTGTAGATCTTGCAAAAATAACATAGGTTACTCTTTTGAGTTTTGTCAAAATAAATTTCTAGATATATGTAAACATTTAAGAAAGAAGCTGTTAAAAGAATAGTCCTCTTTAGCGACACTTTTGAGTTTAATTCAAACTGATGCTTTTCTCTCTCTCTCTCTGTCACTATCTTCTTCTCCTTCATGACACATAATCTTTCACCCAAACTACCTCACAAGCAAAAACTCACCCACACAACAACTTCACACAGCCATATCTATATTTCTAAACACCACACCCACACATGTATATATATTAACAAAACCCCATTTCTTTCTCACACCCACTGCCTCATGGCAGTGGGTCTTTCTCCTCTCCATTCTCTCACGCACATAGTGCACTCTACCACACCCACTTGCACTCCTAACACTCATTTGTAAACACTAGATTTGCACTCTAATACCCACTACACTTACTCCATCTTCTACCTACACTAACACATCTGCAATGCAGTTTGCACCCATAATTTCATAGTTTCTCCATTCCTCTACACTCCCTCACAAACTACAAGAACTCAACACCCATGTATGCACCTCACGACTGCAAACACAGCCGCCCATGGCTGTCTACACCATGCTCACACGGTCCAAACAAAACACACTTTTCACACACTAGGCAGCCCACATTCCCCTTCCCTTTTTCCACTATACTCCCCACACAAGACCCACATACAGTGCACACTAAATCTGCCCAGCAGTAGGTCCTATCTCTCTCTCTCTTGGATGCACCCAAATATGCTTGTAACCAGCCATGGCAGCCGCACAAACACAATTATGGCAGCCCCTCCATGGTTGTCCCCTTCGTCACTTTTTCGCACACACCGCACCACGACCACGTCTTCGCACACACTGCACCATCACTCCACCTTCTCATTCTTGCGCACACACATTAATCCCACACAAAACCTTGCACAGTTGCTGCCCCATTACAGCAGTCCCCCACTTGCTTTTTACACCTTTGCACACACACAAAAGTACCACAAAACACCTCACACGGCTGATGCCCTTTGGCAGCCCATTACAGTAGTCTTCACTTTCCTTTCACATCTTCGCACACATGCAAAAACACCACAAAAATCCCACGCAGCTGCTGCCCTTTTACACCTTCACAAACACACACAAAAACACCATAAAAAGCTTCACAAAGCTCCTGCCCTTTGACAGCCCTATTACAGTCCTTCCCATACCCTTTTCTTTCCACACTTCAGCAGTCCCTAAAGCGCCATTACGCAGGCCACAACACCACGCCAACAGTCCCTTACCTGGCAGTCCTCACGGCACCCCTTTCTTTTCTCCTTTCTACCTTGCGCACACACAAAACCACAGCAGCAGTAGCATCCCCTTTTCTTGTTGTTTTCCCCCTTCCTTTGCACCCCCTTCATGCATACCAACACCCCTACACACTACCGAAACAGCCTTCACATGGCTGTCCTCGGCAGTCCTCTTTTTCCATGCCGTTACCCGCACTTCACCAACAACATAGCCAAAATACCTACATATCTTGTCGAATACATGTGCATTACACTCAGAAAAACACAGCAATCAAACACCCACGACTCCCCTTTCAAAATAGCATAACAACCCCTTTAAATTATTGATTTTGATGGCTAAATAGGCAAGGGATCATACCTGGGATTTTCAGCCCTAAAGCTCTTCTTCTCTTCTCGATATCTCTCTCTCTACCGTGAACAAGATGGAGTCTGACGGCTAGAAGGGTGGCTGCCCCATAACAGGTCTTATGTATAAATATATATATGTAGGATGAAAACCCTAATTAGAAACTGAAAAGAAAACCTACACTCTCATTTGTCGCTAAAACCTCTTAACCGAATTTATTATTACGAAAATGGTCCAAAGAATAAAATACTTACGACACTTTATGTGCTACGCCAATTGTTAACGGGTTACTACATTATCTCGTTTTGCAAATCATTGCTAATAATAAGTGCACCGATATTTTATATAACTTGTCGCTTGACACTAGTAACTTTGTCGCTAAGATTTTTCTAAAATACTGTTAACGCTAATTGTCGCTAAATACATCAATCAACATTAATAATATCTGCTATAGTTAACTTATGACTTTCTAAAATTTGTCGTTATATATAGCCGTTAAAAATTCAATCACGCTAATTGATGCTAACGTTGCCGATAAATTTTTGCTGATAGAAATTGACGTTAAATCTCGCGTATAAAAGTCGTCGCCTAGATAATAAACTAACCGGTTAGACATATCACAGTTAAGGGTGTTACAAATATGTTGATGATAAACATATTCTACTTAAATTGCAGAGTAAGTTGGAGACATGTTTCTTGTGCTAAAGTTGAAGAATAGAAGGTGGAAAGAGTGTATAAGGAAGTTTAGTAAGCTAACTTACTTTACCTTCATCATATGATGATAGAAAAATCGAAGGGTGAAATAAACTAAGAATGGTTTGAAATAATTCTTTAGAAGATAAGTAAGGAGTTTCCTATGGGGAATTGCTACTGAAGTAGTAAAGAAACTGTGTGATGGAGGCATATAATATGGAAGTCTGGGAGGAAAGAATGGGCAGGGACAGAAAAGAGGTAAAATCCAGGATCAAAATTGGAAAAGGTGGAAAGAAATGTAAGAAGGAAAAAGTTCAGGACAAAGAAGAGGAGATAAAAAGTACAAATGGTGCAGGTTAAGGCTCAAGGGTACAGATTGTGCTAAGGCAATTGAAGCATGTTTTATATATGGAGTAAGCCACCGAGCTAATGTGCAAGATGAATCAAATGGGTTGTATCAAATGTTAACAGCCAGGACATATTGTAAGGAAGTGCTCTAAAGGAGGGTGATGGTCATTGAAAGCAAAAAAAAGAATGGATGCATGGATTTATGAAACTAGGTTGCCGTTATCAGAATTGAATAAGGTGACAGTCGGGAATAATTACTCATTGCCTAATATAAAATGATATAATGATCAGTTGTAAGGTGCTAAGTGTTTTCTTTCTAAGATTGACCTTAGAACAGGTCATCACCAGTTAAGAATAAAGAAGAATGGTGTTGTAAAAACTGTCTTTAGAATCAGAGACGGGTACTATGAATTTTTAATGATTGCATTTGGATTAACTAATATCTCGGTGGCATTTATAAGTTTGATGAATTAAGTCTTCCGGGAGTACTTGATCATTGTGTCGTCACTTATTGATGACCTAATGAAAGGTTTTAAAAGTCAAGAAGAGCTTACATAATGGCGAGTTTTACAAATATTAAGCATAAGTTGCATGGCAAACTCAAGGAACGCAGATTTTGATTGGGAAAACTAAATATATGAGGTTGATGTGAAAGAAGGTTAGGAAATCCGGGAAAAGTTGAAAAGGTGAAAAAATGGGGACGTCGAAAATCGGTGTTTGAGATTAGTAGCTTCCTAAGCTCAGACGGAGGCTAGTGAAGAGTTGTTGAGAGGGTTTCTCTAAGACACCCTATTGGGGAAAAATTGATTGTGATGACTACTAAGCCAAAGGCTATCATTAAGGATGTGAACAAGCTCAAAATCAAAGTTCGAGTAAAGAGAAAAGGAAGTAATGGTTTGTTTCACATGAAAATGCGACCAACGCTTCTTAATTGAATCAAGGAAGCTTAAGGTCAAGATGAAAGGATGCTTGAGATCCAGCTAGGATTCGAAAGGAATAAAAAAGCAAGAAGAAAATTTTGATTGTAATGAGAATGGTAATTATGAATGTGAAGTTTGGGTATATGTTTCGCCTAATGATGAATTGAGAATAGAAATTATGAAAGTACTCACAGTTCGAAGTACTGATTCACTCAGGAGAAACAAAAATGTACTGTGAGTCACAGCCAAACTTTTGGTGGCCTAGCATGAAGTGGGATATATCAGAGTTTGTATCCCGATGTTTGACCGGCCAATGGGTAAAGGTGAATCATATGAAAATCATTGAGTAGTTGCAACCACTCCTTCTACATGAGTGGAAGTGGGAACTCATTACAATAGCATCTATGTTAGGATTACCATGAACAACTATTAAATATATGTCTATCTGGATTGTAGTGGACAGGGTGACTAAGACGTCCCGATTTATTCTAATCCGGGAAGGATTCTTCTGAACGACTTACTCAAACGTATATTAAGCGAGTGGTTAGTCATTATGGAGTTCCAGTAATTACTATGTCCGACAGAGATGCAAGGTTCATTTCTAGAATTTGGAAAAGTTTTCAAGAATAAGTGAAAACAAAATTAACCATGAGGATGGCCTTTTACCTCAGACGGGTGGCCAATCAGGACGTACGGTATAAATATTGGAAGAGTGTTGAAGGCCTACATTATTTTTTTTTGGTAGAGCATAAGGTGAACAGTTACCCTTAATAGAATTTTCCTGTAACAATGGCTATCAGTCTAGCATAGAAATGGCTATTTATGAAGTGTTGTATGGGTGAAGATGTCGCACGCTTTGTTGGATCATAGTTGGGGAACAAAGACTGTTTCGCACGAAATTGTGCAAAGAAATAGAAGATAAGGTGAGGGTTCTTCAAGAAAGAATTCCTACTGTGCAAAACTAGCAGAAAAGCGATGTTGATAAGAGGCATAGAACGTTAGAGTTTGAGGTAAGTGACCTAATACCTTTAAAAATGTCACCGTAGAAGGAAATCAAGTGATTCAGAAAGTGGAGAAAGTTAAGTCCGAGGTTCATCGGACGATTTAAATCCTATCTAGGATTGAGAAGATAGCATACGGGCTTGATATATGTCAAATATTGAGTCAATTGCATAACGTGTATCACATGTCAATGTTGGGGAAGTATGATCCCAATCCTATGCATGGGATCTAGTTGGAACAGGTTAAAATTCGAGATAATATCTCATACCAGGAGGCACCGATAGAGGTGATTGATAGAGAGGAACATATTTTATGTTAATGCCGATGGTCAAAGTTGTTTGGGAAAATCATGAGGTAGAGGAAGCCACTTTGAAACCCGAGACGTTAATGCGGTAATAATATCCGCATCCGTTTTCAGGATGAGATTTGTCCCAATTTTGAAGACAAAATTTTTTTTTTGGGGGGGGGGTGGGGGAGGGAGGATGTGATACTCTGAAAATATCAAAATTAATCTAACCATAAATTAGGTTAATTAAAGGGGGTTATTTTTATTAGTAACATTATTTTTGTGATGATTAAGTGTTAGGAAGTTAAATGAGGGGTTAGTGTGGCCTTGGGTTCAAAATGTAATTTTACTAAAATAATGGGGTCAAACTACAATTTTGGAAAGTTAGGGAGGCAAAAATGCAATTTTAAAATTTTTGATGAGTGGCATAAAAGGTATCATGGGGGAGGGAAAAATTTAAGGAATGATGGACACATCCTACTTATAAAAGTTGACTAAGCATTTGTGGCAGGTGTTTGAATGGGCCTGCGGCCGGTCACGTGCCTAGCACACGGGCTTACCCGTGGGTTCAGGTCGTGACAGAGACTCTCTGAGGTAACTGAATTTTTGAGGAGAGTGGGGAATAATATTTGACATTTTTGTCCTCTTTATGGACACATGGAGGCATTTGAATGAGTTTCAGTGTAACACCAAAAGGGTGTTACACAAGAAAAGAAAATTATGTTCTTATTATAAGTAGTATAGATACACTTGATGTGATGCTTTAATAGTCTTCCCCCCACCCCTCCTCTTTTAGCCCATTATCTTCGTAGCCACAGTTCAGAAGCCGGCTTTCCTAATGAGATTTCTCAGAGGATGGGTGAGATTCTCATTGGAAGAAGCTTTTTGGAGTTTGACTTTTAAAGCTCCCCTCGCTCCACTATATGAGATGATGTCCTGCTAAAAGCTCCCCTCCTTCTTAAATGAAAGTTAAAGCAGCTCTATAGTTCTTATTCTACTACTTTTAAGAAAGACTGGCAACACATCAGCTCTTTGGTATAGGTATTTCAGTGAGAATGACAGCTGGTCTAGTGACCCTGCTATTTATGATTAGGATTACAAGTTAGAAGAGGAAAGTGTTTTATCATTCTCATCCAACATGATCCCGTGCTTAAAGCGAAATAGGCAAGCAAGCAAAGAAATCAAAGGGAAATAGGGGAAGGGAAGACGTTGTACAAGTCCTAAGGATTACTTGCTTGCATAATTTTACTTCTTTGAGTTATTTTGGGTTTGTTGTAAATCTATGGACTGCATCGACTACTATTTTAGTTTTAACCTTTAGTTTGATAATATTATATCTCTAGGTATTTAATTTGATGTGCCACATAAAAAAAAAAGCTTTCATTGTTATTTAAAAATAAGCAAGCATAAGCAAGTAAGCATAAACTTTTTAGTTCCCATAATCACATACTGACCAAACAACATACATAGGCTACCACATGAAAGCAGTTGGTCAACATCTACCACGCAAAAGCAGTTTGTCTACAACATACTAATGAAACATAACACTTGATAAGGATAAAACATGACATTTCAATTACATGTTTGGAGGCCCGCTATCATTTATTTTAGTGGCTGGTTCACACATGTCATTCTTGTGCTTCAACGGTGCGTATGAAGCATATTCTTTCCATTGTCAAACATATGTATATATTGTGTCAAAATGTTGTAGCCTCAGGGTTCTTTTGGAGTTAATGAAACAAAAATATGTATGAACTATGAAATTGAAATTGCAGTTGAAAATATAACAATGCATATCTGGATAGTCCTTACCAAAACAAATGAATCTTAGATAACATCTTTTGTATTAAATACATCATGTTTGGGTGGCAAAAGAAAAGCCAAAGTTATTTAGCATAAGGTCAAGCATGTTGTAGCATTGTTTCAAGGGGCAAACTCACTCGGAAATAGCAGCCATTGTAAAGCGGGATCCATGTTTTTTAGAAAAACAATCCTCGTAGTTTTCCATGCAATCAGTGCAAACATTCCTCGTACAATTTTCCATGCAATCGGTGCAAACACTCCCTGTACAATTTTCCATGCAATCGGTGCAAACACTCCCTGAACCTATTTCTCCCTTTTCGGAGGATGCATCTCTATTATGGCCTTGATCTTAGCCTAGTCCACTTATATTCTCCGTTTACTAACATACATCCTAAAGCTTGCCTACGGTAACTCCGAACACACACTTCTGTGGGTTGTTTCTATTAGTATATTGTCGCAGTCTTTTGGTTCGTAGAATTGAGTAGTGGTGTTGGCGCTTTTGGACTTGATGATCATGTAATTGACAAAACTTCTACTTCTTTGTGGATCATGTCATGAGAGAGGGTCGTGGCCCCATGATATTAAGTAGCCATCATTCTTCAATGAGAAGGCATCACAGTGTAATAAAATGTGCCCCACGAAGTGATGAATGTAGCTTTTTCCTTATTTTCAGGGGCCATATTAATATAGTTATACTCCGTAAAGCAATCCACAAAAAAAAACCAACTCATGCTCAGCCGTGTTGTCTACGATCAAGTCTATGATAGCGAGGAGAAAGTCATCTTTGTTGGAGCTTTATTGAGATCCCTTTACTATATATAGATCAGGATTGACCACTCGGCTTTGGGACATGGATGATATTTGCAAGCCAGGTCAAATATTTAATGACCCTGATGAAGCCTTTACTTAAAAGTTTCATAACTCATCTTTGACCTTAAGAGACCATTTGGGTCTCAACTTACAGAGCTTTTTCTTGACAGGCTTAAGCTCCGAGAAAGTAGGTAAGCAATGTTGGTTGAGGGATTAGTGGCAGGCATGTCACTATAAGACCAGGCAAACACGTTGACAAATTCTTGTAGTAGCATTGTTATCTCGTCCCTTTCAGTCTAGTCTAGGCTGACACCTATTTTTATTTCCTTTTTATTATCTGGTTTGCCTAGATTAATTATTACAGTCTCTTTTACTACTGCCTGACCCGATTAGACTTTCAATGCTCAGTTTATTGTAATATTTTCTTAAATTTTTTTTTTTATGATTCATTATTAACCGTGTGAATTAATTCATCAAAACTTATATGGGAAACTAAGACATAAAACCAAAACCAACCATGAAGTAAACAATTATATAATCTTGAAAAACATAATAAGAAAGTAAGTCTAAAGCGGCAACATAAAAAGAAACATTTATAGACTCTGACTCGGAATTTGACTTAGCATTGGCGTAGTCTTCTATTTCCTCATACACTGAGCGATTTGTACTCGATCTTCCAATCTGTATTCCACCACGAGCTGAGGTAATCTAACTAGCTGGATAAAAAATGGTCTTCCCCTCCTCATCACAGATACAAAGATGTAGTTATTGTTGAAGTAGGTAATTATTCCTTTCGGATCCATGATGTTGTGTGCTTGCGTGGCCCCATCAGTCGTGGAGTTTTCTTGTCTTTAACCAAATAGCAAGACTCTATGTTTTAGACCGCCTTAGAGAATCAATAGTATGGGGTGACGTCTCCTTCTTTGATAAAACAGTCATTTAGTGTGTTCAATGTGGGAACTTGGGACATGACATGATTATCTAATATTAACTTCTGCTGTTGGGCCTTCCTAAGGCGGGCCAGTCTTTTCGGGCTTCCATTCTTTCTTCCTTGGCGAGCTTATACTGTAGCCCAAAATGGTCCTTCTTGTCTGAGAGTGGGGAATCTAGAAAGCCCCTGGCAGTTATGACCTAAACCTTTTCCCGAAAGATAGAAAAACTTCCTCATCATACTAAGCATGGAGGTGTTACTGTACTATAAGACCCAAAATAATATACAGCTAATTATTTTAATTTTTGGGCTATTTTTGTAATTTTAACAGTATTTTGGCAATGTCTTACATTTGTCAAGGGTTCTCACAATAACGCAGGCGGGTCATTATGGCTTGGGCCGGTTTTGGACAGGTCTGTCTCAGCAAATGTAAGAATATTGCCGCAATGGATGGCTTCGAGCACATTAAACAACTCTTCTAGCTGTGATTGGATGAGAATCTGTATTAGGATTGAGCCCTAGTACCAATCTCAAGTGTTGACATATTTAACTATTTAATATAAATATAAATATGGTTTTCATTAATCATTTGAGTATTTACATAAATTTTTATATTTATGGTTTTGTACTTTATAATAAAATTTGTGTATGTGTTCACTATAATATATGTATGATCACGCTGTATGGAATTAATCATGGTATCCCCTTTCAGTGCATGCACAGTAGATAATGATCATGATAAATATATAATTTAATAATTGTTAACGATGTTCGATGGGACTGGACAACCATCTAGGACATTGTAGTATGGAAAGCTGATATAGTTTATATGGACCATTCTGCATACTAGTACAGTCTCTGTATTGAACATGGACTACTTGAGATATATTTATATATAATTTATTACGACTTTATAAATAATCTCTACAACAACTATTATGCACTATTCTTAATCATATACAGGTGCTATATCCTTATAGTTATCAAGCGGAAGCTTTAATATTACCTACAAGTGACATACATCTTACATGAATACTTCGGTACATTGGGATTCGGTTTAATGTATAATGAGAGCATATACTCTTATATGACATCCACACATAGGATATTCTGATATGATGATATAAAAAAGTTTCTCATTATAAATCGTTGCGACATGTATTTATATCATTTATTAAAAAATCAATTTAATTGCGACACCTTCAACCCTGGTGACATCCCCGGGCTGAGTTATCGATCATAATCACGATCAAAACCCCATGCAGAATCCAGAGAAACTATACCTTCATACATCCTTAGTCGTCAATAAACGTTCCAAAATACGTCCTTACAAAAGTTTTCTTCGAAACATACGTCATACTACAGCGGAAGACTTTTAAGTCCTTAAGCAACGTAAATACTACCACATATTACACGACTATAGTCGTGTAGCTCCTTTCGACGTACCCGTAGCTCAACAATTACCGTACCTTTTCTAACTTGTCTCACCTCGCTCAATTTATCACCTCACTCAACATTTTCAGCTTTTGCTTCCTTTCCATTCCTAGGGTTCTCCTTGGTCAATCTTATAACATGCATAACACAACATAAGGAATGAACGCAAATCGCCCAGTAAAGGTCTTAGAAGAATAACAATCATCTCAACAATAACAATAAATCAAGAGTTTGCAATAAAGTTCAGCATCAACTTAATTTGTCAAACAAAATTTCTCTTTCGTCAGACTGAGCGGCTTCAAGGTCCAATATAACAGCATTATTGCCACCTCCTCATGGACAAAACAAACAGACTAACTGACTGATTGACTATGCAAGTGAACACTAAAACCAGAATTGTAAAAGTAAACATCAATGAAATACAAGTCATGAAAATCATTAACATCAAAATAAAATCAAATGCAATGCAGACTCAAACACGATAGACTGGACTAGACCAGACATAACAGACTCAACCCGAGCGCCATACATCCTTCTTGGCCAATAATCATGTTTCACAGGCCATCCTCCTCATTGTGATGTCCTATTAGACGGGATGTTTATCTCAATCTCAAATAATCAAAAGAGGCGCTGTCATCAAGAAGGGAACTCACAAAGTGTGTTGTCCCTAACCGCATTACAGCTAAAACAACTAGGCTTCATCAAGGGGTGGACTAAGGACAATTATTTCACCTTATGTCTTCGACAGCACAATCCAAACAAGAGATACATGGTCAAAAGATCAAATGGTGTTTCAAACATAACAACATATATTCAACATGCGCATCATCAATAGGGCGGACTTGGGAGAAATTGAACCACAAGTTCTCAACAACACTCTTAAATAAGAGGAATATCGGTCATCAATAATTACCGACATCTCATAACCAACACACAATAATCTCTACATAACATCACCAAACAACGATAGAGCAGACTCGGGATAAATTTTCCACAAGCCCCCAACAACGTTCTTAAATAGGAGAAATGTCGATTACTAATAAGTGCCGACATTACACCACAACAACGCATCCATCTCTACGTAACATCATTAATCAACGATAGGGCGGACTCAGGAGAAATTTAATCACAAGTTCTCAATGGTGCTCTCAATTAGAAGAAATATCAGCTCTCAATAATTGTCGACATCCACAACATCCATAAAACCATCTCTACAGCAACGTCAACAACGATAGGTATGCTAATCAAACCAAATCATAGCATGCCAGGAGCACATTATCCTTACTAAACTTCGTCAACGGGGCGGACTAAGGAAAAATCATTCTACCCTAGGTGCTCAACATCATAATTCAAAAAAAAATGAATACCGGTTACAATGACTACCCAATCATAACAATACGAGTTTAACATAAACGTCCTCAACATGACATGCTAATAGAAACAATGAATTAGCATAACATAACTGCCTTTTCCTTACCTGTTTGGTTTATAGCCGACGCAACTTGCAACCTCCAAACACAACGAGCATGATCACCCTATCAAAAAAGACCTTGCTCGTCAGGCATCGTTCAAACATATACGCACACTTTATTCTACCCCTCCCCATTAACCGTTCATAGCGTCTTACGACAGTTAGTTATCCGATCCGATAACCAAATCCTTAACCTATCATTATCGATACATTAATGACAACAAACTCCCTTATTTTTAGCGTATTAACACCATTCCTCCCCCCCCCCCCCCCGTCACTCCAGATGCTTAATTACATGCATTACCAAAAATTTAGTGCCAACATGACAAATTACCAAAATACTCCCTAATGGCCAATACACTACCAACCCCCCCCCCCCCCCCCCCAAATGCCTTAAAACCACTTTTTAGGTGTACTACTTTCATTTCCAGACCAAAAGGTCCTTCACAAATTTTTATAAAAAAAATGACCAAATTATCCCCTATGGGTGACAAATTATCAAAATACTCCCTGGGGATTCCCGATACCAAAAAAATCTCAAAAACACTTTAAAATGCTATTTTAAGCATCCCGAAGTCATTTTCGAGTTAAAAAGTATTTTAGAGAATTTTTACCAGAAAATCTCAAAACGATGTCTGGACTGAGCGCTTAAAAGTCAGTTCGGCTAAAAATAGCAATCGACTTTGGAAATGTCCAAAATTTTGGGAAAAGAAACATCTTATGGTTCTCCCAAAATTTTCAAGCGAAATTGCGTTAGTTTGCTATTTTTAAATGTATCGTAAAATTTCATAATACCCGCATCAATTAGCCCATTTCCTTACCTCAGAAAAATCTAAAATTTTTCTACATTATAGATCTTATGAAATAACCGGGGTTGCTTTTTGTACTTTGTCTAATTTTGACACTAGCTTTTTATAAAAATTCCAATATTTAACTGCATTAAACCTACCGTTTTTACACTTGCACTTCATCTTCTTCCTTATTATCGAGCTCCTCCCCCTCACATCCATGGCATTCCATCTTATTTAACCCACCAATTTCATTTATGATCACATATAAACATCCCCACCATACTTCCACTCTCCACCAACACTCACATAGCCTTCCCCCTTCCCTTCCTCTACCATTATGCCCCCTGCACACACTCACGGCAGTAGCTGCTGCTTTCTCCTTCTTCCTCTCCCCTTCCCTCCTTCATGCACCCACAGGGTGCCAGCCCACTTACCGCACCCCAAGTAGCCCCCCCCCCCCCCCACAATTGCTTCTCCCTTCCCTCTTCCCCTTCCCCATTCCCGTACCCACTATCCACACTCACACCCAGAGCACACTCACGTACACCCACATCAAATCATCCCCCTGAAAACACACATATAATTTACACAACTGAGCAATTCAATTAGAGAGAAGGATTTACCCTTTTTAGGGTTTGATAGCTTTTTTTTTCCTTCCTTTCTCTTTCTTCTTCTCTCTTTCTCTTTTCTCCTCTATTTTCCCCTTCTTTCTTCCTTCTCTGTTTTTCTTCACGACACTGTTCACTTATATCTTTTTCTTTTCTTTTCTTTTTCCCCCCAATTTAAGTCCACATTATCTTATTCTTCTTCTTTTTTTTAACAAATGTTGTAACAACCCAAAATTTTAGAGGTGCTCAAATATACTTGTTGGATTGAGAAAAAAATTAATGATGATTTTAAGTGACAATTAGTATTGACATTGTCATGCTTGTTAGGTGTCTTTGCACAATTGTGACACCTCGTGCTTATTAAGGACTCAGTGTTGATTACTTCTCTGATCAACACTTCATGCTACCTATCATTGTCATGCTTGTGACATGTCAACATAGTATTGCAACACGTCGTGCTTCGAGCCTTGTCTACTTTGGTTAGCATTGTCGTGCTTGCAAGGTGGCACATCCTTGTTTTGCCATCTCGTGCTTCGAGTTTTGTTGTGCTTTGGTTAGCATTGTCGTGTTTGTCAGGTGACACATCCTTATTTTGCCACCTTGTGCTTCGAGATTTGTTGTGATTTGGTTAGCATTGTCGTGCTTGTTAGGTGGCATAGCCTTGTCTCGCCACGTCGTGTTTTTTTACACCTCGTGCTTCCTAGAAATTTCTATAAATAGACACTTGATATTTTCAAGTTATTTTACCTTTGACTTTTATTAGTAAGTAAACAACTAAAGAGTGAGAAATCATAGTAAGTAAACAACTAAGTGGATTCTTCGTGATTTAGGTAAGGAGAATTACATATCACTATTCTTTTGTACCACATGGTTATTTCTTAACGTTCCTCGTACTCCTAAACATCGTTGTTCTGAAATCTTGCTGAAATGCTTTGTTTTGGAGGTTGGTAAATATCTTGTTTTTGAAATATGTTTGCGGGACGTGGCTTTAGTACTTTTGATCAATGGCAGTGCTCCAGCGATTTGTCTATGTGCATGGTATGTTATGATACAGCTGAGCTTTGATGGATCCCTTTGAGGATACCTGAAGCAAGATGCTGAAGTGTTATGTGCAACCTGGATATTGAATTGGTTTACTAATTGTTCGGGGTACTAAGCCACGGTTGTGTTGACGGTTTGACTGTCAAATATATTGATTGATGTTAAATTGTTTAGCGTGTTTGATTCTAATCCTATGGTGCTATGATTATTCCACTTATTGGGCTACCCGGCTCACCCCCCACCATTTACCTTTCTAGTGCAGATGATTATTTTGATGAGCAAGTTCAAGTGGGGAGGTGAATGGGACTTGCAATATTGGAGTTTAGAAATCTTGGAACTTATATTTGTAGGTCTTGTAATCTGACTCGGAATATTTGTGCTTGTGTTGAGGTTATAATATCAGTTGCTTGGATTCTGTAATCTGATTGGGATTACATTGTGATATTGTTTGAAAAATATGAATTGGGTGATTGATGATTCGGGGTTGAAAGGCCTTACTACAATCCTGTGACTCCAAATTAATTATAATTTACGGACTTTCAGAAATTCAAATAAAACTCTCATTACATGTCTTTAAAACTTATAAATAAAACTCGAGAAGACCTAAGCTTCTTACATCAGTTCAAGCATAACGTAAATTAACATAGACTATAATGTTCGAATAGTGGGCACTCGTTATTCTAAAAGTTCTCTTCGGGCACTACTCCCCCGTGTGGCTCATACTGCTCCGCTTCCCTTAAGTCGTCACCTGAAAAATAAGGAATGAGCGAAAGCCCAGCAAATACACCAGCCATGTTCCTAAAATAATTTTGAAGTTTCTAAAACATGCCATGGGTTTTCTTTCAAAAAATCAAACATTCGATTATTGTCATTCGTAAAAAACGTCCTTCATATACATATACACATATACATGAAATTTCAAAAGAAAAGATTTTCAAATCTGAGTACAATCATCATTCATTCCATTCACATCAAACACAGATATTTCTTTTCGTAGGTATGTTGCGGTCAGCGTACGAGCCCCCCTGACTAGGGCCCGAAATCCCTCCTACACCCGGGATAAAATAATCATGTGGACGCAAGGGCGCACCACCAGCCATAGTACTATGCATCAACGTATGAGCCCCGTTGACCAGGGCCCGAAATCCAACATTTCCCCGTTGGATATGGGGCACAGCAACCAAGACAAGTTTCATTGCTCATTAACATGTACTCAGTAAAATTTTATGACTCACACGACATTCCATGGCATTCTTTCAAATTGCATTTCTCATCAAATATTTTAGAAATAAAACATATGCAGAATAAATTTTTGAACTTCAATTGATCAAAACATAAATACATATTATAGTTTTTGCAAATAAATATACGGAGGAACATGACAGGGGGTACTTACCTCGCTCAAAATCTGCTTCTGGTATTTGCTCAAATGCCGGCCCTAACTCTTGACTATCAAAACCTAAATAACAAATCATACGGATGTCATTTATTGTTGCTCGAGCACGTTTAGGTATTATGTTTCTTTTAGATGAGTAAAACTTTACCCAACCGTCCCCCGACTTATGTATAATTATCTATTTGCCCCCAATGCCTAAAGTACCTTATCCACCCAGATATAACCTAAAAGAGTCATTAGAAATAATTTAATAACTATCGTGATAATAAAGCGCTACGCTATATCCGTTCGGGCGCTACACTACTAAGAATGCTAAAAATAGCAAAACGACTTTCAAAACTTTTGAAATTCTGGAATATACATTATCATAGCTACGTAGAACTATTATAAAAGTATCATAATTTAATAACTTAATTTACTATTTTTTTAAAAAATGCACCGAAAGCTCTTTTACGACTAAAATTACTTAGCATGCTTACCGAGCTCCGAAAAATCTGAAACTTTTATCGTGTGTAGATCTTGCAAAATTAACATAAGTTACTTCTTTGAGTTTTGTCCAAATAAATTCCTAAATATATTTAAAAATTCGGAAGGAGACTGCTGGAATACGATAGCTTTTTAGCGACACTTTTGAGTCCAACTTTAAAACATAATCTTCCCTCTCTCTAAGCAGTCTTCTCCTCCACGCCTACCCAGTAGTGAGATCACTTCAGAAACAAAGCCCATTTCCTTGCCTTTACACCACGCAGCAACACACACTCACAAGCACACAACACATGCACTACACCCAGCTGCCTCCTTGGCAGCCTCACACACACACACGCAACTACACGCACACTTACACACAAACATATTGCACCCACACACACAGCACTCCCAAAATGGCACAGCAGCTATCTGCTGTTGCTTCTCCCTTCCACAGCGGCCACCACTCCACGGCCAACACCAAACACACACACACGGCTGAAACTTCAGCCCCTGTTCTTTGCCACACAAACTCACACACAGTAAAACACACACATGCACGCAACACTTGCTCATACGTTCAAAGCACTCTCAAAACACATCCATTGAATACCTTCTGCTCCTTCACACCCACTTGCACTTTATCACTCACTTGCACTCCCACACTTGCTTGCACCTCACACTCACGTTGTATGCACAACCACACACTCACTCACAATATACACACACACCCATATGCATATCACTCTATCTGCTTCAACATTCAATACCCATTATTTGCCTTAACCCTCAAGCAGGCCTTTCAAAGCTACTGCCTCACGGCAGTAGCCTCATTTTCTTCCTTCTTTATTCATGGGCGCACCCATTCCACACACATATGCTGCCCACGGCAGCCCTGCTTTTGAGCCCATTGCCTCACGGCAGTGGTGCTCTTCTGCTGCAAGAATTCGCGTCTGTTACCACCAAACCAAACCCAACCTGAAAACACACAACCCAAGCACACATACACACAGTTATATACATACTTATCGCTCACCCGAGACACGATACCAGTTTCTGTTTATAATGATCCAACCACAGCGGCCTCCTTTTGTTCCTCGTTCGTCCATACAGGCACAGGTCACAGTCCAACCTGTTCAATCTTCATGTTTCCCCACCGTAGTACATACAACCCACTCTAAAATACCCCCTTACACTGCCTCCATGGCAGTTTTATTCTCTCCCTCACTCCTGTCCCTTATACGTTCATCCCCTGTGCAAGAACACGGTCACCATGATGGTGATCTCAACTGTATTACAACCCCCCTTTAATTTTATAGCCTTATCTAGATAAGAGAGGAAACAAGGCTTACCCAAAATTTTGCCGGAAGATCCTTCCTTGCTCTCCTTCTCTGCCTCCTGCTTCATGCCCTTTCTCCTTTAGCCGTTCTCCGAATTATGGTTAAGAGAATTTTAGGGTCGGCTGATGTTTATAGCTCGTGTATATATATTAATCCCTAGAGCAAGGAATTACTAAAAGCCCCCTTCCATTTCATGAGTCATTTAAATTTTACAAGGAATACCCATTATCACAAAATGCCGAATATAGTTATTTTATAAACGATTAACGTAGTAAAACAGTTTTCTTATCAAACCCCGCTACACTAATTCGTAAATAAGAGTTGCTAATAAAATATCGGCGATAACTATATGTATAAAATTGTCACTAAGATTTTCTAAAATACTGCTAACGTTACTTGTCGCTAAATGCATCAATCAATATCAATCATATCTGCTATCGTTAAATCATAACTTATGATTCTAAATTTGCCATTAAAGATCATGCTTGTAGTGTTTTCCTAAATTTGTCGCTCTAAGATGCTCAAAAATAATATACCAATGTTATTTTGGCCCCAAAAATAATTATAATCTAGAAAATGCCCTGGGCATTACAGTCTCTCCCTCCCTATACTTCACGTAACTTCCCTTCACCCTCATCAGTCTATCTTTCTCTCATTCTCCCAGCTTCATCTCCATTGCAAATTGAAATTGGTAACTGACGACTTTAGCATTAATATACTATTCTTTTTTCCAAACACTCCAATGGTAATGCTCTCTTTGACTTTGCATTTTTTGCATTTTTTGACAGCTGACTTTAGTGTCTATGCATTTCTTTTTTTTGCATTTCATGCATCTCTAATTTTCCACATTTTTAACTTTTCCATTTTCTTCTCTGCATTTCTCTTTCCCCTTCTCTGCATTTCCCCTTCTCTCTTAATGACTCTACAATTATAGCAAACTTGGTTGTGCGATTTGTTGATGTTGGCAATTGGCGATGAGTGGCGAGACTCGGGGGGTTGTGGGTGGCCGGTAGTGCTAGGCTGTCATGACGGCTAGAGTGGTGGATTTCATGCCTCTCCGTTGAAGAAAGGCACGATGGTGCAAATGGATGCCTAGTACGATTCTCAAGCGACGAAGGTTGTGGATGGGCCGATTGATGAAGGCCATATCATGGGTGCTCGGTTGGCGGCCGTTGGTGACCTACAGCATGCGACAGATAATGGTGGTTGTGCGACGGCATGCATGAATGCCTGGTGGTGGGATTGCTCCGACGACGGCCATGGGTGGGCCAACTGGTAAAAGCTAGAGATGGGTGGTCGATTGGTGGCCGTTGGTGGCCCTCAACGTGTAACTGGTAGTGGTGGTTATGAGGTCGGCAAAGACCGACGGTGGCCGTGGGTAGACCGATCAATGGAGGATAGGCATGGGTGGTCGATTGGTGGTTGTTGGTGGCCTTTGGCGTGGGACCAGCAGTGGCCGTTGATGTCCCTCGGCCCTTGACGGAGATGGTGTATGGCGGCGAGCAGGAGTCTCTGGCAGACATATGGACACTTGGGTGTACAGTTGGAAGATGGGAGCTCCAGCGTGGAGGGAGTCCGACATTGGCGGACTGTTCATGAAGATTAGGGTAGGTAAGGAGGTGCCAGATTAGACATATACTAAATTCATAACAACTTAAGCTCTGAAGATCATCATGTCTAACCCTGAACAAATATTAGGACAACCAGGGTTGATGGACCCTCCAAGGTGTTCTATATGCTATTAGCGTTGCCTTATTCTGTTTGCCAACACAGATTTTATTTTACTCTCGAGCTACTACTATCTCCAAATGGTACTTCATTTATTAGCATCAATACTCTTTTCTAAAATCAATAATTTTATTTTTTCCAAAAGTTTTTCCAGGCAACTAGCAAGCCAGCCAGCTTAACAACAACACTAGATGTGGAGAAAGATCACCCTAAAGTTAGATAAGGAAAACTTCAGATGCATCTGCCATCGAAGTTCCTCAGTTCATTGCACAACAACACATTAGATGCGTTAAGAAGTCATAACACGAACCTCCCTGAAAAAGAATAGTATCACAATCAACTAAAAGTTGTAGCTAAATCTCACCTTTTTGACAGGATTCTAAGGGTAAAAAGGAAACGAATATAAGCTCAACGCATTGACCATGAAACTAGGAAAGAGATTTTTGGATAAGATAATTTCTAGCTAAAGAAGATTCCTTACAACAGTTTTTGCATTACGAACTTCTGATTCTTGCAGGAATTGCCTCATACTTTCTTCTTACATGGAAGAAAGCAGTATATTATCCATCTAATGGAAGAGGAATTGTATTGCATGTTTAGGATTGAATTATAAATTTAGATAGACTCTCCTTGGTGCCATAATGTTAAATATGTTTACCTAATTTTTAAATATATTTTCCTAATTTTTATCAAATACCGACCTAAAGAGTGATCAGGAGTTATACAATGGCAGAATCGAACACGCAATGCGTGTGCACGACAACTTGTTGTTAAGTAATATGCATTAACCTAGTTGCACTAAATCTCTTTATTAAAAGAACAAAAGAATATGCCACTTATATCTGTAGTTCACCTTGTCATTGACCCAGTTGCAGTTCACTTCCTCTAGTTATATTATGCCACTGAAAGAATGAACGAATAAAGCACTCAGCCCCTCTACTTTAACCCAGTTGCTGTAGTTCACCTCCACATTGAAATCATGGCAAGATCCAAACATTTCACGACCTAGCTGTAAATTAAAATTTGGTTGATTATTATCAATCTTCTTTCTGTATGTTTACTTGATGGAATTTCTGTATAATTTCATGAGCTAGAGCTTGTAATAAGCCTAAGAATCTAGAATTATCCACCATTTATTTAGCGATGTTATTGCCTATATAAATTGGTCGCCTGAAGCACTAATAGGAAAGATTAAACTTTAGTATAGGAATATCTTAAGCTCAAATGCACACTGACCAAAAGCACAGAAGATATGACAGTAGAGATGGTGTCAAATGAACAACAGAGGGTTAGATGTAACATTTTCCGAAAATCCAGAGCTCCATCGTCCCGAACTCTTGGGACGTTAACCTACCGGATCACATCAAATCTGTCAGATCCTGTTCACTAATACATACTTCAAAACATTTAATCCAATATCAACTCCAATTCTTCATATACAATATTACAAAACTGCTTAACTTGAACTATTAAGACCTAGATTCCTTACAAACTCGAGTCCTTATATAATGAGTTGACAATACTGACCCCCGCAGGGGTCTCACTACACAGTAGTGGTGGGTTCATCTGAATCTCACACAGACTCTATCCCATTCCGAACATGCTACAATTGATCATCGCCTGCAGAAGGGAATCAAACGAAGGGTGAGCTTTTGAGAGCTCAGTAAGGTCGTACAAGGACTAACAAAAGAATTACAAAACGATTCTAAAGTATCCAACCGACGAAAGTTTCTAGAATACTTTAAACGGTCAGAAACTCAGTGATTTCCAAAAATGATCAAAATTCATCAGAAATAAATACCAAAATAGACAAACACAATCACGATTGGTTTCCAAACGATCAATAAAAGATCATTTTCAAAGTTATCATTTCAAATAATACGATAAAAGACTTGCCAAGGGATTTCAACCCAAGCACAAATCATTTCAAATAATACATTGAAAACTTGCTAAGGGAATTCAACCCAAACACAAATATTTCAAATAATACGATGGAGACTTGCCAAGAGGTTTCATCCAAAGCACAAATCATTTCAAATAATACGATAGAGAGTTGCCAAAGGGTTTCAACCCAAGCACAAATCATGGTACATATGGTGCAAATAAATTCAAAAATCAACGCTGGGCAGTCGCGATGCCATTTAGACAAAGCCGTACACATGCATGATGTACCATAATAATTACTAGTCCTTCTCACTAAGGTACTAGCCCTGCATAATTTCGCAGCTTCTATAATATCCCGAACTTTGGGAGCTGTTTAAAATAGTCATCCATGACCCCAAAAAATAAACGGGTGCTAATTTTGAGCAACACTCGGGTATTAGAAGCTTGTGGAAGCTTAAAAGAATTTTGGGGCAAAAATATAATTTTTGAAAATTTGGGGGTATTTTTGTAATTTTGCAAACTTGAGGGGTTAATTTGCAATTCTTGAAAGTAAGCATTTTGTGTCAAATTTTGGAAGATGGAGTATAAGGCAAGGCCACCTCCTGCTTGGTCATGTAATGACTAATGTCATTATATTATAAATAAATTGGTGGATAAGCCAAAACAAAACAAAAACAAAAAAAAACTAAAAAGGGAAACCTTTCCCTTTCGGGAAAGGAAGACAAGAAACAGAAAGAAAGAAGGAAGAACAAGAAACAGAGAGAGAAGCAGGGGCTTCGGCCGAGAAGAATTTAAGGGAAATTCGAGCAGTGAATTGGAAAGTGGTCAAGACAACTTTTCAAGGGGTAATCTCTTCTCGTTGGGGTGTATGTACTCACTGTGTGTGTAATAGGTGTGCTCGTGTGTGTGTTCATGGCTACGACAGTGAGTTTGTATGGATAATTTGAATCTTTGATCATGTCGATGTGAATATAAGTAAAGGGGAGGTGAGTTTAGTGAACGTCCGAGGGTTAGGGTGTGAGTTTGTGTGAGTTCGGTAAGTGTTTGTCACTAAACTGTGTGTGTATGTGTGTGTGTGTTCTTGGCGTACGGGTGTGTGAATTTAGGTAGGATTTGGATGTAATTGTGTAATCTATTAGTGTTAGGATGTGTTTGTAGAAATTCGTCTTATGCAGGTTTTGTTTTATTGGATTAATGACCCCTTTCGTGGGTGTATGAGTGAGTTGGAGGGGCTGGGTGCCTTGGTTGGAGGTTGAAGAAGACACTGTATAAAAATTAGGTGAGTTAGCGTGTGTTAATTTGAATAGGAAGTGTAATCGTCGCTAAAAGTATAAAATACTTTAAGTAGTTTCTTTTACAAATTTTAATAAATCGTTAAAGCCAAAATTGGTTAAAGTGAAAAACTGTAACCCCCAATATTTTTTCAAGAACTATACTCTGGAATGTTTTGGAAATTTTTGGGATCCGCGAAGGGCACTAAATTGGGATACCAATTAAAGAAATTTATCGAAGTATTTAGCATAGTAAATCAAGTTATTTTAATGTGAAAATTTTATATAAACCTTATTTTACTGATATCATTCTTTGTCTAAAATTTCGTGCCATTCTGAGGCTGATAGGTATTTTTTGCGGAACTAGCCTTTTGGCGCTCGGTCTAGACACTGGTTCGGGATTTTCTGGCAAAAATTTTCTAAAAGACTTTTTAGTACAAAAATGATATTAGAATACTTAAAATAGTGTTTTAAGATATTTTGAGATTTTTTCGGTGCCGGAAACCCCCAGGGGTGTTTTGGTAATTTACCACCCGAAGGGGTATTTTGGTAATTTTACCTATAAGAGGTATTTTGAAGTAAATTTACATACAGTAAGATTATTTTAGTGACTTTGCTTTTGAAAAAGTCATTTTGATGATTAAAGTGTAACGGGGTGTTTTGGTAATTTGTCACCCCGAAGGAGTATTTTGGTAATTTGACCTAAGAAAGGTATTTTTGCATAAATTTACATATGGGAAGCTTATTTCAGTGATTCTATTAACGGGAAGACCATTTGGATGATTTAAGTCCGAGAGGGGCATTTTGGTAATTTTATACCTCAGGGGTGCTTTGGTAATTTTACATATGTGGTACGAGGGGTTCATTTTGGGAGTATGTGTGAGTTTGTATTCAGTTATAATCTTGTTCTGTAGGCTGTATTCTAATGATTCAATTATTCCATTTAGGTTAAAGTTAAAGACTTTCGGTTAGGATAATTTAGCTGAGGATTCAGGTAAGGGATTCTATTTGAACCATGGGGAAGGACTTTCGTCCGAACCCTTATTTTGATAACTTGTACTCGTAAGTACTCATTTGATTTATTTATGGCAAATGCCGAACTCTGAATTTTGTATGGCTATCAGCATGTTATTGCCCAGAAAACCTCAATATTGAACCTGAATCGATTGTTTGGAAATCTTATGATGCTCGCATGTATTGCATGCTGAGTAATTTGATAATTGTCTGTAACCGTTCTTTCGGATTGTTGTGCTTAAAAATCAATAATTATTCACAATCGTCTTTGTTGTTTATCTGTGATTTTCTTCTAAAAATTCTGGTTTCTTCTAAAAATTCTAAATGCTGACTTATGGCAATATGATTATTGTTATTGGGATCTGAATTGATTTCGGTGATTGAGCTTATGTTAAAGCTCACTGATATTGTTAATTTTTCTATGTTGACATGGGTTATCTGTTCTGTTCTGAGGCGGGCGTTATAAGGTTGGTCTGAATCCTGCATGGAATGCAAGTTAGTACCTAAGTGGACTAGTAATTATTCTGGTACATCATGCATGTGTACACTTCTGTGCTTTGCCGGAATGGCATTGCAATCGCCCAGGATCAATGTTCATTCTTGATTTTCTCTGTTCTGTATATTATTGTGACTGCTACGGTAATGATTGGAAAGTATTCTCTGAAATAATTTGTGCTTGGGTTGAAATCCCTTGAGAAATTCAGTATATTTTGAAAAGAGCTGTCTCAGATGATCTGTGTGCGTTTAAAATATCTCGAGAAAACACTGTTGTGTTTTGAAGATGATCTTTTATTAATCGTTCTGGAACCCATCATGAGTCTTATTGTCTATTTTGGTATCTGTTTCTATGAATTTCAATTATTTTGAGAATCATTGAGTTTTTGACCGTTTGAAGTATTCTGGAAATCTTTGTCCGTTGGATTCTTGGAATCGTTTTGTAATCCTGTTGATAGTCCTTGTACGACCTTATTGAGCTCTCAAAAGCTCACTCTCCATTTGATTCCCTTCTGCTGGTGACGATAAGCTGTAGCAGATTCGGGAATGGGTTAGAGTCTGTGTGAGCTTCCGGTGGGCCGCCACTTCCGTGTAATGAGACCCCTTCGTGGGTCGGAACCGTTACCTTGGTTTATAAGGACCCGAGTTTGTAAAGAATCTAGAGTTTAATAGTTTAAGTTTAAGCAGTTTTGTAAGTTTGTATTTGACGAATCTGAGTTGATACTGAATTAGATGATTTGGAATATGTGTTAGTGAACAGGTCTGACAGGTGTGATGTGATTCGGTAGGTTAACGACCCGGGAGTTCGGGGAGGCGGAGCTCCGGATTTTCGGGGGCGTTACAGGTTCAAACTAGGGGTGCAACTTGGGCAGGCAGGATGGGCCCAAGGGTTAGACCATGACCAGCCCACTCTCCAAAAGTCATGTCCATGTCCAGCCCAGCCCATCTACGGGCCAAATAATGTGTCCACGCCAAGCCCATCAAAATTTTGGTGGACATGGGCTGGACGCGGGCTGTCCACGGGTTGTCCATGGTTATGAATTACCTTTTCTAAAACGATCTCAAAACATATCATTGACCATCCAACTCTAATATTTATTCATGATAATGAATAAAGTAAATTAAAGTCTCAAAATGAACTTAAATATAAGCATGAAAACAAATATTTGGGACAAAATGAGAGAGAAAAGGACAAGAGTCTCTAATTCTATAATAAAAAATAAAGTAGAAAAAATAAAGTCTTCAAAGATCTCTAAACATGAATGAAAAGTGGGAACGTCGCTCAACCTAGTTAAAAAAAATAAGACAAGAATATAAGTATACTTTTGGCTTTGAGGTTTTGACTTTGTCGAAGTGGGGGTTGAGAGTTCAGAAAATACGAAAAAGAAATTGTATTTTATTAGGTTAAGAGTTTGACGGTCGAGATTGAATAAACTTATATGATCCATGATTTTTAATGACTAAAATAAACAAAATAAATATATTGTAACATAAATACACACAAACACACATACATACATTAAATATATTATAATTTATATTATATAATAGTTAGACGGGTTGGTTTTCCCGCGGACTAGACGGACCTGTAGAAACTTCTGTCCATGTCCAGCCCATATTTTTTACGGGCCCAAAATTTTGAGCCCACGTCCACCATGGTCATTATAAAAGTAAGTCCATACCCATATTTTTACGGGTTGTCCACGGGTTGCCTGGCCCAAGTTGCACCCCTAGTTCAAACCCTTATAATGCCTCTCTACAGAATAAATTCCCAGATCAACACAGAAAAATCAACAATATCATTAAGCATTAATATAATCAATCACCAAAATAAGATCCAATTTCAATAACCATAATATACCAAAATAAGTCATTATTCAAAATTCCAGAAGAAAATCACAAATAAACAATAAAACGATTGCAAATAGTGTCGGATTTAGTTACAACAATTCGGAAGAACGGATACAAACAATTATTAAATTTGCCCAGCATGCAATACAGACGAGCATCACAAGATTTTCAAATAATCGATTCAGGTTCAACATTGAGGTTTTCTGGGTAATAACATGTTGATATCATTACACGATTCAGAGTTTGGCATTAGCCATAAGTATATCAAAGGAGTACTTATGAGTACGAATTATCAAAATAAGGGTTTGGATGAAAGTCCTTACCCAAGATTCAGATATAATCCCTTACCTGGATCCGCAGCTAATTTATCCTAATGGAAAGTCTTTACCTTTAACCTAAATGAGAGGATCAAATAATCAGAACATAGTCTACAACACAATATTATAATTTAATACGGGAGTACCCATGCTCTCAAAAGGAACCTCCCTCACCGCGTATGTAAAATTATCAAAATGCCCCTCTCTGACTTAAATCACCCAAACAGCCTCCCCGTAAATAGAATCATCCAAATAACCTTATTTTATGTCAATTTAAGCAAAAATATATTTCTTAGGTCAAATTACCAAAATACCCCTCGAGGGTGACAACTTACTAAAATACCCCCGTTACACTTAAATCATCAAAATGATATTTCGGTAAGCTAAATCACTAAAAAATTCTTACCGTATGTAAATTTACTCAAAAATACCTTTTACGGATAAAATTACCAAAATACACTCCCTCAAGCTGGCAAAGTACCAAAATACCCCTTGGGATTTCTGCATCGAAAAAATCTCAGAAATACTTTTGGCTTTGAGGTTTTGACGTTGTCGAAGTGGGGGTTGAGAGTTCAGAAAATACGAAAAAGAAATTGTATTTTATTAGGTTAAGAGTTTGACGGTCGAGATTGAATAAACTTATATGATCCATGATTTTTAATGACTAAAATAAACAAAATAAATATATTGTAACATAAATACACACAAACACACATACATACACTAAATATATTATAATTTATATTATATAATAGTTAGACGGGTTGGTTTTCCCGCGGACTAGACGGACCTGTAGAAACATCTGTCCATGTCCAGCCCATATTTTTTACGGGCCCAAAATTTTGAGCCCACGTCCACCATGGTCATTATAAAAGTAAGTCCATACCCATATTTTTACGGGTTGTCCACGGGTTGCCTGGCCCAAGTTGCACCCCTAGTTCAAACCCTTATAATGCCTCTCTACAGAATAAATTCCCAGATCAACACAGAAAAATCAACAATATCATTAAGCATTAATATAATCAATCACCAAAATAAGATCCAATTTCAATAACCATAATATACCAAAATAAGTCATTATTCGAAATTCCAGAAGAAAATCACAAATAAACAATAAAACGATTGCAAATAGTGTCGGATTTAGTTACAACAATTTGGAAGAACGGATTTAGTTACAATTATTAAATTTGCCCAGCATGCAATACAGACGAGCATCACAAGATTTCCAAATAATCGATTCAGGTTTAACATTGAGGTTTTCTGGGTAATAACATGTTGATATCATTACACGATTCAGAGTTTGGCATTAGCCATAAGTATATCAAAGGAGTACTTATGAGTACGAATTATCAAAATAAGGGTTTGGATGAAAGTCCTTACCCAAGATTCAGATATAATCCCTTACCTGGATCCGCAGCTAATTTATCCTAATGGAAAGTCTTTACCTTTAACCTAAATGAGAGGATCAAATAATCAGAACATAGTCTACAACACAATATTATAATTTAATACGGGAGTACCCATGCTCTCAAAAGGAACCTCCCTCACCGCGTATGTAAAATTATCAAAATGCTCCTCTCTGACTTAAATCACCCAAACAGCCTCCCCGTAAGTAGAATCATCCAAATAACCTTATTTTATGTCAATTTAAGCAAAAATATATTTCTTAGGTCAAATTACCAAAATACCCCTCGAGGGTGACAACTTACTAAAATACCCCTGTTACACTTAAATCATCAAAATGATATTTCGGTAAGCTAAATCACTAAAAAATTCTTACCGTATGTAAATTTACTCAAAAATACCTTTTACGGATAAAATT
Source organism: Escallonia herrerae (assembly GCA_033070095.1). Lineage (NCBI taxonomy): Eukaryota > Viridiplantae > Streptophyta > Magnoliopsida > Escalloniales > Escalloniaceae > Escallonia > Escallonia herrerae. Next base: position 44,148 of record JAVXUP010000556.1, read on the forward strand.
ACCAAAATACACTCCCTCAAGCTGGCAAAGTACCAAAATACCCCTTGGGATTTCTGCATCGAAAAAATCTCAGAAATATTTTAAAACGTTGTGTTAAGCATCGTGATGTCATTCCTAGACTAAAAAGTATTTTAAAAAATTTTCACCCGAAAATTCCGAACCGGTGTCCAGACCAAGCGATAAAAGGCCAGTTTCGTGAAAAATACCTATCGGCCTCAAATTTGCCCGAAATTTTAGAATATGAATCATATCAGTAAAATAAGATTTTTCTAAAATTTTAAGATCAAAATAGCTTGGTTTTCTATGCTAAATAATTTGATAAATTTCTTTAATCGGTACCGCAATTTAGCACCCTTCGTAGACCCCGAAAATTCCTGAAAAATTCCAGAGCGTAGTTCTCATAAAAACACTAGGGGTTACAACTTTTCACTTTGTCTAATTTTGACCCTAGATATTTATAAAAATTTGTTAAAAAGCTAATTAATTTTTCCCCTCTAACGACGATAACAACTACTATTCAGATTTAATACACCTAGTATTTCACCCCAAAACACGCACATCTTCATCTTCAACCTTCAGCCGCAACACCCAACCCCTCCAAACTCACACATACTCCTACAATTTTGTCATTAATCCACTAAAACAAGACCTACATAAGATTAATTTCAACAAAACACATCCTGACGCCATTGAAATCACACAATTACACCCACAATTCACATGTTCGCAACCCATATCTTCACACTCGCACGCGCGCGCGCACATAGTGGACTATGCACACCGAGTACCCGCACCCACTGAAATCAACAGTTGAAGTGAAAATTTTACACTTGAGAGTTGCCTAATCTTTCTTTGCTTCCCCCTTGCCCGAAATTCTGTGTTTTTGCTCTTCTTTTCTACTTTATTTTCTTCCTCCCTGTTTTTGCTCTTCTTTCTTCCCTAAAATGAAAAGGTTTCCTCTTTTTTTTTGTTCTTCTTTTTTTTTTTCTTATTTGCATTTTTCCTCCCTCCGAATTCTTCTTCCCATTTTATTCTATGCTTCATTATCCATTCCATTATTAAATAGTTTAATTTAGCTTAGTCATTAACCTAGTAGGATGGGGCAACATTTTAAGATATGGTTTTCCCCAAATTGCAAATTAGCCCCCAAAAATTTCCATAATTATAAAATGACCCAAAACTTTTGTATAATTACATCAAAGCCCCAAATCTTATAACCTCCATTAATTCAATTAAATATCCCTAAAACATATACTTTCACTTATTTCATTATTTTTCATCACCAAAAATATTAATTACATTTATGCCCCCAAAATTTTTCAAAATTACTGAAATGCCCCCAAAATTTCAAAAATACATTTTTTGCCCCAAAATTCTTTTAAGCTTCGATACTCTACTAATACCCGAGCATTGCTCAAATTTAACACCCATCTTTTTTTCAAAGCACCGATGATTGTTTGAATAGCTCCCGAAGTTCGGAATATTACATTAGACGACTTGTGTACTTAACTGAACGGTTATGCGACAATGATTTATGAAGATTCAAAGGTGTCATTCAAGGGCCAGTTCGGGCTATCTCTCTCTTGTTGCCGTCCTTTTCCCATTCTCTGTTGTTTTGTGAAGGGGGTTAACTGGGCAGAGAGAAATGCATTGGGAAGAGGTTAGGGACATTGGGAAGAGGTTGGGGATACTGGGAATAGAAGAACTGTGGGGCGGCCACTGTCAGGTGGGTTGAGAAAAGAAGGTTATAGCAGATGCTCTAAAGGGCATTATTGTAATATAGCATTTGAATAAATGAGTATCTACTTTCAAAACGGATATAAAATATGTAAAGAATAAGATTATGTCTTAAAAACGAATTACTTAAGAAGTGAAAAGAACAAGACGGGTTTTTAGTTTGCAAATAAAAACACAAAATACAAATTTTGGAAATAAAAATAGAAAAATGAGAGGCCATGTCATTCAAATTATTATACATTTATTATAATTATAATAATAATAGGGACAAATCCCAAAACTGTAACCTCAAGTTTACATCCAGTACAACTTTAGTACTCAAGTTTGAAGGTGCGTCAAAGAAGTGCCAAATTTTAAAAAAGCGTACCAAATCAGTATCTCAGTTGACGGAGAACGGATGCCGTTAGAAAGTCATAGGGATATGACTGTCTTTATGAAAAAAGGACATAAATTCTGTTCATGTGGCCACGTGGCCCGTCCTTTGACAGTCTTACTCTTTTTTTCTTCCTCTCTCTCTCTCTCTCTCTCTCTCTCACTCTCTCTTTTCTTCTTCAATTCACACATACAAAAAATCCACATACACAGAGATCATCGACGACGGGAAAAAGTCAATGGAATTTTAAATTTTGTTAATAGATTCATAGTTTTTATTAATTTTTTGATGTACCTGAATTTATATAAATACCCAAAACCTAAAAATCAATGTCATCATCTACTCATACAATTCGTTCAAATCTATCTCGTATCACATACATTCAAGCATGGCATTAAATCGCAGGCGATGACGGTGATGGAGTCATGATTGTAGGTGTTGAGTTCTTGCCTTAGTGATTGTGGGTTCCTACCTCAGTGGTCGGTGGCAGTGTACAGTGTGCAGCAGAGAGAAAGAGGGGGGAAGAAGAAGAGAAAAATGGGTGATGGGTCTATGTGTGAGAGAAAGAGAGGGAAAGAAAAAGAAGGAAAAAGAAAGAGAAGAAGAAAAGGAAGAAGAAGAAGAAAAAAGAGAAAGAAAGTGTGTGATGGTTCTGCGTATTTGAGAGAGAGAGAAAGAGAGAGTGGGTGTGCATGTATGAGAGAGATAGAAAGTGGGTGTGCATGTATGAGAAAGAGAGAGAAAGAAAGAAAGGAAGGAGAGAGAGGAGGAGGAGAAGAAGAAGAGAAAAAAAGAGAGGGGAAATGGGTATGGGTCTGCATGTGCGGTTGTGGGTGTGTGTGAGTGAGAGAGAGAAGGGGGGAGAGAGAGAGCGGAGAAGAAGAAGAAGAAGAAGAAGAATAAGAGAAAAGAGAGAGAGAGTGGATGTGGTTCTGCAAGCGTGTGTGTGTGTGTGAGAGAGAGAGTGAGAGAGAGAGGAAAAAAATCTATTTGTAGTGGAATTGTATAAAAGGACATTGAAAATATAAAAAAGTGCATTGAAAATATTAGAAGGAACAGCTCACGTGGGGATAGCGACAACTTTAAATCATTTTTCTAATAGCAACAGTCTTATCACTCTGACTTCCTAATGGCATCTGTCGTCCGTTCGAGGTACTGATTTGGTACGCTATTTCGTTGAGTACTTCTTTGACGTTCCTTCAAATTTGGGTACTAAGTTGTACTAGATATAAGCTTAAGAATATATTTTTAGAATTTATCGTAATATAATATAATAATAAAATTTCATGTCGTCATCATCATTCAAATAAAAGCAGATAATAATAGTAATAATATGAAAATTGGAAAGATAGAAACTAAAAACTGAGAGGCCATGTCATCAAATTTTTAGTGAGAAGGACGTACCAGCAAACGGAGGCCACGTAAAGAAATATGGCGCATTAGGAAATGGAACACTTTTGAGGCCACACGGAAACCCACCAATCAATGGAACGATAGAAGAGACAGGTCGACGAGACCAAAAGCTTCAAAGCTTCCACAACAGTGCAATTTTTCATCGAAAGCATCCATGGGGCCTCCCATCTTCTGTGTCTTGGTTTTCACTCTCTTGGCTGCAACAATTACGTCCAACGGGTTAGAAGAAGATGGAGAAACAGTTGGGTACGGTTACGCTATTCAATCAGTGACTCTGGAATCCTCTGGCCAGTCCTTGACTGCTCATCTTGAACTCATCAAGAACTCCTCCGTTTTTGGACCAGATATTCAGAGTCTCAACCTTGTCGCCAGGTATTGTGAGCTGAATCCCATCCCCATCCTTGTTGCTATCGCAATTTTCTATTGTTTCGTTTTCATCTCCGGAGAAGCTTTAAGGTGAGAGTTCAAGGGATTTGTGTAACTCCGTCCTCAACCAATTGGTTTGGGCGGAAGGTCTTTCTCACTGTGCTTCCTCAGTTCCATTAGGCTCTGGTTTGCAGGAAGGGGAGTTGGTCCTTCGTAGGACGCTCGAAGCCGAGGTCCGTGGTCTTATAGTCCACCTCTGTCCTTTGGTTCAACCGATGGGTCTTGGGGGTGGGGGGTTGGGATTTTGGGGACCCCTTCTTCACATGCCGGAGCTGACCACGACGAGAGCAGAAATCCAACAGCCTCTCGTACTGGTAGTGGATCCAGATATCCTCCATGCTCGCCCTTTTCATATCAAATCCTCTAGTGATAAGCCTCCACTTATTGTTAGTACTGATTCTTTTAGAAACAGCTTTCAAAAACTTTTAAAATTTTGATTTTGGGATGCAAAGCCTTATTTTGAACATCGTATGAGCGACCCTTGTAGTGAGCCATTGCATGGTACCTATCGAAACTTTAGGTCAAGTTGAGAACATTAAAACCTATCTTTGGGAATGTCTGTAAGACTTGCTCCAACAACATCTCAGGCGGAGTTCAACCAGCTAAGCAACATCTACCTTCAGCAGCAAATCGAACACACCTACACAACCTCTCATAGCTCAACTCAATGTTGCACGTACTGACTTTATCACCCTTGCCCTGACTGAGGAAAGTTACTGCAAACAAGGCCATAGGAATAAATATTCAACTTGGAGGTCAAAACACATACTTCTTCTGGCAGGTCATTGCTAATAGAGCTTGTACTAAACGCTTAAGAAGGCTTGAAAATTGAATGCGAGCAAGCTGTCCATGCTGAAGCCATTTAGTTTTTCTCCAATTTCCTGGGTCATGATCCTGTCTATCCTACTGGTACTAAAGATAGACTCAGGCCCCTGTACGCAGGTTTCTCACCAACATAGAAGCAAACCTGTTGGCTGCCCCTGTTATTTTATCAAGAAGTTCATGCAGCTCTACTTGGTCTTAAACAGAATAGGGCCCCTGGCTTTGATGGTTATCCTGCTGGTTTCTTTCAGCATAATTGGGATATAGTTCCCTCCGAGGTAACAAAGGCTTTCTTGTCCTTTTATAATAAAGGCTGGTACCGTTACTTTGATCCCCAAAATAAAAACCCCCCCATGCCTTTAAGGACTTCAGGCCTATTGCTTGCTGCTATACTGTCTACAAGCTGACCTCTGGAACCTTAGTCAATAGACTCAGCAAGTTATCCCTACTCTTGTTAGTGGAAACCAATCTGCTTTGTTCATGGAAGGTCAACTGTGGAAATTATACTTCTGATGTAGGAAATAAGTAATGGCCATCTTACTAATTTGGAGTTCCAAGATGCGCCTTGAAGACTGATCTTCTTAAAGCTCATGATACTGTTCAGTGGCATTGACATCCTTGATCTCCTACAGTTTCTAAATCAAATATTGCAATGGCTGCATCATTGTTTCTCTACTACTCATTTCTGACATCCTTGATCTCCTACATTTTCTAAATCAAATATTGCAATGGCTGCATCAGTGTTTCTCTACTATTCATTTCTCTTTAAGTCTAAATGGAGGTTTGGCTGGCTATTTTCCTCTGCAAGACGGTTAAGACAAGGAAACTCCATTCCCTTATCTTTTCATCCTTGTCATGGGCTTTGGCTGAAATCAGATGATTAGTCTGAGCACCCTGACTTCAGATATCATCCAAAATGTAAAGATCTTAACCTTAACAGTATTATATTTCCTGATGATTTGTTTGTTGCAACTAGAGCAGATGTAACCATCTCTAGGCTTATCAAATAAGCTTTATTTGATTTTGTACATATTTCTGGTCTTCATGTTGATTATGCAAAAGGTCCTATTTTGGTAGTTGGATTAGATAAGCAGACTTAATGAAATTAGCAAGTCAAATCGGCAAGCAATTAGGTCAATTGCCTGTGAGATACCTTGGAATACCTTTTTTTTTTCCTACAACAGTCACTAGTGGTAATTGTCGGGATCTTATTAATAAACTCTCTGCTAAGATTCGTTGCTGGACTTATAAATTCCTATCCTGTGCGAGTATATTACAACTTATACAATTGTTTTGCGCTGGAGTCTTAATAATACCTAAACAAGTCATGTCGGGAATTTATTCAATTCTTACTGGTATGGCCCTTGACAAGGAGAAAACCAAGGTAAAAATTAGTTGGAAGGAAGTTTGTCACTTGGAGTCAGGCTGCCATCCCGAACAGGTGTGGACCATTTCCATAGAGAAGGATAGTTTCTTGATAAGATGGCGTAACACCCCAGATGTTTTTTATTGGAGTACTTGGTAAATACTAATTAGAAAATTATTGTGCTTTGGATTATGTGATGGGCTTTAGAGAATTTGTGTGGAAGTAATTTTAGTGACAAACTTAGTATTTGATATTAGGGAAAATTGCGTAAAATACCCCTGTGGTTTGGGGTAGTTGCAAAAAGACCCCTATTGTTATTAAATTTGCAAAAAGACACCGGAGATTACAAAAGCGTTGCGACCGTAAAAAAAACCGTTCAAACTCACGGTATGTGATATTCACGCTCCCGAATAGTGCGTTTGGTAGATATTAACTTAACAAAATGACAAAAATGCTCTTTATTTCTTCTTCCTTCCCCAAATCCTATACCCTAACCACAATCCATTTCTACCACCACCACCGCCTCAGCACAATTGCCGCCAACGCAGCCACCTGCTACACCCAATTGTCGCCGCCTCAGCCCCCTCAAGCCAAAACCCTAGCCGCCACCCTCACCAGGCCCTATCTACCACCACCACCCCTTCTTTCTGCCACCACCGTCTAATGAACCCTTTGCCGCTGCCGCTAGATCCATTTCCCCCACCTCGAACCCACCGCAAACTCGATCTACATCGCTAGCCCCGACCACTTACCATGAATCCTATCTGCCGCTGCTAGCTCAATCGCCATCACTTGGCCATTTGCCCCACCGCCATCGAGGCCTTTCATCACCACAAGCCCAAGCCCTAATTAGGGTCGGCGCAAGGAAACAGGTGAGGCAACAGGAAGGGGATGGGATGGAAGGGGAAAGAGGAAAGGGGAAGAGAGGGAGAAAGGGAGGGAATGCGGCTCACCAGCGAGGGCTGAGGTGAAGGTAGAATGACCAAAGAACGGTCGGCGACCAAGACCAGGGACGGGTCGATCCTGCTGCCCAATACCAACACCATTCATACCCCAAAAAAAGGACTTAAGATCTATAATTACAGTACTTATAGAGGGCAATTTAGACATTTTTATCATTCTGTTACGGGAATCGTCTGTTGCAACACTTTTACAATCTCCTTTGTCTTTTTTCAAATTTTATAACAACAGGAGTATTTTTGCAACTACCTCAAACCATAGGGATATTTTACGCAATTTTCCCTTGATATTATTTAATATAATTGGACTAGACATTACGACATATTTTGATTTGGACTATGACTTTGGGTAATATTATGATTGCACTAACAATTAGGACTTTAAGTTGTATTATAATTACATTAGCAGCTACATAAGAATGAGGAAGACATGAAAGTCTTCGTCTATTGTTGGAGAGATGGCGGAGAAAAAAAAAAGAAAAGAAAATGCATGTTTATTTTTTGGTTTTCAAGCATAATGTGATGGATTTAAGATAAAGGAGGAGATTCTTTGTGTTACACACCTAATTTCATGTGTATCATGTGACTCCAATTTTGTCCCATCTTTTTCTTCACTATCCTTTTTACTTTTACACGAAGGACGATTCCCTTTTTCTCTCTCTTATTAGAAGATTCTGCAACAATTTATTATTCCGTTCTCTGAAATTTTGTGCCCTTGTGATTGTAAAAGGAAAAAAAGGCCCATTAGTAATGTCTAGCCAATTTTGTAAGGTTACCTAGGCCGGCTCCATTCATCCACTTTTGACTATTAAAGGTAGTATGATGCTGAGATTATTACTATGACTCCATTCACCGACTTTTGGCCGTGTGATTCCTTGCCACGTTCTCTTTCTTATTCTCTTGGTTTTTCATGCCGTCATATTTTCACCCAAAAACTTCCTTCGATAATGTCTCACCAATTGAGCCAATTTTTGTATCTTTTGATTCGTATTTTCGTCCTCTTCGATTTAGTCTACAACTATTTTTCGACTTTGAATGAATATTTGATTTATACACACACACACTCATACACATATGAAATTACGTGGTGGGTGATACTTGAATTTGCAAGTCACTATTGAAATTTTGATTTATGTCTGGCATGCCGGCTATGATATTCGACATAGTATAACCATGATTTTGTGATTCTTAATATAAGCAATTATGTATGTGACACCCATAAGCTTTAGTGAATCGTATTTGATCTTTTGGTCAATTTTGTCATTAGTATGTGAAATTTGATTGAGATATCCAAATTTCCTTTTATTGGCTCTATTTGATAATTCAAATATGTATTTTTTTGGCCCTCTGTGTGTAAAACCACTTACTGGGCAATTCGTGCTCACCCCTTTGTTTTTTGGTTCCTTCACCTTCCAGGCCAAGAGTAGCGTGAAGGGTGAGATGTTAGCAGAGAGCTGTGGATTTGCTCTAGTGTTCGCAATTGGGAATAGTAGACGTTATGAATTTTCTTTAGATAAAAGTTTATTTATTGTCGGCTTTGGATTCATATGGTTAATCTGAAAAGATTGTAATTAAGTTTGGATTTTACTTGGATTTAAGTGTTTGCGATTTGGATGATTATGTGTAAGGTTGTTAGATGCTCTGTTCTACTATTGTAATAGTTATGTTATGAACATGATTAGATTTTGATTTTTGGACGTGAACGGACCCTCAGGTTTGGAGTGCTACGGATGGTGTCACATGTTCCCGATTTTAGGGAGATGCTTTGGAGAGATTCATTGACTACTATTCTATATAGGTGCTTGAGGAATTCCATGCTTAAGACCTTTGACTGGATCTTTAGTTGAGTATATCCCTAACAATGGGCAAGACATCTAACTGTGGGGATGTGGCACCCCTGGAGTCCTCTTGTAGCTAGATGCGGAGCAGAGTGATTTATGATGTAGCTAATCAGGAAGATGCTTCAGGGTCCTCTATTATTCACAATAAAACATGGCATTGCCCCCCCCCCCCCCCCCAAAATATCTTATACCCTCAGATTTCTTGTTGCCGCCATCCGTACTGAGACGATCCCAAATTAAATGGAGGCTCATCAAGTTAGATAGAGTCTCACACCAAATGGTAAAATCACTATCAAATCTGCTTGGGAACACTTGAGGCATCACTCACCTTCTGTCTCCTCCCAAAAGCTAGTTTGGACTAAAGGCTGCCTACTAAGATGTGATTTTGTTAATGTGGCCTCTATGTGTAGGCTGGCTTAGACAAAGGACAGACTTGAGCAATGTTTACTTCTAATCGAGTAAGGTGTGTTGTGTGCAATCGGGATGGCAAGAGTAGGAATTGCCCCTTTTTGCTTGCTTATGCCCAGAATGTAGAACATCCAACTTTTTCAATGCGACCAGCTCCGTAGTGTCAATTGACCGTGGGATTAGGAACTTAATTTCTCTATCCAGCACTACAAAAGAACCAACTTCAAAACTAGAAGACAGGCGTGTTGTGTGCAATCGGGATGGCGAGAGTTTGAATTGCCTCTTTTCGCTTGCTTATGCCCAGAATGTAGAACATCCAACTTTTACAATGCAACCATCTCCGTAGTGTTAACCGACAGTGCAATTAGGAACTTAACTTCTCTATCCAGAACGCAACTTGCTTTAGCTGTTACTGTCTATACCTTATCGTTGGAACAAAACCACAGGAAATATGTGTATGTGTGTGTGTGTGTGTGTGTATATATATATATATATATATATATAGGGATGCGATCCACTGCCTGCTCTGGCAAACTAGTTTTCTTGCTAGCGCGATCTGACCGTCTATCCGTGATTTATGGACGGTTCAGATTAAATCTTATCCCTCAATAGTGCTAGATAATTCTAGTACTTTAACATATCTGCAATCTGACCCCAAAACTTTAAAAAAATATAATTTTATGCACCCTAATACTCCGTCACATACAATATAAACTATAAAGTTATTTCAGGATATAATTGCTACTTGCAGAGATGCTGCTCTTGGTCCTTGAATGTACGCCCGCCATGCTTCTCCTGTTACTTTTCGATATCCAAGCTTTTCACCAAGTGGACACTCAGCTCGTTGCCTTACGTTTCTCAGATTTGGCTAATGGCTATTATCAAACACTCTCAAGCTTCCAGGATATTGGTTTGAAAAATTACAGCAGAAGATGTCGTACTAAAATCAATACCTCTTTATTTATACTGGAAAGGAAATATTACATAGGAGCAATAGAAAGGAAGGGTGTCTTCTATTGTTGCACACTCTAAAACTTAGCACACTTCACACTCTTAGACTACTTCACACTCTCTTAGACTTCCTCTGCCTTCTAACTCTTACTTCGACCCATTTTATAGATGAAAGGATCAGGCACATAGGGTTCTTCAACAGTGAAAATCCTTTATTATTTTCTGTAGGTTCATTTTTTTTATTATGGCAGACAACTTTATTCTCTTCTCCACTTGGCTTTGTCAGTTTTCGCTGGCCATTATGTCCATTTCTATCATGTTTATCCTATGGTCCCGCACCTTGTACAACTCAAAAGTTTGGCTCGGTAGATCAGGTTCTTCTCCTTGGCTGTTGAATTGTTCATATTACCTGATCTTGACCTTGTTTGGAAGGCTCTATGGCTGCTCTACACCACTTCAGGATTACTATCCTTCGTCCATCACAAAAATATGCTTCTATGGGATTGGCTACCATGGTTTCAATGGTTGCATGAACATAACTGATTCTTTCGATCTTTTCTTTCTCCGGATCATACGTGTTCCATAGTTCATCCTTGTGTGGTCGCAGAAATTCATTAACTTTTTATTAGCGAATCGATAAATGAACCAAATCTGGTATGGCTGGTAGAATTTGGTTTCGTTTCTTTCTGCCGGTGTTGACAGTATTTGGACTGTGATAATCTGTCGACTAAATTCCATAACTCCAAGAGCATATCTAACTATAGCCGGGAGACTATCGATGAGTTGATAATCATCTCGATTTATTTCGAATGTGTCTACGAGTTCATGTTCAATCCATTTAAGATCAACTTTGTTTGATGGTAATGTGAGGCTTGGCCATCCATAATCCCAATTCAAGAACGCCTTCATTTATGGTTTGCGAAGGATCTCTTTGTGTTCATTCTCCTTCCTGGCTAGTTCTTTTATTTTTGTAGTGATATCAGCTGGGAGCAGTGATTTTAGTTCTTCTAGCAATCAAATTCCATCTTCCTTGTCTTGTAGGACTATCATTCTTTCTCCATTGTTTATATTAAGCCTTTCTTCTAAGTGCTTAACACAATCAGTTAATTGACTGAGGGTTCTTCGTAACTCTTTTCGGTAATTTTCCCTCAGATAATGCCAGACATTTCCAAAGAGTTTTTTACTCTCTTCACATAACCCTGGATTGTAAAACATTTTTGTTTTTATTATCATTGGTTTGTGTTATGGTAGCATTTTGCTTTGGAGATTTTTCATCTTCGTCAGTTGCCACTTTTCTTTTTAAATCCTTGTTGTTAGGATAATAATTTTTTATTTTCTTGCCCATTTGTTTAGCGCGCCTTGCTGTCGAGGTTTCAGTCTTACTCTATTTATTCCAAAACTTATGCATTGGTTTTTAACGCTTAGTTTTGTACCGTCCTGTTTTAGGGCTTTCGGGTTGGTAGTTCCAACCATCTTCTTCCGCTATTGGGGGAGGATTTGTGAATGACAAAGAACTGTCATCTTTCATTTTAGGATAAATGACGTTGTAGTCGAATTTCCCTGATGGTTCTCCCAGTAAGCCGACTTCAGGATCTCCTGCTTCATACATTTCCTTTAAGGCCTTTTGAGTAGTCTTTTTTGGGGTAACAACAACTCCCTGCATCATAAAACATAATTCCCTGGTTAGGCTATCTGCAAGTGCATTTTTGGCTGATGAGATGTATTCTACATCAAAAGTATAATAACTTAACTATTGTTGCCATCGATAAAGCCTTGTTTGACTAACATCTCTTAGGTCTCTTTTAAGGAAAGCTTTAAAATACATATTATCTGTTCTGATAAGAAAGTGTTCTGAAACTAGAAATATGTAAAAAGATTTATGCCACGTTTTGTAGTTAAAAACTCTTTCGTTTATGTTATACCGAGTTTCTGCATCTTTAAAGGTTCCACTCCAGTATCCACACAGTTGTTCTTCAGCTTGATCAGGGGGTATTGCTTTTAATACTGCATCCCAACAATTTTCAGAAGGGTCAGTTTTTAGAACTAACTTGTCTCTTTGTTTAGGTAGGCTTAATTTTAGCAAATTTTTAACCTGACCTTTTATCCACAGAACATTTTGGGTATCTTCATCTTCATCTTCTCATATCCATTTTCCTTTTCTAAGCTTTTTACTCAAGGCTTTTGTTAGGTTTGATAAATTCGGGATAAATTTCCTCTCGTAATTTAACAATCCAATAAATCTTTGAAGCTGTTTTACATCATTGATTTGTTCTGGAAATAGTTTTATTTTTTCAGCTATATGATCTTGAAGGACAATTTTTCTACTGTCTTATATTCTTAATCCTAGAAAGTTAATGGTGGTTTGTTCCCATTCACATTTCTTTTGTGATAGTACTAATCTATGGTCAATGAATTCTTGTGCTATCTTTTTTAGATGATGTCTATGTTCTTCTCTGATTTTTGAGAATACTAATATGTCATCTATGTACACCACACAGTAATCTCCGTGCTTTCTAAAAATGTTATCCATCCTTCTTTGGAATAAAGTCTGATTGGAATGGTAACTGTTTTGTACCCTATGATGTCTTCATCAGAACTGTCTTCTTCTTTGATAGCTTCTTCTACCATTTTTTCCTTTCCTTTGCCTTTTGGATTTGTAGACGTGGAAGGTATTGAAGAGACAGAATGTCTTCTTGGTTCTTCAAGGATAACAACACCTTTATTTTCTCTAATGTGCACTTGTTCTAGTTGTTTACTAGCGAGTCCTTTTTCGCCACATAACCAGTAATAATCACATTCCTCTGGTGATTTTCCTTTTGGACATGAAGCCTTTTTATACGGAATATTAGATTTCTTTCTAATATATCTTCCCCATGGTTTTGGTTTTTCTCTTGATGGATTAAATTTTCTTTTCTGAAATTTTTTCCATTTCTTCACATATCTTATTTCTTTTCCAAACCTTTTCTTTTCGAATTTTTTCTTCGTGAAGTTTGGCTTCTTTTCACATCTATAGTTGTTTACCATGTTATCGACTTTAGAACAACAGTCATAACTCATATGAGCTTTTTTCATATCTTTTATTACCTGTCCTTCAGTACAATATTTCTTTAGAACTTCTTTTACAACTACAATCCTTTCTCCTAAGGAATCGCAAAGCATTCCGTCGTTTAGGAGTTTAGTAAATTCTTTTTTTGCTAACCCGTCCCATGGTTTAGGAAGTTTGACAATAAATTGCTTTTGCTAATGGAGGATGTCTCTAAGTTCTAACTTGTAAAAATATTTTTTAAATTCACAAGTGTAATTTTTAAAATAGCACATAGCACATATTTGTAGTTTTGTCAAATTTGTGAAAGCATTTTTTTCTTGAATACCTATGTTATTTATAAATATTCCACAGAACTCTCGTTTGAGGTTATCTGTATAAAACATTATCCATTCTTCAGAAATGTTAAGCTTGCTTTGGGCTTCAATTATCATTTCGTTATTTGCTATGCTATTCCAGAACCTAGCTGCGTTTCCTCGCAGGGTTGCTTGAAAAAAATGTTTTGTGGCATGTCTTTATATTAAATTACCACCTATTATGGCAATTCTTAAGGCTTGTGCCCGATTATCGATTATTTCTTCAGTATTTGAAATACAATCGATATCAAGATATATGCCGTATTGATTTACGAGTTCATTTCTTCTATTTTTAGGAACAAATTCTTGTTTTAAATGTCCTTATAGGGGCATTATTGAATTTAGAATTTCTTTCTAAATTTAATTCTGGATTCCACGCTCCTACATAGTTTGGATCGGTTTCTTCGTTCCATAAATTCATATCAGAAAACGCCTTATTTACTTCTGATATGGCTCTTTTTTTTTCTTGCTTATATTGATGTTCTTTTAGAACAGCTAGATCTATTTCATCCATCATTGGTTTTTTTCAATGATTTTTCTTTTTCTACTTTGTCTAAGTAGTCGTTTATTATTTTTTCTATTTCTTTTACACCCATTCCCTTTACGGGATCTTTGGTGTCTTTTGAGCCACTCGAAGAGGGTTTTCCTTCACTACCACTGTATGCTATAACTTCTTCAAATACATATGAAGTTTCGTTGCTATAGTACTTATTGGTAGTGTCATAACTTCCAGAGTTTGATAAGAAGTTATCTGAGTTTAGGACGTGATTTTCACTTCCTAACTCTTTAACTGAATTGTGTAATTCAGCTAATATCTGAGATGTTATCTTGTTTAGAGTTCTACAGATATTTAAAGTTTCATGAGATACGTCAATTATTTGATTTAATAAACCTGTTCTCTCAGTTTTTCCAATTCCATGGTCTAAGTGTATAGTTCCTGGCATATAATTTAATAAACAAGGAATTTCCATGAGGTTTTCGGTTGAATCTCGCCTTTGATTAGGCTCTGATACCAATTTTGTATTGCCAAATTCTCTTTTGGTCAGGAATGCCATGTTATAAACTTGAGAGGGATCAATTTTAGTCTTTTGAGAAGTATGAGGTGTTTTAAGTGAACTATTTAGAAGTTGAGGGGTTGAAAATGATATTAACCAGAATGCTAGCAACTTGCTAGCACTAGCATTTTATCATCTCTCATATATATATATATATATATATATATAGAGAGAGAGAGAGAGAGAGAGAGAGAGAGCAAATTCGTGGGGAGATGTGCTATACTCTATTTTGAGGCCCAATCTTTCTACTTGTTTATTTGTCGCTTCTGGGATATTTAGGGTCTTTAATGTTCAGTTAAATCGATTTTACCACATGTTCTTAGTTGGGCTAAATAAATTCCAAACATTGAGCCTTTGTCTGCAGTAATCAAATAGCCATTACAAGGGCTAATTTAGCCCATGTGTTTTGCATTCTCTCTTCATGGCCTCTACTACAAAAGGCCATCACTTCTTGTCATTCCACAAACCAAAAAAATATGAAAGCTCTCTCTTTCTCTCTTGATATTTCTTACTAAAGATTATTGCTATGTTTCTGTTGCAATTGCAAACAAGTCATGACTATTCCAGTGTCTCCAAGCTTTTCTAGTGCTCGTTAGCATGGAGAAGAGTTGTTGGATCTTGGGGAATGTTCTGTCAGTGACCTTAAGCATCAACACATTGTCTTCAAGGGGTAGAAATAACGCACTATGCACGCCTCAACTCACATCCAATAAATCCGACAAGTCCTTCCTATATAATATGGTTTTACAATAGTTCTCTGTATACCATATTTTCAACAAATTTAACTGTGGACTCTGCTACGTTGACCACCATTAGGTCCATTCGTGACTTGACCAAGGTCGAGCCGTTCAATATCCAAAACTTTAAACCCGTCAATCTAAACTTCTGCTCATTTTGGACATTGCCAAAGTGGACTTTGTCTAAATCAAACCCATACGCTGTGATCATAATTCTGAAACTTTGGTATAGATTTAGCAAATTGGGAAACTGCAGACAAGATATGCAACAGCATGATCTTGAACTCTCTGTCTAATGAATTGTATGATCTGTACTACAAATGAATAAAAGGATGTAGTAGAAGATGCCAGAACCAAAAAGTATGCCATAAATAACTTTTTACAATTTAACACGTCTGAAGAGAAGGATGTTTCATCTTAATACAAGATTTTCATTTAGCTGTTGCCGAACATAATAATGAAAGCATTATTCTGCCCGACCGTTTCATTGTTGGTTTCTTAATTAAGAAACTGCCTGGGTCTTGGAAGGACTACAAAAATAGTATGAGATATAGAAGAAAAGACATGACCTAGTTGCACATTCGCATGGAGGAAAAAAATAAAATGAGGGAACAAGCCGCCAAGGCCGAGGAACTCGCTTCCAAGGCCAAACTTTGCTGAGAAACCCCAAGGCCACTGTACCACCATAGGTTCAACCACGGCAATAGAATTGGTCATAGAGAAATGGACCTAACCTCAACTTAACCATCTCAAGCTCCGACATTAGAATACCAAGCCAAAGAGACGATGCTTCGTTTGTATGAAACCAAGTCAGCGCGCTGCTCAATACAGGCACAAAAAGGGAGGCGACAGCTCTGCCCCTTAGAGGGCTAACCTAGCTGAGGCTGGAGGTGTTATTGTTGCAATCGCCTCAGAAATGAACATTGTTGCTCAGGAGAACGATTGGGTGATTGACACTAGCGCCATAAGGCACATCTGTGGCAATCGGAATGCTTTTACCTTATACACCCCGGTAAGTGAAGGCGAGGAGCAAGTTTTTATGGGAGACTATAGGGCTACTCCTGTGATAGGCAAGAAGAAGGTGAACTTGAAGCTCACATCTGGGAAGACTCTCTCCTTTACTTATGTGCTGCACGTGCCTGACATTCGTTGGAATCTCTTTTCCATGATCATCCTAGGTAAAGTTGTGGTAAATGAGAATACCAGGATCTTCTTTCTGTTGATAGAGGTTTATTTCATGTTAGTGTACGTGAGGTTATGAATGAGAATACCAGTACCTCTTCTACTAACTTGATTGATTGTCTTGATACTTGGTATGCTAGGCTAGGACATGTAAACTTTTCATATATTACGGAAATGAAGGGATCTAAGAATCATCTGAAACTGAGAAATGCCAAGTACGTGCTGAAGCCAAACAAACCAAGAAATCTTGTTAGCAAGTGATCAATAGAGAAGCCGAACTTTAGTTCCACATACTTGGAAGCTATGTCAAGGAATATTTCTAGAGGTGGTAAAAAATAGTATCTGACCTTTATAGATAACCACTCTAGGTACACCAGGGTATACCTCTTAAGTAAGGATGAAGCAGAAGAGAAGTTCTTGATTTATAAGGCTGAATTTGAGAACAAATTGAATAGGAAAATAAAAAGCGTTAGATCCGATAGAGGAGGTAACTATGATTCTGGTCCCCTTAAAACTTTTTGTGAAAAGAATGGAATAGTTCATGAGGTGACACCGCCTTACCCACTGAGTCAAATGGCATTGCTTAAAGGAAAAATAGAACCTTAAGGAGATGCTAAACGCCATGCTAGTTGCTAGTTAGTTTAGATGCACCACTGAAGATGTGGGGAGACATGATCATAGTCAAGAAAACCGGCAAGACACCTACGAGCTTTAAGAAAACTGTGTGCCTAACCTTAAATACCTTAAAAGTGGAGGGTGCCTCCCAAGGTTTTACTTCCTGAACCTAAGAAGAGGAAAATTGGCTCAAAGACCTCTGGTTGTTTATATATCGGTTATGCTGAGCATTGTGCCATTATAGGTTCTTGGTTATTAAGAGCGATGTGCTAGATGCCAATACCATTGTAGAATCAAAGGATGCTGATTTCTCTGAGAACGTGTTCCGTTTGAAATCAAGGGTAGAGAGACGTGTTCAGATAGCCAAAAAAGTAATAACCAATGACATAGAACTAGAATAGAACCGCGAAGGAGTAAAAGAGCTCGAAAGGAGTCCAACGTGGGAGATGATTTTTATACCTTCTTGATGGATAATGATCCGCTAACTTTTAGTGAGGTAGTGAGTTCTCCAGATGCTACCTTTTGGAGAGAAGCCATAAACAGTGATTTTGTGCTTATATGTCGATGATATGCTTATAGTTTGTACGAGCCTCAAGATAATTAATGAGACCAAAACCTTTTTTTCCATTGGGTTTAACACGAAGGATTTAGGCAAAGCCATGTAATGCTTGGTGTTAAACTAGCTAGAGTTCTTGATGGGTATGATTTCCCAAGAGCATTTTGTGGAGGAAGTATTAAGGAAATTTGGACATTATGAGGCTAGCCATGTGTCTACACCATAAGATTTTAGTTTACTCCTCAAGAAGAATGAAGGTGGTAGTGCATCACAAACTGAGTATGCCCAAGTGATCGGTAGCCTGATGTATTTGATGAACCACGCTGGGCCTGATAAAGCTTATGTAGTTAATGTGCTTAGTAGGTATAGAAATACCCTTTTAGGGATCACTGGACTGCATTGACTAGAGCGCTTAAGTATCTTAAGGGTACTATAGTCATGGGAATATTCTATAGAGGGAGAACTACAGTCCTAGAGGGGCATTGTGATGCCCACTGGATTTTCGATTCACAGGAGACCAAATGCACTAGTGGCTAATCTTCACAAAATGAGGTGGAGCAATTTCTGGGAAATCTTCCAAGCAAACTCGCGCAACTCGATCCACTATGCAATTCAAGTTTACAGCCTTAGAGAAAGCATTTTCTGTAGCACAGTGGCTCAGAAACCTATTTCCACTGTGGAATCTGAGTTTATAGCCTTAGAGAAGACTGCTTCTGAAGGAGAGTGGCACTCCCTATTAGTAGACATCCCTTTGTGTCACTGCATTGTGATAGCCAGGCTGCATTGGGCAGGGCAAAGAATAAGACCCTGTAATGGCAAGAGAAGGCATTTACGCCCAAGACATAATACTTTGAGATAGCTGTTGAATGATGGAGTAATATCCTTTGATTATATGAAGTCAGCAGGAGGCAAGTGTAATACATTAAGGGGGACGGGACTTTTGCTTATTACAAAGACCATGAGTGATGGAACCCAACCCATGTGAATGGTAGTCCCAGGAAGTAGGTTCATCTGGGTATAATAACAAGTCATTGGAGTCACCTATATGGGTCTGAAGTGGGGCCACCTCCTACAAGAACTTACGCGTGTTTTCTAGAGTACTCAGGAAATCCAGGTAAGGCACATGGCCACAAATGTGCCGAACCGCGATGAACAACTTTGCTTAGAGAACTTACTGCCGGTAATATGTATACAGGTTCACAACCGGGAATGAGGTTCATACAAATTGCAAATTTCACCAAATCCTCGTGGATCATAACTTATTTACCCTATGCATTGTTCATAGTCCAAAAAACACCAATGTTTATGCATTACTTTCTCGTGTCCCTCTTCGTTGTATATTGCAGGTTCTTTCTTTCACGTTGCCTTTAAAATATGCGGGGTTGTATCTAGTGCCCAGATAATGGTAAATCAAAACCAAAGTTGAGGCCCAAATTTTCTACTTGTCAATTCCAGAATATTTTAGGGCCTTTAATTTTCACTCAAATTTGTTTAACACGTGTTTTTAGTTGAGCTAAATAAACTCCAAAGATTGAGCCTTTGTCAGCACTAATCAAATAGCCGTTACAAAGCTAAATAGCCATGTCTTTTGCATTCTCTCTTCCTTGCCTCCCCTATAAAAGGCCATCGCTTCTATTGATTCCACACACCAAAAATATCTAAAAGCTCTCCCTCCCTCTCTCTCTCAATATTTCTACTACACATTATTGCTGTGTTCCTGTTGCAATTCTGAACAACTGATGGCTGTTCCACTGTCTCCAAACTATCCGAGTGCTCGTTAGCGTGGAAAAGAGTTGTTGAATCCTAGAGGTTGTTTTTCCACTGACCTTAAGCACCAAGACATCATCTTTGAGGGGCAGACTCTTAAGAACAGTGCCAGGCACGCCTCAACTCGCATCAAATAAATCGTATAAATCCTTCCTATGTACTTTGGTTTCATAGTAGTTTCCAGTGCCATATATCAACAATATGATAATCCTCCAAGATATAGAGAAGATGGTTGTAGCTCGAGTTCTCAACTGGAAAGGCCTTCCTAGATTTGAGTCTTTGTGGCCAATGGGGCATTCCCAAAACCATTTTGCACTGCATGCTTTACTTCTGATAGGTATTCTTTGTGTTTTAACTCCGTTGCTTGTTTTAAATTTGATTAGAGTATGTTGCTCAGCTTGTACATGTATGAAATTACTCTTTTTTGAAAGAAAAGGAACCTCTAGATAACTTGTTTAATATTATTTCCATTTGGTATATAAGTAACCCTTCCATCCCAATTTTCCCATCTTCGGCATTTTCAATCTCCAGAACCTTGCCAATTCGGGCTCCAATGGTTCGTTCTGGCATTGTTAATCGTCATCCGAACTCCACGTAAAATAGAGGAATTTCCTGGAGTGTTGCATTGGAAGGTCATTCATGAAGGACCAGATGTGGGCCATGACAGACCAAGGTCTTGCATCCATAACTCTCTTCTTGTCTGTATTATCATTGAAATTGAATAGCAGAAGGCTGAGGTTACCTTGTTATTCGATGGTGACTCCGCTGGCTGAGTTCCATGCCTTGGAAAGGGTCGCTTTGATTGCGTAGTGATGTAGGTCTTTCTTGCTGATTACTTCTCTGATCAGGGTTAAAGAGTTTTTGGGGTCTGCTAGGTTTGGGTCAATTTCTTGCTCAGTGGTGCAATTTAAGTGGTTGGTTTGGATTATTAGCTCATTTATTCATGGTCCATGGTTTATTGGCAGGTGTATACTTGTGGTGTTAAGTACATAGATGGACTTTAATGAGTTGGGAATGTGGGTAAGTTGTCTAAAGTGTTTGCTGTTAAGATGGGTGGTCAATGGATGCAGAGCATTTAGGTTCTGCAGAGGGAGGGAGGAGAGGCCCGACAGATGGGCTCCCAGAAGGGTGGCTGGAAAGGAATCCTAGTAGATTCTTGGGGCAGACTTTTTTAAAGTTAATTATCGTTATTATTCAGTCTATTTATTTATGATTATAATTCTTTTGGTTTTGAGTTACAGCCTTGAAACAAAAGATCGCCTGAGAATTAGAATTACGGATGCCCGCCACAAGAGATGGGAAATCCCACAGGACGTCCTCCCTCGGTACGCCCTTTCCACCCACCGCTCTCTGCCGGGAAACTACCCTAAAGCTGTTCCTTCCTCACCGGAAAACCACTTCCTCTCCTCCCCCAACTCAGACCTCACCTTCACCCTCCACAACACCACCCCATTTGCCTTCACCGTGTCCCGCCGCTCGTCTGGCGACACACTCTTTGACACCTCACCAGAGACCTCAAAATATAGCACATTTCTCATCTTCAAGGACCAGTACCTCCAGCTCTCCTCCTCGCTCCCCACCAATCGCTCCTCCCTTTACGGCCTCGGGGAGCATACAAAGAACTCCTTTAAGTTGACCCACAACCAAACTTTGACCCTCTGGAACTCTGATATTGGCAGCGCAAATCCCGACCTCAACCTTTATGGGTCTCACCCATTTTACATGGACGTCCGGTCGCCGGCGGGAACCGCACATGGGGTGTTGCTACTCAATAGCAATGGCATGGACATTGTGTATACTGGTGATAGAATCACTTATAAGGTGATTGGGGGTATTATCGATTTGTATCTCTTTGCTGGGCCTTCGCCGGAATTAGTTATAGAGCAGTATACCGAGCTTATTGGCCGGCCGGCCCCAATGCCATACTGGTCCTTTGGTAAGTACCACATCAATTGAATCAATTTTGTACTGTCTTATTTCTTTGACTTGCCTGCATTTAGTTTGGTATTTTTAGTTGAATTATTTGGGAACTTTTTTTATTTGAGCACAATTTCTTTTTTCCTGGGAAGTTATGGTTGTTTTGTTTTTAGTTTTTTAAAGCCCCACCTTATTGTTTGTCTGTCCTTCTATTAGCTTGTTATCATATCTACAGAACAACTATCTGATCGTTGCGTTATGTACTTTTTTTGGGTCTTATATATAAGAAAAGTTAAATCTGCAGCATTCCTCGAAAGGAATAGTTAGCGTTGACCTGTGTTATTAGCACCACTTTGGCTCATTTATTTGTGTTATTAGCTCCACTTTTGTGGATTGATGTTTTTGTCATTTGATGCAGCAACACATACTCCAACTAAAAAGGAACAATGATTCCCTTTATGCATTTTTGAATTGCGGATCTGAATTAAGTGTTGACATCATATCCGCTGCTTCAAGTGTTTTTGTGATGCTTTTGGACTAGTTTTCTATTTTCTATATTCAGTGGATAGCTACAGATCTATTGTGTTGTGGTATTGGACAATCTTTTCTTGTCGATCACCATGTTTATATAACCAGCCGCTGAAGAGGTAGCTGCTTGGATTGAAAATTGAGAGCCGCCCTCCCTTTACATGCCATGTGAGTAGTTCAACATTGTTGTACAAGATGTTCTACAGATGTTTTAATACACTCCCCCCAATAAGGGTTCTAGCATCTTACATTCAGTATTTATTAAAGATCGAAGCGCATGAAAGCATCATAGTTCACCACATTCACACCACATTGCAGTGCAGAATGCAGCCTAGGACATCCCTTCATAATTAGGTGTTAGTCGAGCCAGATTCTAGCAAGGTTCTTCTGAAATTCCGTGCCATGCAGGTGATGAGATGCTCAAATGTCCAGCCTTATAGGCCCGATCCCACGTCAATTTGGCCTCCCTAGATTACCTCCACAACCACTTGAAATACCTAAGTTAGCATATGGAAGTCTTCATACCCCCTTCCTGCAGTGGTATACAACCATCATTCCACCCTACCAGATTGTACGTGAACAAATGTCCGTCTTGCAAAAACAAATGCAAGTATAGGTTAGTGGACATGAAATATGCTTGCAAGCTTGACATGGTGACTAAAAACTATTTTTCTGTCCACAGAACGGTTCTGGTGTTTCTGTTCTGCCTACATCCTCTCAGAATCTGCACCATTCGACATAGTCTTTGACTTAAACCCTTTACCCACTGCAATGCCCACATATTTGAAGAAACACTCCCTAAGATTTGTTTTCTGCCTAGAGAAATCCTCAAAGCTTTGCATCTGAAGTATCTTAGCTGTTGCTCCTCTGCCCGACATAACTCTGTGCTCTCTTCGGCAAAAAAGAAAGTGTTACTTTTATTAGGAAATAGGATATCATTTGAGACTAAATTGAAATTGGGGCTAATCCCAGAACTTTACGTTGAATTATACACCAAATCCAGCTTGAAAACCCGACATTTCGATTGTTCCAAATCAGTACACAGGTTTATTTGCTTGTACCGATTGAGTTTGCCGTCAATAGGTGGCACAAATCTGTTAGAAAAACGGGGGCAAACCTGCATATTGCATAGTGTCTTTTAACATAAACCTATTTTCATTATACTGAAGGATTTTTTGTACGTACTTAAATATTTTTCAATTATCTTCAACATCCACCTATTGTCTTCAACAATCCACCTATTGTCTTCAACAATCCACCCCCCTAACCCCAAACCCCAACCCATATTCATCTCAAGGGGCCAGCCCAAATCCATCCGTGGGGATGGTTGACTGGCAGTTAAGATAGTGGTGGTGGGGATTTGGTGCATGGTGGTGGTTTGACTGCGGTGATGCATCGTGGGGTTCGATGCGTAGTGTTGGTTTATTGGCAGACATGGGAGGGATTGGCAGTGTTGATGGATCCTAAATCCAGTGGTGGTGGCGGTGTAGCGGCGGCAGTGAAGGGGTTTGGTTGCTTTGGTTGGTGGCAGGAGAAGGGCTTTGGTTGATGGAGTTCGGTGGGTGGCTTTGGTTGGTGGCAGGGGATGGTGCTTGACTGGTGATGTTGGTGGGATTTGGTTGCGGTGGTGGTGGGTGATGGGTTTGGTGCATGGTGGCAGTTTAGTGGCGGCAGTGAAGGAGTTTGGCTATGGTGGTGATAGGTCATGGAGTTTGGTGGGTGACCTTGGTTAGTGGCTACGATGATTGCTTGGCCGGTGATGTTGGTGGGGATTTGGTTGCGGCGGTGGTGGGGTTTGTGGCTGACCGACCGGCAGTGATGAGCAATTCGGGTGATGGTCGCATGGAGGTGGGTGGTGGCTAATATGGTGGTGCTGGGGAGAGAGGGAGGGGGAGGGGAGCTGGAGCCGGAGCGAGAGGGACGGAGGTGGACTCAATTGGTACAAGAAAATAAATCTGGGTAATGATTTGGAACTAATGAAATGTTGGGTACTCAAGCTGGATTTAGTCTATAGTTTGGGTATAATTTGTATATTAGCCCTTAAAACTGGGTCTTATAATGTGTTCTATTAACCGTCCTAAAGGGAAGTTGATTTATCTCTGGGGTCAGTTGTAGAATCATTTTTGGTTCTATCTTAAACATTAATATGCGTACTTCAGAGGATACCTGTCATCATTTGCTCCTTTAGTGTTTTCCACCATGCATCTATCCTTTTGTAGTGGATTGTAACAATTTATTCTATCCAAAACAATCGGAACAATCCGTGATTTTTGTAGATCCTAGCAAACTATCTATCCTTTTAGTCTTTTCGGCTCTTCTGTCGAGTTCCTGACTTTTGTATGTGATACTGGGAAAGCATTGGAGTTTCTGTAAATGTTTTATATCCTTATCAACCCATTAGAACTTTTCTTATAGCATAAATTACTTTGACAGAATCTCAATGATGTCTTGGGCTCTGACTCATCCTTCTAAATTCTCTCCAATCTCAGGAATCCTTAGTTGTTTTCATCTGTGGTTGGGATCAGTGTTATCAAAGGTGCGGCTTGGCGCCCTCACCTAGGGCTAGGCAACATCCCCTTAAAAAAGGCGCGCGCCTAGGCGCAAGGCGGTGGTGGCGGCGCAAAAAGCCCAAAAAACCTAGTCTTTGATTTTTGCATCGTGGCATCACATCATCACTTCATTGTCATTAATATTTTGTTTCATAACATAATAAATCAATACTTAAACCCAAAAAAAACCTAAAAATCCAAATCCTCAATCAATTAATCTCTTGTTGTTGTTCATTGTGCTAGCGTCCCGTCACCAATTATTGTTCTCTTTCAAGAAAATCTACTCCTTCACTTCACCTTGTAGACAAATAAAATGAAATTGAGGAGGAATCTCTAACAAATTTGTAGCCTATGGTTCGCTTTTGTAGAAAATGTTGTTGCCTTAGCCCTCACTGATGATGAGGATGAGGTTGTCATGCTTACTTAGGATTGACTACTTCTTATTGGATTTGAAACTTCTTTTAGTGTTGAAAATTTGTCAAATTGTGTTGTTCTATGCTTTTATTGATTTAATGCGCTAATATCTATTTATTATTATTATTTTGTGCCTCACTTCGAAAAGGCGCGCGCCTGTGCCTTGCGCCTAGGCTGCAGGAACCTTTGCGCCTTAGGTGTGCTTGTGGCTTTGATAACTATGGTTAGTATATTAGCTTCCTTTGTAAAAGTTCTTGTTCTTTTCTGATAATCACTCCTTGGACTAGGAACTTTAGATTCACAAACAGGTTCCCAGGACTGCAAACTTTAGGACTTGAATTTTCAACTACATTACAAGTCCCTGTGAAATGTGTCAAATACCAATATAAGCTCTCTCTTTTATATAAAATGTAAAGGTATGTGGTTGAGACAATACGAAGATATATTGTAAGGACATAACGAAATGAGGAATTAGAGGATATATCCTCGAAATTTGTTCGCTCCTTTATTCTTCTGCTCCAAATATTATGTACTCTTGATTATGCAGTTCCCTAAACCCAAGGAAGCGGTAGCAGTATATTAAATGGTAATGGAGCCTGTGGATGATAGTCGGTATTTCAAAAAAATAAAGTAAAAAGGCCCTCATCTAGACCAGATTTTTTGTAAACAAAAATACTATTGTTCTTTGAAGAGGCTTACAGGTCAAAGGAGTCATGCTTGATTGAATTTTCTGTTACCTTTAAACTTCATCCCTCTAAGTGTGCTTCTGAGCGAGTTTGATCTCTTAGCTGCTTAGAAAATTATCGCGTCTTTTCTTGCTTGTAGGATTTCATCAATGCCGCTACGGATACAAAGATGTGCATGATCTTGAGGGTGTTGTTGCTGGCTATGCAAGCAAGCAAATCCCTCTTGAAGTTATGTGGACGGATATCGATTACATGGATGGTTATAAGGATTTCACTCTTGACCCTGTTAACTTTCCACTGGACAAAATGAGCAAGTTTGTAGATACACTTCACCATAATGGGCAGAGATATGTGATTATCTTGGATCCTGGTAAGTTTTTAACAAAAGTTAATCATAACTGTGCATAAAATTGTTAAGGGCAACCCTGCTGGTCCCTACTTTTCACCTGTTTTACCATAAATGTTCGACAATCTTTTTAATTTTATATATATATCACAAACATAGTGAATGTATGGTTACGTCTTTATGCTTTAAACCATACACACAGACGTGTGCATGTAGGGTTTATTGAATACGTGGCAGCCACATGCAAATTATGCATCTCTTCGAGTTGAATATCGTACATCAAGTAGTACATTTGTACTTATCATCAGTTGCTGTTTTCTTATAGTTTCATGAAAATACCACATAAATGAACTACATAAAACGTCCTAAGGCTCAAGCATAGATAACATATCTGCTGAGAAATTTCCAAAGGTTGTTGTACCGCGACAAGCATTTGGATTTATGTACTTGTCAATAAAGTCTTGGTGAACAAGTCTAGAAAAAAATATATGGCCTAACATACATCACATACTAAAACCCTCCCTCGAACATAGCGGGAAGAAATCATGTGAAGTTTCTCATGAAGCCATTCAAAATGACATCAAGCAGCCTCGTGAAAATATCAGCCAACTGATCATGAGATGTGGCAATTAATCTTTGTTATGATACTATTTTAATTACAATACTATTTCAATTGTGCAATTCATCTTCACATGTGGCAAACTCTTTCGACACCGTGTAACCATACTTTTGAGGGACATACATCGACTTTTTATGCGTCAATAAATATTCATCTTAAAGATATAAGTAATATCTGGCAAATTTTTATTGGCTCAGAATTTAGCCTTCTCCACTAATAAGCCACGCAAGTTACATTAGTCTTACATAAAGTCCAGTTATGGAAAATAATTAATACCTAAGAAGGTGATGCAAGGTAAACAGAAGTAGCTTGGGTTTCTTCCATCCACCAATGCTCAATTAACATCAATTGCCTCATCATGTTCATTGCCTCTGGACCTCCATTATCAACATCTCCTATGCACACGTTAGTCCTCAAAGCAAGTGAGAAATCAAAAACCGAAGCATCGCAACATCTTCAAACCTATCTCCAACTCGGTTAGGTAGAAGTGGATTGGAGCCAAAGGTAAGAATGTTAGCTTTTCCCCTGATCTTCGATCATAAGAAAAACCTGAGCTTCCCCTGATATTCTATCATGGCCCCCTAAGTAAGTTTGAAAAGGTGCATTTTCTGCCCCATACGTGTCGGACACTGCAGGAGGCATCTGAGACGATGTCTGACCATAAATAAAATCTCAAATTTCAGACACCACCTAGAGGTATTCACAGGTGTCCAGAGGTGTTCAAGGGGTGTGGATAGATCTCAAGACACGGAGCATCAAAACATCTTCAAACCCATCTCCAACTGTTAGGTAGAAGTGGATTGGAGCCAAAGGTAAGAATGTTAGTTTTTCCCCTAATCTTCGATCATAAGAAAAACCTGAGCTTCCCCTGATATTCTATCATGGACCCCTAAGTAAGTTTGAAAAGGTGCATTTTCTGCCCCATACGTATTGGACACTGCCGGAGGTATCTGAGACGGTGTCTGACCATAAATAAAATGTCAAATTTCAGACACCACCTAGAGGTATTCACACGTGTACAGAGGTGTTCAAGGGGTGTCGATAGATCTCAAGACACAATACGTTGACCAATAAGGTGTCTGTGCTTCCTAGATGAAAATTATTTCACTTTTTTGGGTTACTTTCCATGCAAACTATTTCCACTTCTTTGTTAATACTTCAGCCGTGGACTTAATGATTTATGCCAATGTTGTTTAAATTTAGTGCTGAAATTTGTTTATCTTTCCTTGGTTGATCTTCACAATTTGTTGTACTTCCTACTTTTCCACGTCCCTAGTTACTGATTTTTGCAGGTTATATTGTTCGTTTCCAGATATTTGAAAGGGATTGATGTTTGGGCTCGACTTTAGCCATCTCAGCTCCTCTTTTGTCGTTAAAGTGGCTATACAGCGACAGCGATAAGAATGGAGTTCAAATGTTGAAAAGTGGAGCTCAAATTTCACTTCCCTTTTGAAATTGCATCTCTCATGTAAAATGATATTTGCAATCGCTTGATACATGACCATCACAAAGAACCAGTGGGGTCGTTGAGGATGAATGGGATGTGAGTATGTTTGTGAATGGCCTTGTAAGACTCTGCCTATGATGTTAAGGGTACCTACTTGGTTAGCCCTTTTGAGGGAAATATTGCTCTCTGGTGGGGCACTGGATGGGTCATTACAGATGGCATCAGATTCTTGAAAGATCGGGCTTGGCTACCCAGTTGGGTTGTGGGATTGTTCGATTCGCCTTGAAAGACATTGCCAAGGATCTTAAAAGAGAGTCAAAATTTAATGTGGCGGTTGCATGAACTGCCAAAGAATCGCTTTTGTAATAAAGTTATGCTTCCAGATTTGGGCTTAGAAATAAACCAAAATGTGGTTCTTATTAATTTAAACAGCCAAAAACCCAAGGCTTATCTCACTTTACCGATCATTGTGGTGCCTTAATTGCAGGAATCAGTGTGAATAAGACATATGGAACCTACACAAGAGGGATGCAAGCTGACATTTTTATAAAACGTGATGGAATCTTTTACCTGGGTCATGTTTGGCCTGGACGGGTATACTTTCCTGATTTTGTGAACCCTGCTGGTGGAATATTCTGGGCCAATGAAATTGATATATTCCGAAATCTTCTCCCTTTTGATGGCCTCTGGATTGACATGAATGAGTTATCCAATTTTATATCATCCCCACCCAACCCACATTCTACCCTTGATGACCCTCCTTACAAGATCAATAATTCTGGAGTTCAACGGCCCATTAATCAAAAAACTGTTCCAGCAACGTCATTACATTATAGTAACATCACAGAATACAATGCTCATAATCTTTATGGGTTCTTGGAATCAAAAGCCACTAATGCGGCTTTGGTTAAAGTGACTGGGAAAAGGCCATTCGTCCTTAGTAGGTCAACATTCGTGGGTTCTGGAAAGTACACAGCACACTGGACTGGAGATAATGCTGCCACATGGGAGGATTTGGCATACACAATTCCAGGCATATTAAATTTTGGACTGTTTGGAATTCCGATGGTTGGAGCTGATATATGTGGGTTTTCTGGAAACACAACTGAAGAGCTATGCCGGCGTTGGATTCAGGTAAAACTCCATAGAAACACACCTTAAGCAGTATATTTTAATTTCAGGTGTTCCTAGTTCTCTGATGCAATTTATGTTGCTACACTTACAAACCTTCTTCTGAGGTATTACCCAGTCCCTGAAATATCAATCTCCTTTGAAATACAGAAAATGTTGTTCTCATCATCATCATCATCATCATCATCAACTGAGCCTTTGTCCCAAACTGTTGGAATTGGCTACTTGATTTTTGTTCCATTTTCCCCGTCCACATATATTATCCACATTTAAAATCAGGCACTTATCGACAATACTTCTCCAATAAGTACGCTTTGTTTCGAGCATGTTGAAAAAGACATCATTAATAAGGTATTAACATCATAGAAAAAAGCAATTGGAATTGATTCGAAAGTAGTGTCCACCGAAGAGGATACTTTCTCAAGGATGATAGCATGGTCCCAACCATTTAGGACCGTTGGATCAAGGCGCTGTGATGTGATACAAGGGGCCAAGTGAGGCAGGGGGGTATTATACAGTATATCCAGTTGTCCTTGATGGGTAGGCTCATTGGTTGCTGCCCATATAATATTTTCTACTCAATGGCAAAATGGATAACCTTGTTTTGTGCTCGAGGAGCAGTGGTCCCGTTTGTCTAAAATGGGAGTAAAGCCCTCAATAACTTATTATTAAGTGATTCTTATGCACGTTGACTCTACTCTCAGCACCCCTTCTATCTCCCTTCTCTCTGATCGTCATCCAATGTCTAAATCCACATCTCAACTTCATCACCACCACCACCACAGCATTAGTGGAAGATGAAGCCTCAAGGTTCCCTCACCATATATAGCAAATTATACCAAGATCCATTGACTCTGACCAAAAATTAATCCAACACAATCAAATCTGACCTGACCTGAAATTGACATTCACGCCTAGCACTAGAGAGTCCATGGCAGCCACGCCCCCGTCGCATATTCTTCCCTTTAGCTGTCACCGGCATCATGCCGACTTGAATGAAATTCACATGGGTTATGATTTTTTTTGTGTCTAGAAAAGAGGCCAAAACTCTTTTCAAATCTGGAAAATCTGTATATGTTTAGATTCAAAGAGTGCATGCGTGTGTGCTTGTGGGTGTGCGCACGCGCATGAGCTCTTGCTGCTGACCGAGAGGGGAGAGGTAGTGTTGATGGGGCATTAAAATCAGCAGTGGAGATGTTGGTGGCAGAAACCTATCTAAATCTTGCACTTTACACTAACAAAATTTTGGAATTTTTGTTACATGCACTGTATTTGGATTTTGTGCTCAGGAGGTTTAAAGGACATGCAGTTTAGGTTCAGATTTAGAGAGAGGTTTGAGGAAGAAGATAGAATACTTTTTCTTTTTCGGTGCTGGACAAAGAAGATAGAACTCAAGTACTCAGTATGTCAAATATAATGTCCCGTCCTGTATAAAATCTTAAAAATACAGTGTACAGATGTCACCAAAAGAAAAAAAAAATTGTAAAACTGCTAATGGTGTTATGTTTGAGGGGTATATCTGCAATAAATTTCTTAAAATATGGACTGAAATTTAGCATTTTCAAAAAGACGATGGGCTTGACTATAGTTACCCCTCGAGGTCTAGGGATCCTATTCCTTCTATTATCAGATTTTCTGTAGTTCCACCATTTGAGATTGCACTTTTGAGATAACTTGGAACCTTCAGTTACTGTTGCTTAACTAATCTCTCGTCTTATTTGATGAATGAACAATTCACTTATTCAAACCTTCTTATACTGTAGCTCGGTGCCTTCTATCCCTTTGCGCGAGACCACTCCAGCAAGGGAACTGTCCGTCAAGAGCTCTATCTGTGGGATTCAGTTGCTGCAACAGCTAGGAAGGTGCTTGGACTCCGATACCGGCTCTTACCGTACTTTTACACATTAATGTACGAGGCCCACACAAAAGGGATCCCCATTGCACGTCCACTTTTCTTCTTAATGCCACAGGACATCACAACTTATGAGATCAGCTCTCAGTTTCTTATTGGTAAAGGCGTGATGGTGTCACCTGTGCTCAAACCTGGTGCTGTCTCTTTTGATGCATACTTCCCGGCAGGAAACTGGTTCGACCTCTTCAATTATTCATCCTCAGTGAGTGTAGATCCAGGAAAGTATGTCAGACTGGATGCACCTCCTGATCATCCACAGGTACATGTTCTGGAAGGAAATACATTGGCCTTGCAAGGAGAAGCTATGACAACGCGAGATGCCCGAAAGACCCCATTCCAGCTACTGGTAATCGTCGACAGCAGCGGAAACAGCTCTGGAGAAGTTTTCTTGGACGATGGAGAAGAAGTGAGTATGGCAGAGGACGGCGGAAAGTGGAGCTTAGCTAGATTCTACACTTATATAGTGGGGAATAACTTAGTGGTTAGATCAGAAGTTGTGAACGGAGCCTTCGCTGTGACTCAGAAGTGGAGCATAAACAAAGTTACTTTACTAGGGTTGAAGCGAAACATTAGCGATTCAAATGGTGATAGTGAGTTAATCGCTGACATGCGAAGAAAGTTGCTTGAAAACTCAAGAATAAGATCAAGTTTAGATGGCAATGGATTCGCTATCGTGGAAATATCTGGACTAGCGCTAAGCATGGGGGAAGAGTTTGAGTTGAAGCTGCTACTGTTATAAGAGTTCTGATGCGGATCAAACTTTATCAACCATAACAGTCGATATCCAACGAAATTTAAAACTAATGTAATTGCAACAATTGCAATTTAAATCTTGTTTCACTTTGGTTTTGGAGCTTTATTACGGATATAAAAGGGATGCTTCTTGTTGTATTGAAATCGTCGTACTCCATAAGTATACCTGTTAGAATCCTGACCAGATGTCTTCGAGTCTGCAAATCGTGGTACTCCACTGTCAACCTGCATATCTTAATTAGTCCAACTTGTTGCATAGGCAGTCTAGGTTGATCGCTTGAAACCTCTGAATATATTCATGAAACCCAAATCCACGAAGAAAGCAAGACCCGGCAAAGATCTTGTGCTTCCAAAAGAATCGATAGTCATCCCAGATGGTAATCTTGTAATGTTGGCGTAGGGCGGGAGGGCGTTTTATCTGATGTCGCACGAGTTTGCTAGTTTGCATGTTGTATACAACAGGCTTTCGAAGATAACTTGGCAAAGAGAAGGAAGTTGACTAAAGATTGAAAACAGTGTAGAACCTTCTAAAATGCTACGGAGCTAATATGGTAACCTAATATAACTTAAATTTGTCCAACAAAGCCCATAAAAACCTGTTAAAACAAGAAATTACGCGTCCCTATAGCTAGTTCGAAAACCAACTCATAATTGAAAATAGTTCAAAGTATAGAATCTTTGATATTTTCTCGTCCCCCCACCCATACGTAATCTGTGGAATTTAGTAGTTGGATTAGTCAAAGACCGTTTAGTCGTGGCTATGCTAACAGCTGCCTTGATCTCTTGGATTCAGAGATCACCGTGAGACTAGCGATTACAAGGTTGTAAGAAGTAGAACAAGCAGACCCAGTTCTAGTTTAAAGCAGCTCTCCATTGGCTGTGCTGCGGAGGACGTCATAATAAAGGTTAGCCATCACATTGGTCACGAGTAGATGATGCTCCCTACTAGCATTGACCATGTAAAAAACCCAATAAGTGCCACAGCGTGTACATGGACGGACACAAGTGTGTGGAAATGACCGTGATGATGGAATTTGGTCTGCCATTAGATTCCTTATATGTCTTGGTTTTGGATTAAGATCCCCTGCTGTAACCCATGGTTACAGTAGAGGTGCTGTGCACCCAAATGAGAGAGGGGGAAGAGAGAGAGAGGGAAGAGAGAGAGTAACCATGGTTTACATGGGATCACAGCACAACACCTCTCTCTCTCTTCCCCCTCTCTCATTTGGGATCACAGCATCCCTGCTGTAACCATGGGTTACAGCAGGAGATCCTAATCCCTTGGTTTCACCCATTAACCCAACACCTATGAAGCACCGGTGCGGCAGTCTAGGGGAAGCACCGGCATCGGATGTGCGTCGGGTGCGGGTGCGCGTTGGGTGCGGCATGGGTGCGCATTGGGTGCGTGTCCGAAACTTTTTTTTTTTCAATTTATTTTTTGGATCTTGGGTGCGGCTCGGATACGCACCCAGGGATTTTTGGCAGAGAGTAAAAGAAGAAAGAAAGAGGAGGAGAAGAGAAGGAGGAGGAGGAGAAGAGAAGAAACAACCTGCGCCGGAGCGGCAAGGGTCTTCCGGCGATCGCGAGGTTCTTCCGGCGATCGGCGAGGGTCTTCCGACGATCGACCAGGGTCTTCCGGCGACCGGCGAGGGTCTTCCGGCTACACTGCCCCTCCTTGCCCAGATCTGAGTTGTGACGGCTAACAGGAATAAGCTTATAAGGTAGGGTTTTTTCTGAAGTTTCTTTTTATTATGTTTGACTCCTCCACTTTGTTAACAATCTTTTAAAATGGCCCCAAACTTTTAAAAATATAACAGAACTTCTACAAACTTTGTCATAATTGATTATGCATTTTCAATATTTCTAAAGCAGCCCTCAAAATTAACAAAATACCTTATTGTTCGTCTAAAATAGCATTATTTTTCTTACATATAAATAATATATATTAATAAATTTTTGCCGTATTCCCGCCGCACCCGTATTCTATTTTTTAAAAAAATAACGTATTCGCGTATCCGCACCGGAATCCGTGCTTCTTAGCCCAACACTGACTCAAACACAACCACTGCCACCATACCCACAAAAAGCTACACCAATAGTGATACTGCAACTCAAACTATTACCACTCCACTATCACCACATCCTCAACCACCCCCCCGCCACACTATTACCCTATCGATCGCACAATAAAAGTTGAAACCGCGCCGCCACCATATCTAAGTAAGCCAACCATCAAAACCATAACCACAAATGTAAACCACACTTGAGCCAAGACGGCTATGAGCCGTAGATCTAAGTCCATGTTTTTGCCAAAGTATTTGAGATCTGGAACTCTTCAAAGCTTTTGGGGTGTGCTGCCACGGTGGTGCTTGGTAGTGGGTTGGGTGTCCTTTCATGCGGTGGTGACGATGACTGAGTGGTGACGGCAACAGTGGGTGGTCACGAGGGAAGGGGCGACGGTTGGTCCGTCATTGGGATATGGCTGAGACTTTTTTTTTTTTTCTGTTTCAAGTCTGTTAACTCAAAAAGTCAAACTAATTAAATCGGCAGCCATTTAAGATCAACTAAATCCGCAATTTCTTGGGTTGTAAAAATGACGGATATCTACTAAGACGCTTTTAGTTAATGGCACGGGTGACTTTTAAGTGAACAGATTTGGTATGTTAATGGATTTGGGTTGTCAGGTATCTTTTCTTTTTTTATCTTCCGTTAATCTTAAAAACATTTCATTGCTAAAAATAGGTTACAAAGCTGTCCCGTTGGCTGATCTACTAACATAAAAATAACATCAAGGGCCACCTTGATGATTCTAATTTTTTTATTCACCTTTTTGTCGCTATTACATCAAATGGAGCAGCAATACATAAATGAATAGGGTAACCACCAAGAGATTCGGTCGGAGATTATATTGTATCTACTTGTGAGATGCAGCAAAATTAACCACACAAAGAAATCATCTCAGTTTAATAAGAAATATAACAGAAGTCGCCTTTGTGCAACTTTTTTTTCATATAAGGTAGTAAAAAGAACAGTTTGTGAAATCTAATATTAAAACATAGCTGGTGACGGTTATTCTTCAACTTATCTTTATTCTTTATCAGGTAATTTTTGTTGGCCATGTTGCCACTGAATTTTGAATTCATAGGTTACTTTAGAAAGTAAAGGAATCTATGGATTTCCGTGCTTTTGTAATTGAACGTCCTATCATTTTCTTTTTTTCTTCATGAAATGCAATTCTACTTCTAAAAAAGTGAAAATTGAATGATTTTGGCTTTCTTTGGATTCCGAAAAAGTGTAAAGGAAAGAAATTAACATGACGTAAAAAGAAAATTTCCTTGTTTGGTTATTTGGGAAACTTTTATGGAAAGAAATGTTGGGGGAACCTTAACATAAAAAATGTACGTACAAAACAAAAAATAGTTTCAAGCATAAAAACAAAGCTAGTTCGCAAATTACCCTTTAAGGTTGACACTTTTTTACACTCAAAACGCTAGACTTCTAATTTGGGCGTGTATAACCCCGGGGTGTCCAATTTGAAGCAAGTTGGACCCCAATTCTCAAACGTTTAGAAAAAAGGGTGTCTATTAGCATGTGCCTGGACAAAACTCTCCAACGACTCCCCCCCCCCCCCCCCCGCCCTTTTCCTTCTCTTCTTCTTTTTTCCATCACCACCCTCCTTCATTAATCCACCAACATCCCTATACAGCACACCAACCCCTACCCTACTAGCACCCCCACTTCCTCTATCGTCCAATCCCCCATCACCGACCACACACCCACACCCACTCATCCACAGACCAATCATAGTCCCCCCCCCCGGCCCATCACCCATCATCCCCCACCACGCACAATCGCCCTAATACCCCTTAGTCTAAACCCACCCCTCAACACACAACCCTTTCATTATCCACCACCTTTTCCCACACACCCCCCAATCACCAACCATAGATTGGACACGCACATCAATCACCCACCCCAAATTTGGGCACACATGCCCCACCCACAGTCCAAACCCTCCCCCCACCCACATGCATGCTCGTTCGCTCACACACTATCACCCTCCTCCCCCTCATCCACCCACCACACAGAAACACACCCCTACTCCAACCCCTCCCCCCCAACACACACCAACAATCATTCACACATGCATACAGACACCAACCACCGAGTCAATCCAACACTATGAATTGACTTTATCTTTGTGTGTGGGGGTTTTGGGGTGGGAAGTGTTTATGTGTAGTGTGTGTAGATGTGCATGCGCTAGGGCCGATGATAGGAAAAGGGGGAGGGGGGGCTATGGAAGATGGCGGCGACGGCGACAAAAGGAGGTTAGTGGTGGGTGACGGGAGAGAGAGGAAGGGGCTTTATGGGTAGGACCATGTGTTTAAGTTGTTGTACTTGGTGAACAATTACAATTTTTTATTAAGCCAACAATTGGATGTTTTCATCCTTAAATTTACCCTCAAAGTTTCTTGCTTGAACTTATATAAGTTGTTTAAAACTCACAATTCCCAATTGGAGAGATTAGAGATGTCGCATGGGTTTATAAGTTGCTAAGATGTTGGGTTTAGTGACAAGCTAGTTAAGTTAGACTCACGCGCATGTGAGTTAGGCTTATGCTCAAGCCATTTCGAATCCTCCAAAACTAGTTATTAGGACGCGTCACGTGTTATCGAGTGGAAGGAGGGTGCAAAGCCCAACCCAAAAGCCCTCGCGGGCCTACCCGATGGAGGTACTCTTTTGCTAAGATTTAATTTGATCTTTTCTAGAATTTTTCTGGACCAAAGAGAAAAACACATTTTGCACATGTGATTTTAATAGCAGACATATCCCGAAGTTTAAGCCCAGCCTATCGAAATTAATTAGCCATTACACCCTACTTCTTTGATTTAGGACATAAAAATTAATCAGAAGTCTCTCCATCTTTGTACAATTTTGTTTTCTTCCATTTTCAGTGATAAAAGCAAGCATTAAAGCTGTTCATGTAACCTTCATTATTCAACTGCTAGTTAGCGAAGAAAAAACTATTGAATCTCGGAGAGTAGCCATCCGTGACCTGGAGCACCGAGATATTATCTTCGGGGGGCGAAACCACTCTTAAGGACTATGCACCACAAGCCTCAGTCTGCATAATTTTTTTGATAAGTATGCTCTGCTAATTTTCATTTTTAACATTATATTTTCCTATTTTTTCTCAACAGTCTTAAGTGTGGTTATGGATACTGCTATGTTTACCGCTAACAGAGCCATTCCCAACCTCACCAAAGTTGAGCCGTTCAATGGCTTAAACTTTAAATGTTGGCAAAGCAAACTTCTTTTAGTTGTGGACATTGTCAAAGCAGACTTTGACCTTAACAAGCCTGAACCCACACCAAAGGAAGATACTAATCCTAAAGAATTCGAAAGGAATTCTCAATTTTGGAAACCTCAGACAAGATATGTAAGGGCATGATCCTGAATCCCTTCTCCAGTGAAGTGTATGACGTTTATTCCAAGTACTCTCATGCATCTGATATTTGGGATGCATTAAACATAAAATACATGACTGAGGATGTTGGTACCAAAAAGAATGCAATAGGTAATTTTCTGTAATACCAAATATTTGAAGATAATGGTATGTCCTCCCAAATCCTTGAGTTAACCTAGTTGTAGCCGAACTCACCAAAGAGGGTATGTCCTTGCATGAACCCTTAGTGTTTAGCTCCTTAATTGAAAAACTCTCTGAGTCTTGGTTGGACTACAAAAACAAGATGCAACACAATAGAAAGGACATGACCCTAGAATATGTGCAGTACACATTCAGATTGAAGAGAAAAATACTAGTCAGGAGAAAGTTGCTAAGGCCAAGGAATTTACTTCGAAGGCCAATTTAATTGAGAAAGGCATGACAAACCACATGGGTACCATGGTTGGCAAAACAATAGATTTGGTTGTAGGCCCACCCACGGACAAAAACCCAAACTAATCACCTTAAGCCCCAAACCAGTAACACAAAAAAGAAAGGTGCTTGTTTTTTTTTTTATAACATGTCGTTTCACTACGCTGTTATGTATAGGAGCAGAAAAGGAAGCCACAATCCTGCCCTTTCACGAGCTCACCTAGCTGAGGCAAATATAGTATCAGAGGAGAAAACTTGGATGGTAGACTTTGGTACTACTAGGCATATCTGTGGCAACAGAATTGCCTTTACCTCTTACACACTAGTAGGGGAAGGAGAGGAACAAGTGTCCATGGGTGACTCTCTCCCACTCAAGTAATTGGCACCAGGAAAGTTAATTTGAAGCTTACCTCTGGAAAGATCCTCTCTCTTTCAGATGCCCTGCATGTGCCAGAATTTCATTGGAACCTTGTATCTGTCTCTTTGGTTGGAAAAGTAAGAGTAAAAGTCATCTTCAAATCTTATAAAGTTCTGATTACTAAGTATGGGATGTTTGTGGAGAAAGGGTATTTTGATAAGGGTTTATTTATGTTGAATGTGCTTGACATCATTAATGAAAGTGCATCTTTTGGTTACATGCTTGATTATGTTGATTTATGGCATGCTAGACTTGGACATGCGAACTATCCTTACATCAGAAAATTAAAGAGTTGGGAGTTCTAACTAATGTAACAATTTCGGAAGACGAAAAATGTCACAACCCGAGCCCACGACTAGGCCGGTGGACGAGGTCCGAGACTGGCCACAGGCCCATTGGACTTTCACCAAGGGTATTGCTAGGCCTTACTCACTAAAAATCAATACAACTACGAAACTGAATCTTATGCATCTCCAAAAATAAGAATTTCATTTCTAGTCTCAGTATAACAAGTCATATATCCACACTTATGAAATAGTCTCTACAGGCAATACCTAGACTCATTGAAATCCATAGCGTTCTCCCTACAACTTCCAAGCCCTCGATCATTGCCATCATGTTGCTCTTAAACTTGAAATGTTGAGTAAGGGCGAGCTTTCACATGCTTCATAAGTAACCAGTTATTCAACTAGTTGGACCTTAGTATATCGAAAATAACTCACTTTATAAATTAGCAACTTTAAGAATTATGAAATCAGGTTGTAAACGGTCATTACTATAAGAAATCATCGTGTCAAATGTAATAGAGTAAAGACAACAAATCTGAGGACATTAAAAATAATTTCATTTAGCACAAAAACACCATCACAAGACAGTTCCAACCTAACAACAGCTCAAACGACATGCTGCAATCGGCGTTTGGTTCCACTGACTTGGACCCAGAAACCTTTGGATAATAATCTTTCTGGAAGTAGGGGCAACCACAAAGAACAGTACTAAGAGTCAACATTCTGTCCAGCTAACAAGGACCCAAAAACTAACTTTCTCCTGTTAGATACAGGGCACAACAACCAAGTAAGCAAAACCTACCTTTCTGTATCACAAATATAATCATGCATTGAATGACTAATGGTCAGCCATCTCACAACTTTTAGATAGTTTTTTTTTTACACATTTCATATCTCCACAAAGTCAACACCAAAACATCTCACTTGCATTAGGCTTTTCAAATCTGACTTCCAATATAATTGCTAAGAAAATATGATTTACACAAAATTTTAACGAGAAATAGTAATTAAAAGCTTTTTGGCAAAAAATCTTTCTTCAAGCAAGATTAGCTAAACGTGACTAGAACAATTCAACGTTGATAAACACTGCTTTTTCGGAACTAGATAAACATATACGTTTTTATACAACATACTAGTTGAATCAAAGGGTCACTTATCCAACCGCTTAAATGAATTCGGAAG
Source organism: Escallonia herrerae (assembly GCA_033070095.1). Classification (NCBI taxonomy): domain Eukaryota; kingdom Viridiplantae; phylum Streptophyta; class Magnoliopsida; order Escalloniales; family Escalloniaceae; genus Escallonia; species Escallonia herrerae. Next base: position 83,822 of record JAVXUP010000556.1, read on the forward strand.
TTTTCCTTTGAATCTGCCCTCAGCCGCCATATACCAAATCTTACTTTAAAAGCTTGTAACTTCCTCAATTCTCCACGAAATTACTCCATGTTCGCTCTCTCCCCTGTCGAACTCAGCTCAAATCTTCTCAAGTTACTCTCTGAATTTCCTCAAATTTCTTCTCCATTCACCCCATTTAAACCAAGGGAAGTCTCCCAAGTTAATTCTTCACCACCCTTCATCATCAATGCATGCGTAACTACTCCAATTAGGTGTTAGATGGCTGAAAAATGAGAATAAATGGATCCTAAGGATGCCACGAAATGCATGGAACAATTCTATTTTGTTTTCATAGAAGACTGCTAGTATCTCAAAAATGTTGCTAATAATATCATTCATGCCAATCATCGCTAAATTCCACGTATAAAATTGCTGCTAAAGAAATAAATGCTGGCCAAAAATTTCCATGAGCTAACCACTGTAGGTTTGGGGTATTACAAAAAAAAGCCAAAAATGCACAGATGCAAAAAATAACTAAGCAATCTCTTAAACCTGTGCTAGAAAGAGATTCAAAACTCATTAGCCTCACCTAACTAGACTTAGCAGATTTGGAAAATCTTATGTCTAAGGGTGGAAAGGCTATTTATAGATGACTATTCAAGATATGCCAAAGCGTACTTACTTCAAAACAAAGATGAAGTTGAGAATAATTTTCTAATATACAATGCTGAATTTGAAAAAAAAAATTCAATAGAAAAAAAAAACTTAAGATTTGATAGAGGTTATGAATATGATTCATGTCCTCTTAGTCATTATTGTGAACATCAAGGAATCATAAACAAGGTAACACCACCTTAGTCACCAAGATCTAATTGTGTAGCTAAAAGGAAGAATCAAACACTAAAGGAAACTATGAACACCTTACTCATCAGTGTTGGTGCACCCACAACCTTTGGGGGGAAGCAATCTTATCAACTTGCCATATTAAAGATAGGGCATTGAAAAAATTGGGAAGACACCTTTTGAGCTCTTTGAAAAATGGAATTCCAAATCTCAAATACCTATGCTCCCCGACGTAAAATGGAAGAAACTAAGATGTAGAAATTTTGACTGCCTATTTATTGGATATGCTTTCCAATGCATAAGTGAGGCCTTAGATTCAAGCACCATAATCGAATCTAAAGGTGCAGAATTATATAAAATGTGTTTCCTCTTAATTTAAAGATTGATAAACAAATATCTAAAAAAGAACAAGAACTTGAAGCTGATAAAAGTACAGATATTGAAATCAAAAAAAGTAAGAGACAGAAAAGAAACGAACCTGGGAGAAGACTTATGTACCTTCCTCTTTGTAGACAACCCATTTTTGTAGTCATTAATGATAAAACAATTAGTGGGCTTTATTATAAATTAGAGTGCATTATTGAGTTTAGTCCTAGTAATGTGACTTAATTAATTAGTTTAGTCCAATCTAGTTCAATTGTCCAGGTCCACTCCATTAGTCCAGTCTAATTGCATTAGTCCAGTCCAACTGCATTGGTCCAGTCCATTTGATGTAGTTTCTTTCGATAACTTGGGAAAATAATCTTTGAATTATCCTTGATGTGGAGATCAAATCAATTTATCTTTTGGTTAGGAAATGACTTATCCAAAATCTGGTACATCTTATTTAAAATTTCAGAGATAATTATAGAAAATAGGGTCAGATAATACCTCAAAATTTGAAAAAATCATTTTTAATTAATCGAGTGAATGGGCCAATTTTTTACTAACTGATCGATTAGTTAACTTTTGTCAATCTACAATTTTATTATTTATTCTGACTTACCTCCAACCTTGCAAATTGGCATGACTAATCTTATTAGATTCTGCAATCTTGAGCACTATAAAGAGGGCCTTTGCCTTCATTTTTTGGGAGTCCAAAGCTTGTTCTCTTTAGAGCTTGCGTATCATTTCTATATGAAGTGATATTCTTGCTCTCTCAAGAACCCAAACCATTCAAATCCATTTTCAAAAGTCTCTTGTATTCTTTGCATCGTGGATCATATGAAGAACATCCCCGACTCGTCAACACAAGATGCATCGTGAGGTAATCTTTAGCAAGTTTTCTAGATTAGGAAATCACATAGAGCGTCTCACATTTCCCGTGGTTACATATCTATCCCAAAACAACAAAAAAAGAGTCTTTTACGTGTCTTTCTCTAGAGACTAAGTTTAAAATGTAGATTACTCCCCATAGGACCAGAGTTGAACATTGGTGGTTTTGATTCCAATTAATCTAATCGGGTACGTAGGCAATTTGACCATGTCGAGTACAAGCTAGAAACATAAACATTAACTTTGGGTTAGTTTCCTCATATTTTTCATGCTATATGTTCTTACAACCAAAATTCATAAAAAACGAAGTAGAGACTGAAAGGACATGGGGGGTGCCTAACACTTTCTCCTTACATAATTTAGTTCCCGAACCCTTCTCTCGGTTTCAATAGACTAGTCACTTTTCTTGGACACCTTTGAGTCATTTTTTAGGTTTTCCTTATTTCTTCTAATTAAATAAGATGGCAACTCTGAATCTAAATCCCTTCACGTGATATTTTTTGAGATGGTTCGCCACACTCTTGGAGGATAATCCTCTATCCTTTAAAGAGGTTGTAACCTATCCTGATGCTTCTTTCTGGAAGGAAGCTATAAAGAGTGAGATCGAATCTATAATGTCAAATCATACTTGGGAATTGGTAGACCTATTATCAGGTGCTAAACCCATCGACTGCAAATGGATTTTCAAAAAAAAAAAACTAAAACCAGATGCTATAATAGAGAAATACAAGGCCAGATTAATGGTAAAGGGATATACTCAAAAGAAAGAGCAAGTTTTTTTTGACACTTACTCACATGTTCTTAGATTTTCATCCATTCGAGTTTTAATTGCCTTAGAAGCGGTGCATAAACTAATCAAACATCAAATTGATGTTAAAAATGCATTTCTTAATGGAGAACTGGAGGAAGCAAAATACATTCATCAACCATACTGGTTTGTGATCTCAGGTTATGAAAAGAAAGCTTGTAGACTTATTAAATCCATGTATGGTCTTAAACAAGCCTCTAAGCAATGGCATGATAAATCTGGTAGTGTGATGACCTCAAATGGTCTTTCTATGAATGAAGATGATAAATTCATATCTTGCAATTTTGATATAAAAAAAATCTGGTGTTATTATACGCTTGTATGTCGAAGGCATGCTCATTATAGGATGTGAAAGACTTAGGTGAGACAGATGTTATTCTTGGAAGTAAATTGAATAAAATAAGTAACGGCTACACAAATTTTCTAGAACATTTTGTGGAAAGTTTTAAGGAAATTTGGTCCTTTTGATTTTATTCCTATCTGCACTTCATATGATTCTAGTCTTCAATTATAAAATAATAAAGATAGTGGTATATTCAATATGATTGTGCTCAGATTATTAATAGCCTTATGTACCTGATGAGTGGCATTAACCTGATGTATCATATGCAATAAACAAACTTAGTAGATATACATATAATCCTGGTAAAGATCATTGGAGTACTTAAGGCACTATGGACTATTTATGCTTTCGTGGATTCCTTGTGTGTCAGAATGATATTGTGATGCTAACTAGATCTCTGATGCGGATTAGACAAAATTCACGAGTGGTTATATTTTTACTCTTGGAGGAGGAGGAGTCTCTTGGAAATCTTTCAAGCAGACTTGCACAGCTCACGCAAAAATCCCGTTGTGGATGCAACCAGTTCCATCTATGTCGATGGTTTGTGATAGCCAGGCTGCAATCACCCGTACTAAGAACAAACCCTATAACGACAAGAGTATGCACGGTTTCCTAAGACATAATATTGTGCGAAAACTGCTGAATAATGTGATTATATCCTTTAATTTTGTGAAGTCAGAGTTGAACTTGGCCGATCCTTTGGCAAAACCACTAAGCATGACGATAGTGAGAAATACATCTAGGTGAATGAGATTTATGCCTAGAGCAAAGGCCAGCAGTGGGGGGAACCCAACCTATGTGAATGATGATCCCATGAATTACGTTCCCATGGGCATTAAAAGCCATTGGTTAATTAGTTGAAACACTATCTCAAAATTTTATAGCGATAGTCTATTCTTATGTGTGAGATAGTATATAACTACCATGTTGAAGGTTAAGCATTAGCTCCTAATGAAAATCCATAATGCAAGTTGGGTGGTGTGTTTGGTTGTAGTATACAATTGATGGATTCACCTAATAGTGTCGAGGTAGGGCCGCCTCAATGAGAGGTTAGGCAGGTCCTCTAGAGCACTCATGAAATTTAGGTGGTGCGCATGGCCAACATGTGCCAAACCGTGATGAATACCCTTTCTCAGAGTATGTAGTGTGGGTGATATGTACTCCTGGTCCACAATCAGGAAAGAGGTTCAAAGAAATTTTATATTTCACCAAGTTCCTACGGATCAAGTCTTATCAACTATATGCATTAGTTCATAGTCTGAAAGACACCAAGCTTACGTACGGTTGCTTATGCCTTTATCATAACTCCACTCTTTACATTTTTTCCTTTGAATAATGGGGGAGTTTGTTGTATTTGCTAACAAATTACAAGTATTTCAAAGCCAAAAAATTAAATGTTTTCATCCTTGAGTTTACCCTCAAAGTCGTGTGCTTGAACTTGTATGTCATATAACACACACAATCTTACATTGGAGAGATTAGAAAAGTCACATATACTTATCAGTTTCTAGGCATGTTGGGCTTAGAAACAAGCTAGTATAGGTGGACTGTCACGAGCACGTGAGCCATGCATAAGTCCAAGCCATTTTAAGGCCTATTTGAGAAATCCACCAGAAAACTAGTTAATTGGGTGCTTCATGTGTTACTCGCACGCAGGGGTCCAGGGGTGAAATCCCATCCCAAAAGCCCTGGCGGACCTACTCGATGGTGGCTCTCTTTTGCAACAATTTTGTTTAGTCTTTTGTAGAATTTTTTGAAATTTTCATTAACCAAAAAAAGAATACATGTTGCACATGCAATTTTATTAGCAGAAAAGTCCCGAAGTTTAAGCCCAGTCTATCTAAATTAATTAGTTATTACACCCTATTTATGCAGTTGGCTTTTGCTTATTTTTCTCTATAAAATGACGGCCTCTTCTCTAATTTTAAACACATAACAAATAATCAGAAGTCTCTCTCCCTTTCTATACATTTTGTTCTCTTTTATTTTAGGTGATAAAAGCAAGCACAAAAGTTGTTCCTGCTGCCTTGGCTATTCAAGTGCTCATTAGCAAAGAAGAGATTGTTGAATCCTAGAGGGTAGCCATCCGGGACCTTGAGCACCAAGATATTATCTCCAAGCAATCAAACTACTTTTAAGGACAATGCACCTCATGCCTTAGTTTGCAGAATTTTTTGGATAAGTTCACTACACTAATTTTCATTTTTGTTTGTGTATGTGTGTGCGTGCGTGTGTGCGAGTGTGTGTGTGTGTGTGAGTGAGAGAGAGAGAGAGAGAGCGGGGGGAAGAAGTGATGGATAGCTTGCCAGTTGCAAAACTCGTGTGCCTTGGTGCAAGGCACACGTTGATGGCCATCCAACTTTTTTTGAAAGGTTTGGGGTTTGGGGTCCAACTTGCTTCAAATTGATCACAGGGGGTTCTAGATGCCTATTATTAGAAGTTAAGGGTTTTAATTGCTGAGAAGTGTAAAGATTAAGGGGTTATTTGCAATTTAGCCTAAAAATAAGGGAAAAGTCAATGATACAGAGGTACGAGCCTATAGAAAAGATAGTGTTCTACTAAGGTCATAAAATGATGTGGACACCCACCCGTACACACACACACACACACACACACACACACACACATATATATATATATATATATATATATATATATATATATATATGTTGAAGTTAGTTTTTCGGTGCTGCTGCCTGAGTCTGACAGCCGACGATACCTCAGTTAGTGCCCTATTACAGCGGAGGTTGGTCTAAGACGTGGTGGTGGAACTTTAGAGATCCAAAGTCGTGGTGGTGGTGGAATGCCGAATCTGCTGGTGTAGCTACTATTCATAGATCTACCGACCGTAGCTACCATCACCATCATTTCACCATCAATTTTCTTCCTTTTTTTCTACCGGCATATTTCCATCCCTTTTCCTTGTCGCGCCGTCACCCCAGTGCTACACCAGTGACCGACACGGCACATGCCACTTTCTTCTCTCCCTTTTGCTCTACACACCGACACACTTCCCCCAAATTCCCTCCTTCCCTGCTGCTCCTTTGCTTTGCGCCAGCCCTAATTAGAGTTTGCACATTAATAATTTTTTTAGGGCAGCCCGATAAGGGCTATATGGAAGCTTTTGGCACCTTGTTAAAGGATTCTTTTGGCCGTACGGTGTTTTTGTATGTGGTATCTATTGGAACTTATATCTATGATGTCTTGGATGTAATAGATTCGGACTCTCATTCTGGACGTATAGATGCCTCTCGAGATCCTATTGTCTCGGCTTCTCCTATACTGGTGACTGTTAAGTGTTGGGAAGCTACCCCTAGCCCTTGGCTTGTAAAGCCCTTATCTCTGCCCTTATGGGTTGGTGACAGGTAAGGACGTCCGGTGCTGGGGAGGGTGATGGTTCCTCTCTGCCAAAAAATTAATGAGGTTGATCTGACACAGAAGCTGTGGAGTTAACGAAAACCAGAGGGTGACATGATCGCTTTTTGAGTGTTTCGTTGTCAGCTCGCCAATGGAGGAGCTTGTATACCGGTGACATGTAGGTGAAGAGAAATGCACCTTACAGGCAAAAGTGGATCTTCTGAGACGGCAATTGGATTCGGCTTTGAGGTAGGCATCTAGGTCTTGTTCTTGAGTCTAGGTTTTAGAGGGGGGAAAACGTAATAGGGGTGATACTCATGCCAAGGTAGGGGCCGGATCTATCATGGCTAAGGGAGTAGGTCTTAGAACCAGTGTACCTAAGGAAGGAGTTATTGGCGCTTCTTTTTCGACTACAGCAAATCGTCATCTAGTCTACTCCACATCCTTCTTGGGCTGAAAGTGAAAGCTAGGGCCATCGAGTTTCTCCTCCTAAGGCTATAGCCAAAAAAGGTATTAGACTGTGGAATTATTGTGTCATGGGCCACTTTATTGATAAAAAAAGATGCCATATTTTACTGTTAATAACGTTCCCCAAAAATTATGGCTGACGGATGGCTTACAAAAGGTTTTACTCAATGACAAGGGCTTTTACTTCCTCAAACTCTCTTAAGAGGATGCGGCTGATAAGATTCTGAATTCGAGATCGTGGCATTTTGCAAGTGAATTACTTGTCTTGCAACTTTGGAGGCTTAGAATGAACCTGTGTAAAGAGTCCCTTAATGTTATGCCACTATGGTTTAAACTCTACGACATTCTAGTTGAGTATCTAACAGCTAGTGGCTAGAGTTACATACCGAGTGGCATTTGAAGACTACTATATGTTGACTCTCTTATGAAGATTTATGAGAGGATAAGCTTCGCTCGAGTTTGTGTCGAGATTTCTGCCACCAAAGAGCTTGTGGATGAGCTTGTCGTTGTTCCAGACTTGAGTACCTTGCAGGAAGCGGATATCCCTTGATCATGTGACTGTCTGGACAGATCATCAATGGCGCCCTCTAGTTTGAACGGTGTGCAAGTGCTTTGGACATACTACTATGTAATGTGCTCAAGCTAAGGTAGATAAGCCCCATCCCCCTTCGCTTTCTGTTTCGAGCTGGTCTGACACGACATCATTGTCTCGATTATTGCTTTGGAGAAAAGACAGGTTGGACATCTATGAAAAGCAAAGAGAAGAACAAAGTCAGCAAGGGCTTTTCTTCATCTTAGGAAGTTATTCAACAAAGCCGTTTTCAGCAGGAGTAGGTTAGTGCCCACTAGACTAGTTGTCAGTGGGAGGTCGATATTCAGCAGCCTTTACCACGTGAGGTACTTTATCATAATATTTAGAATATGCCTACTATTGACTATGTTGTGCACTCCAATTTGCATCTACATTCTAGCTTGCATGTGCACCCTGAGTCTAGCCCAGATTCAGACTCTGACTCGAATTTCATCTCCAGTACACTTAGTTCGAAAAATACTTTGTCATCTCATTTTGAAAATAAGATCAACTTAGATTCTAGTATTAATAATAAAAAGAAGAAAAAAGAAGTCTCCCCGAAAAAAAAAGTTTGTCATCTCTTCTTTAAGAGGGCATGGCATATTATGGGGAAGAAGATTGTTGAGGCGATCAAGATTTTTTTTAGGAACGATCACCTTCTCAAATAAGTTAACCAAACCTTCTTTGTCTTGGGTCCCAAAGTGACTATGCCTCGAGTATTATTGACTACAGGCATATTTCTTGTCCTAACATAATTTACAAGTGCATTGCTAAGATTATTGCTAATCGTGTTAAGGTGGTGCTTGGGACCTCATTGACCCTTCTCTAGCAATATTCCAGATAATATCCTCCAGTCTCAAAATTTGATGCATAATTTATCATCAGGAGGATTTTAGGAGTTCTAGATGTGCCATTAAAGTGGATTTAATGAAGGCATATGATTGTTTCCTAGTGGCAAAAGGGAACGTCCACTAGGTTTATTCATCGCCAATATCATACTAAGCGGTTGCCAGGGCATAGTCAACTTATCAGCAAATTCTAGCAAAACAAAAGAATGGGTAGCACCAGAATCAATTAACACCATGGCCTGATGCGAGCATATAAGGAAAGTGCCTATGACCATATCTTCTGATTTTAGGGCTTCCTTTAGGCTTATAGCATTTGCTCGGCCCATTGTCTGGGTCTTTCTTCTAAAGCCATCATCTTCCTTTGTGAGCATTTCTTTATGGCCTGGTTGCTGGCATTGAAAGCAAACTCTCTGGTTTACCTTACAATCACCTGCCTTTTGACCCTGCTTACCACATTTAAAACATGCTCACATTGCCTTATACAATTTGTGCCCTCATGCTTTAACCCATACCACCTGCATTCTTTATTTCCTGCTAGGCCTAAACTTTGTTCGAATTTGGTTATTGCTCCTATTTCTTCCTTGCTCCTTCCTTTGCTCCCACGCCTCCTTGTTTTTTGCTTCTATTAATGGATTTTTATCTACAGCTTCAGTAAGGTTCTAAGTTGGAAACTCTTGACAATCCTCCTCAAAGGTTGTTTCTGTCCTTCTTCAAACCTTTTAACTTTCATATTCTCTGTAACCATCTGTTGGTTGCGAAATGAGCAGTTCATCAAATCTCTTATTTGTTCCTCCATCATCTTTTCTTTATGTTTTAGATTTAGAAAATCAGCTTTCAACTTGTTTTGCACACTCACCGGGAAAATATTTCTCATTAAATACCGTTTGAACCACTTTCAAATAATATAGGTTTGATTGATTGCATATCCCACCAATATCTGCTACTCTTTTCAATACACGAGTGGCAAAAAGTACTTATGGTTCTTTTCACAGCCCGTTAATCCAAAGGCTTTCTCCATTTCGCTAATCCAAGTCACTGTTCGGATTGGGTCATTGCCCCTGTGAAACTCACTGGGACGAACCTCTTGCAAATCCTAGAATTTAGACTATCTTTTTTCCCTCTACCGAGATAGGTGCAACAATAGTCGCCGGTTATGCTAAAGGAGTTCCTATGATTTTCCATAACAGTCTGACTAAAATCCTCCTTAAATCTTCTCGGTTATTATATGCTCCACCATTATTTTTACCAACACTTACACCCTCAACATTCACTGTGGATGCTTCAGTCTGGGGTTCTCCAGGATTAGGAGGTCTTTCAACATGGATTACTAAACGATTTCTTAATTGTCGTGCCATTCTGAAATTAACATAACTAACATTTTAAACTCAACATCTATAATTTACACAACTAACATAGTTATTACAAACAACATTTACATACAACAATTCTAATTTACACATATATATACACTGTGAAGTTGTTCCCACTCTCTACTAAAAGAGCCCACATCGCTCCCGACAAAACTCTGTACACATGTAGTCCTCATTAACGAGCATTTGCCTCCTTTCCCTCGACATAACTCTTCTAGGGTGATTATTCCAGACCACCTGCCGCGCTCCTCAAATAACTCTCCAGCATTTATTTTTTTATTTTACTGTCCTTTTCATCTGTTTCCTTTCCTCTTTGCAACCCCTCTCCAACCTCTTGGCCCTCATTAATTCAACTTCTTTAACTAGCTTACCAGTCCGTCTCTTTCTCCCACTACTTTAATATATTTCTGGTTCCAGAAATCCCCAACCCCGAGTACCTTACTCGATCCTTCACATTTCCTTCAAAATCTACCTGGGAACTGGGCTCGGTTTCCTCCTCCCCCTGCTAGTCACTCTAGGTCTATCTCATCTGGCTCCTCGTCTATGGGATACGGATATTCCTCTATGTCATTAGGATCTTCTTCAGGATCCTCCTTTACATCATCATCAAAGGGGTGTTCTTGCTCGAACCCATTCGTCACATTTTCTTCCAACCATCCTCATATTCCTGCCATAGCCTACATAACACAGAACCAATCAAGCTTACAACATGGTTATTCACTTTTATAACTTCCTTTCTCGTAGGTACCAAACATTTTACACCTAAAGTCTACAGAATCATATGCCTAAGCTCTGATACTACCTTGCAACATCCTCAGCCCTGGTGACACTAGCCGAGTTGAGTTGTCTATCATAATCCCAACATAACCCTGTATGGAATACAGAGCAACTCTAATTACACAAACCTCAAAATGCATCCTTACAAAAAATTTCTTAAAAACATTCAGCATGGATACAATGGTAGTCTTAGCACACATTTACAACCAAAAGTACTGCTGTCACCGTTTTACATCTGCCCCTGCATCTTAGAGCAACTTTTCCTTTTCCTTCCTAAAGGTTTTGAATAAGTGCAAATCGCCCAGTAAAGACAATATGAGGAGCATTTGGGTATAGGTGATTCGAAAGTCTCGGATGATAATGATCATCTCAACAATAACAATGAATCAAGAATTTAGTAATAAATTTAGCATCAATGTATGTTGTCGAGCAATCTTTATCTTTCATTAGACTGAACTACTTCAAGGCCCAACAGAACAACATTATTGTCACCTCCTCATGGACAAGACTAACTGACTATGCAAGTGGACAATAAATCAATAATCACAAAAGTAAACGTCAACAAAATGCAAGTAATAAAAATTATTAACATCAAACAAAATCAACTATGATGTCGACTCAGCCCGGACTCAACTAGATATGATAGATTCTAGTGCCATACCTTCTTTATGCCATTGATCAATTTTACAGGCCATCCTTATTTTGACGTCCTGGTACATGGGGTGTTTATCTCAGTCTCAGGTAATTAAAGAGACGTGGTCATCAAGAAGGGAACTCATATAATGTTTGTTTCTAACTGCATTATAGCTTACGAACATGGCTTCATCAGTGGGATGGACTAAGGGGAATTATTCTGTCTTACATCCTCAACATCATAACTCAAGCAAGAAGTACCGTGTTATAAAATTAACCAGTGTTTCAAACATAACAACAAGATTTCAGCATAAGCATCATTCACAGGGCGGACTTGGGAGAAACTCTACCACAAGTCCTCAAATCATTCATAAATAGGAGAAATATCAGTTATCAATAATTGCTGATATTTCACAATTTCTACATAACAGACATCATCAATGACATGTATGCTAATAGAATCAATTCATAACATATAAGGGACCACATTATCCTTACTTGATTGGCTTTTAGCCAACGCAACTCCCAACCTTTGATCGCAACGAGCAGTATCACCTAATCAAATAGGACCTTGCTCGTCAAGCACCATTCAAATATATACATACACTATTCTATCCCTCCTCATTTAACTGTTCATAACATCTTACGACAGTTAGTTATTCTGATCCTATAACTGGATCCTTAAACGAGCCTTCTCAATGCATTGGCGATAACAAATTCCCTAGTTTGACACATACTAATGTTGTCTCTCAATTCTCATCACTCTGGACGCTTAATTACACATGTTCACAAAAATTCAGCTCCGACATCGCAATTTACCCAAATAACCCCTGATGGCCATTACACCACCACCATCCGAAAACCACTTTAAAACAACTTTTTAGATGCACTATACTGACTAAAAAGTCCTTCAGAATATTTTATAAGAAAAATTATCAAAATACCCCCTGACTTAGGTAAAATTATAAAATTACCCCCTGTGGCCGTCACCCCAACTAAAATCCTAAAACGACTTTAAAAACATCCTTTTAAGCAAAGTATACCGATTTTTTGGACTTAAAAGCCCTTCGCAATTTTTTGCTTGAAAATTCCTAACCGATATTTAACAGAGCGCTCAGATACCGGTTCTGTTAAAATAGTTATCGGTATCGAAATGTCCTAAAATTTTAGACATTGAAGCATCTCAATACTTTAGGGATTTCATCAAATTTCTAGGTAAAACTACACCGATTTGCTATTTTAAATCAACTGTGAAATATTTTCAGAGACAAAAGTTATTCAACACTCTTCACGATCTCAGTAAAATCCCAGACTTTCCCACATTTTTCTGAGAAGAAGTAAGGTGTTTTCTTGGCATCTAGCCAAAATCTGCTTAAAACTATTTTTAAAATTTTGGACAGTAAAATGCAGAAAATTTAATGGTCTTTAGCGACACTTTGCAGTTCAAAACCTTAAGCCTAATTGATTAACTGTTCACCCCCTGTTCGTCTTCCTCTCAGCAGCCGCCATTTTCCAGTTAAAAGAATGTGCTCGCCCTTCCCCCCAACACCATTCATGCACACAGACACACTAACACACGCTGCACCACATACACCTCGCACACGCACCACATAACACGTGCACATACTGCCCCTTGCTGCACACACCCCCATGGCTGCTTCCCTCATCCCCTTCACCACATTCACTCACACAGAGACCCCCCCCCCTTCCCACACACACACACACACAGAGAAATTAAACACACTAAAATTAACTCACTAATTCACACATAAAATTTACACCAAAAAGGAAAAAGGATTAACCTTTCCAATTCCTCTTTTTTCTTCTTCTTCCTCTCTGTTTGTTTCTTCTCTTTTTTCATGTTTCCTCTTCTCTGCTTTCTTGTTTTCTTCTTTCCCTTCTTTTCTTTGTCTCTATCTTTTCTTTCTTATTTTTTTCCCATAAATTCTATTTCCTATGATTTATTTTAATTAGTCGCCCCTTCCTTAAGTAAGAGGTGCCACCCCTCCTTCATTCTTCCTCAGAATATTATAGATATTGTCATTAATCAACCACTTATCAAATCTACAAAGTGGCCACTCAAATTTTCATATTTACATTTTGACCCCAAAACTTCACATAATTGTGCTTTGGTCCCAAAGCCATTTTAGCCCCTAATATTATACCAATTCTTGATTATTAGTATAAAATAACACCCTTAATTAATACAAGCCTTATTTAGATTTAATTAGGGTATTATAGGGTATCTGGGAGTTGCTCTCTATCCAGTTGTACGCTCGTATGGTGCAACTGATTAAATCGGTGTTGCTCTCTATCCAAGTGTAATACGCCTAAAATTTATCCTTCCCCAAAAAAAACTAATGCTAGATATTGAACAGATCTTTTGAGCTTTCCTTCGGAAGGATACAAGGCTCTGTAAGAAGGGAGCCAAGGTGGCTTGGGCCGATGTTTGGTATCCTGAGGAAGAGGGAGGCCTGGGCATTAATCAAATTGAGGTGTGGAACTTTGCCGCCATTTCTAGGCACATTTGGTCCATCATTTCCTTTAGGCAGGAGTCCTTCTGACCTAGATAAGTTAAGTCCCACATTCTAATTCGAAAAAGATTTTAGGAAGTCTTATGCCCTACTGATTGTAGGAGGTCCTGGTGCAAGATTCTCATGGTTAGGGATATGATCTGTTCTTTCCCCCGGTATGCTGTCAGGGATGGTAGCCGGATCTCCTCGTGGTTTAATTGGTGGCATAAGATCGGCCCTATCATTCCCACTTTGAATGATAGGATTATTTCTGACTCAGGGCTAGATAGGAGAGCTAGGGTTTGTGATATGATATTGGGCTCCTCGTGGGCCTGCCCTGTGTTCAATAACCTTGAGCTGATGGAGCTTTGTACGAGTACCCCTAGCTCCTTTCATCCTACTTTGGATAGACTTGATAGAATTGTTTGAACCGTTAGTGGCTCTGGGGAGATCTCCATTGTGAGTACCTGGGAGGCCCTACAACATAAGCATCTTGTAGTTAGTTGGGCTTGCATGTTGTCATGCAAGTGGCATGTTCTGCAACATAACTTTGTCTTGTGGCTTGCCTTAGGGAGAGGTTAAGCATCTAGGATATGTTATTTGCTTTTTAATCCATCCTTAGCATGAACTGTGTTTTCTGCCGCCTTCGTTTTGGGTCTCATGATCATTTATTTTTAGCTTTCCTTTCACGCATACATTATGGTCTATTATTCAAAAGCAAAATGCAACTTTACTGGCCTATGTTATGTTGGCAGGGTACGATTGGTAGAGTTTACTCTGAGTGGTAGGGCCCTCGATTTCCAGCATTGGTCTCCCACATAGCTTTTGCTAGCGCTGGTGTACAACATCTAGAAAGAACAGAATTTTGTTCCTTCCAGAATTAGTATACTAACATGGTTTCTTGTTATGCGGGTTCTCTTGTAGGAAAAGTAGCCAAGTCACTAATTAATTGATGGTTCCAAGGTGAATAGCAGCTCCAAGACTCTATCTATGCTTTATCCCGCCATAGTAAAAGTTTTGGTGATATTTGATTCTTGGTGGGGATTAATCTTCATCTTTTACTTATTTTCTTTCTCTTTTTTTCCCCTCTTTCTTGGGTTGGTAAGATATGGCTTTCAGTTACATTAGTGCTTTAAGGCCATTACCTTGGGTAGCTTGGTAGAAGGATGAGTGTGCTTTCCTAAGTGATGAGTTTGGACCACTGATGGTTCGATGCAGCACTTCCTCTGGTTATCATACATTTTGCCGAGGGTGGGGTGGAAGATCCTTTTCAAGTATGGCTCTTTCCCTTACTTCCAGCTCTTGTCTTAGGGGTTAGGACTTGGTAGCCTCTTTGCCAGGTAGGGCTTCCTTCCCCTAGTCACTTGATGTTCGAGTTGATCAGCATCATTCGCATATTCATGCTTTGTCTTCATCAGTTGGATATGCCCTTTCTACTTTCTCTCAAGAGACTCTTTTGCAGGTGGGACTTTAGTCTTTTACTGAGGGGATTTGATTCTTGATATTCTCTTGGTGCTTACTTCTAGTTTTCTTACTTTTGTGGATATATGGCCCAAGATATGCATGTGGTTGTCCTTTTCTACAGATCTATGTATTAGCTATTATTGAGCTTTGCTACGCCTCCAAGGTATGCGCTGCGTACATTGTATTTGTTAGCTATCTCAGGGTATTGGGTCTTGTACTTGTTTTGCTGAGGGCTTATATGAGCCTTCTATGATTTAACCTCTTGCCTTATGTATGCCCTTTGTACATTATACTGTGATTTGGGTTGTATTCCTCATTGATGTATGGCGTGTGGAGAGACTAGTTGATGTCAAGTGCAGTTCTCCATGTGCCCCTTCGTTGGCCTTGAGGAATAATGGCATGGTTTGCTAGGCTGAGTTGATGTATTCCTTATTCGATCTAATAAGTACCTTGTGTCAGAATTGAGAAATTCTATGGCTCGGATCTTTAGTGGGCAGATTGAGGAATAATGGCATGGTTTGCTAGGCTGAGTGATTGGCGTGATGGGATGGTTTTATCCAGGTGGCATTCTCACCTGATGATGGTGTATTCTTATAATGCCAGAATTTTATTTCATCAACAAAAACTTTAATTGTCAAAAAATTTTATTTTCTTTAACCTTAATCTAGAATCATATAATGGTCTTTTAAAAGCGTATGGGTGAAATGAAAAAAATAGCTAGGTGTGGGGATTTTTAGAAAGTCTTCCAAGTTAGGGCAACAATATAAAAAGGGGTCTAAGGAGGCAGCCGTCCAAGGAATTTCTGTCAACCCCATTTATGTGACAAAGAAAGAGAGAAAGAGAGGTAAAAACCCATCTAGGTCAAGAAAAACTTCAAGGTAAAAATTCATAGCCATTCTCTTTAATTTTGGCCATGTTATTGGGCATTTTAAACATGTTTTTGTGTGTGAATTTAGCGGTCATTGGTGTGAGTGCATGATTGTGTTCTCGTGTGTGAGTGATGGTGTTTTTGTGAGGGGGTTAATGAATGAACATGGGCTGCCATGGGGCAGCCGTGATGTAGGTGATTGTGCGGTGGTAGGGCTGTGTTGTTTGTGGAGTGGGTGATGGTGGGTTGTGCGGGTAATGACATGGGGAAAAGAGGGACTGTTGAGGATAGTCATGTGAGGTTTGTTATGGCAGTGTGTATGGGTGAAACCCCTGAAAGGGAATGGGGAAACAGCAGCAAGACGGGTTGCTACTGCTGTGATTCTTATGTGCGTGCAAAGGTGGCAAAAGAGAGAAGAAAGGGCTGTAGTGTGGGCAGCCGTGTAGGGGGCTATTGAAGTGGTGGTGTGGTGGTGCGTTGGGGGCTGGCAATGTGAGGGAAAATGGGGAAGGGAAGGGGTTGCCATGGGGTAATCGTGCGTTGTGGGTTTTGTGAAAAAGAAAAAGGGGAAAAGAGAGCGGAAAGGAGGCAACCGTGTGGGAAGGTGTTATTGTGTGTTTTGTGGTTTTTAGATGAGAGAAGAGTGGGAAAATAAGAGAGGGAGCGACTGTAGTATGCAGCCATGGTGGTGGTGTGTGTGTGGAGTCTAGAGAGAGAGGGAGAGAAAAGGGATTAGAGCTAGGGTTTTGGGTGGTGGTCTGAGGTGGAGGAAAGAGGGGGAGAGAAAGGCTGCTATGGCAGGCATGGTGGTTGTGGGATAGCTGTGGCAAAGGGTGGTGGTTGTTCTTGATGAGGAAAGAGAGAGAGTAGAAATTAGGGCTAGGGTTTTCTTGAGGTAAAAGATGATGAATAGTGAAATGTTATATGGTAGTCCCCGTTTTGATTTTTTTTTTGGAGCTGTTTAGAGGTTGATTTAGGCAAAGTACAAAACTGAAACTCCCTTTTTTTATGAAACCTACATCGTGGAATTTTCTGGGATTTTTTTTTGACATGTGAAAGGTCTGAAATGATTTTATTTCAAAAATAGGTTTTTTGAATAATTTGATGCAGTAAACAAACTTATTTTTAACAAGAAATTTTACGGTGATCTGATTTTACTAAAATGCTTGAGTGTCTAAATTTTGAGGCATTCCGGCGATGATTGATATGCTTTTGAAATATGAGTCGTGGCGCTCAATTTAGCGAGAGTGGTTTAGGGTTTTTGAGCGAAAAATCCCCAAAGGGACTTTTTAGTCAAAAAAATCCACCTAGTAGTTTAAAAAGCTGTTTTGGGTTATTTTTTTGGTGTAAATGGGTACGTTAGGAGTTGGTGTCATTTTGGTAAAATTACACAAGTCCGGGGGGGTTGTATTTTCATAATTTCACTAAGGGTAAATTAGCTGTTAGGCATGATTGAGCGTCAAGAATTAACACCCATATGTTTGTCATTTAAGTTTCGGTAGACAAAAGCTAGGACTAGCTTTTGAGCAAGTACCAGAATCGGTTGTCGAGTCAGGTAAGTACTTATGCCATGTTCCTTCATATACCCTACTCACCAGTATATGTATACGTACGTATACATGATTCCATCAAATCAAAGTTTTTGTATTCTTTGTATTGCATATGTTTTCATGTTAAATTGTTCGACGAGAATATGAGTTAAAAATGCCATGGAACGTTTCAATGAGTTATTGTTTTAGATTTGGTTTATGTTGAATGAGGCGGAGAATTTGGCTTGGTTGTTGTGCCCCATATCCACAGGAGAAAGTTAGATTGTGAGTTCTGGTCAACGGGACCATACATTGACGCACAGTATTGTTGCTCGTGGTTCGCCCCTGTATCCACAATAATATGTATCCTAGGTAGAAGAAGGATTGTGGGTCCTATTCAAGGGGCTTGTACTCTAATCGAACAATAATATTTATCTTGGGTGAAGTAGGGATTGTGGGCCCTAGTCAGAGGGATAGTACGCTGACCACAGCACACCTAAGTTGTGATGAACTGTGTTAGTTATACTGTGAGCTTCTTGATGTCATACTCTAGTTTTGAGAATCTTTTTGTGCAAGTACTTTTGTGTGTACGCGCGCATGCGCGTGCGTGTATTGACGCAATTTTTGTTATGATGATATTGATTGCCTAATCTTGGAAAGAAAATCCATGGTATGTTTTAATAAACCTCAAAAACCTAATTTATGGGCATGGTATGTGTACTTATTGGACCCCAAGCTCACTCTATTATAAATGTTTTCATGTGACTACATAATTGAACTCGACATTCATGAGGGTCATGAGGATGGAGTAATAGGAGATGGTCGTTAAGGAATTGAAGTTTTCTTAGGGCATTGATAATTCTTGGATGAACTTATATAGGGAACTTAGGCCTCCCGGATTTCTTTATAATTTCAGTAACATGTAATTGAAGTTTATTTACGACAGTTGAGGATTTCGAAGTGCGGCTCTTAGTTGCCAAGTAATTACTTTAAAATCTAGTTTGTTAGATTAATCTTGAGTATATGTTGTAGTAGGCCTGGTAGAGCCATGTTGTAGCTTATGGCCATCCATGGGATCGTGACAATTTTTATGTTGACTGTTGTGGATTGACAGGTTTTTCCAAATTGAATCTGACGGGTTGGTCCACGTATGATAAACCCTTGCAGTTTTTCAGCATGACTTGTCGTTGTTTCTAGTGCATTGGTCATTCTATAGCAGGATCTTCAGGCCCTCCAGGTGGCTTCAACTGGTGATGTTACCTTCATGGTGGTCACTTTTGTGCATCGACAGAATTTGTCTAGGGTTGCACTCAACTGTTTCGGCCTGTTTACAAATAGACCGTAGCAGAGTGTTTTTTCTTTTGTTACTTTGACTT
Source organism: Escallonia herrerae (assembly GCA_033070095.1). Lineage (NCBI taxonomy): Eukaryota > Viridiplantae > Streptophyta > Magnoliopsida > Escalloniales > Escalloniaceae > Escallonia > Escallonia herrerae. The sequence continues at coordinate 102,823 of JAVXUP010000556.1, forward strand.
CAGTGGTTTTATATTACCTCATTACCTCTTTTGTATTGATGCACACATGTTTCAGCCTAGTTTATGTCTACTTGTTAGCCTTGCCTTCTAAAACTAGCGTTGCATTATTTTATTCCTAGGATATGTCCCTCGCATATGTTAAAACTGTTGCTTCTTCAGTTGATATATATTTTTATTTACAAAAAAAAGTAGGGAAAACTTTTGGAAAAGATACTGAAGTGCTCAAACCCGTCACACACTGTATGCATAAACACACTAATCTCTAAAATCTAGCGGATTTCTAGTAGTTAAAGGAAGTGAAATGAAGCATGGTTCGGCCCAATAGACAATTCATTTTGTTGTGATACATATGAACAATTACATGGTAATTCGTCACCTGCTTTAGAGGTAGTCTATAGCACTCTTGTCAACTTATATTTTGTTCATTAGAAAGCGTTCTAGTTTCCAGTATTTTGGGAGTGTACAGTGTCTCTGAGTGCCACTAAAATGCCTAAAGAACGGAGCACAAATATCAATTCCATCTACAAAATTGACCAAAAGGGTTGAAAAGAGCTTTCACTTCAGGCTATTGGAAACTTACATAATTTAGACTATCATTGAGATTTTTAATGCTAAAAATTATTTCTTCTCTGCTTCCTTTCGATCCGAACTCCTAGTTCTTAAGGTCTACTCATCTCATCCAGCTAAAAAGGAGAATCAGGTAAGAAAAAAATCCCTTTACAGCTACAAAAACCTGCCAATAATCATTTTACCTCTTGACCAGTAGCACGCGTTGTTGAATAGGTTTCAAAAAAATTGAATATAATTCGGCTAGTCTCCATCAATATGACCAAACTTGCTACTGTACAATACTTTCAGTGACCAGCTTCAACACCAAATCTTTGGACTAAGAATTCATCAAGCTGCCCCCAGTTTTGGTTACTGGATTTACTCAAATTATCAGACGGCAATGATCTAATGCATCCAAGAATCTGCTGAATATCGCGATGAAGCCTGCACATAGAAATCCACAAGATGATCTCTTAATATCTTAGATTTGGAAATTTGAACCACCCACACACTGTTTAAAGCAGAAGGTGTGACACAGAGACCTGTTTTTGGCTTGCGGAGTACTGATATCCAAGCGCGAAAATGCTTCAGATATCTGCGAGTGGAAGATCACAACCACTTGCCTGCATTTGGATCACACGAATGTCACTATGTAGCAACAAGCGAGAATCCATAGCTAGTTATACTAATCATAGTCCCAAGGTAAAACCATGAACGTCATCACAAGCACTATTCATCATATTAAGCTTGCATTTATCAAACAACTCCTCAACAGGTAGATAATTAAGTTTAATGGCTGAAAGGCACAACTACAATAAACCCTATTGAGGTTTGAGACGTCAACAGTCGGCCACAAGAGAGTGGTGGATATTTAAATTTAATAGGAGAAAGGCTTAACTAGAATGATGACCCCTATTTAGGTTTGATACTTAACACTCGGCTACACAAGAGTTAAAATTACAATTCACCCCTTGTGGTTTGCTGCCTTCTTACACTTGCATTTCCCAGTTATCTAACCATCGATCATTTTGAGAGAACGTGGCCATATCATATTTTCTAATATCATCTACCTACATTGCCCCTTCTCTAAATCAACTATTATGTTCTAAAGTTCAAAACAACAAAAGGAATATTAAAATCCCTCCAGCCACACAGATGTAGAGTTGTCAAAGGGCCGGGCTTGGGCCGGCAGCCCAAGCCCATCGGGCCTGCTGTGGGGCCGGGCCGGGGCCGGGCCAGTGGGGCTGCCAACCGGGCCGGGCCTGCCGAAGGCAAGCCTAGGCCCAGTCCAGGCCCTGGCCCTAGGCCCAATATCTAGGGCCGGGCCCGGGCCCTTTTTTTTTTTTTCTTGTTATTCAATTTTAAATTTCATCTCTAGGCAATATTCACAATTTAACGAACCTAATCTTTATCCTTTTATTTCATTATAAGTAATATACATATATATGTATGTATGTATATACATATTTATTTGTTAGCCATTATATTTTTTATTATATGTTAAACATTTTCATACTCTTCTTGGTGAGCTTTATTAATAAAATCTTAACACATAACAATGCTGTTGGGGGGGGGGGGTAAAAGTGGAATTTTGGAAAAGGGGTGGAAGAAAGGGGGGGAAAAGCAAAAAATTCAAACAAGTGGTGGGGCCAAAACCGGGCCGACTTCGGGCCGGGCCAGAACCAGGCCGGGCCGGGCTTTTTCGCAGAATCTGAAGGCCTGGTCCAGGCCCCAAGCCCGCTTGTGCTGGGCCGCTACTGTTCATGGACTGGGCCGGGCCAGCCCGGGCCAGAACCGGGCCGGGCCGGGCCAGCCCACGGGCCGCCCGGCCCGTTTGACAACTCTACACAGATGTCTGTACTCATTTCGAACCATGCCAAACCACAGCAATGGCATGGGTTACTTCAAGTGGATGCGTGCACTTAGGCTCCATGTGCTTCACAGAATGGATGCATGCAAGTAAATTAGTTATGGTATTAAATCCAGGGACAACGAAAATCGAAATAAACCGTACAATTCAGTGCTTTGAAATTCAAACTTCTGAGGAAGGGTCGCACATGAAACTCTTGAAATGTCAGCATGAGTGGGAACTTTTGAGTTTGCAAAATATCCAAGCTGAAGTATAAGAAAATACTGTGTATGTCTGAGAGCATTTAATTTATTTTGAAATCAACAACAATTGGGGTCTATAACTTCAGTAAGTAGTCGAGCGAGACGTTAATGCTGCATCACATGAAGACATCAGCATACCTTTTGGAAATGACCATTACTAAACAAAATTGGACCAAATGAAAACTGGCCTATTTTGGGAGGGTGTGCACCAGATACAAATCGGAAGGAGTTCACTAAAGGCACCTTCTTTACCTATTCAGCAATATTTTAAAGTTGTAAAACATGTACTCCTAGAACTGATGAAAAACGAACAGCGGCGAAGCTTATATTAGATTGTCAATAAAAAGAGGGTTTACAAGGTATGGACATAATAAAACCAGAACTGTCGCACCTTTATGCCTTTGGACGAGAACTTCCCTCTCAAAAATGATCAACTACAAGTCAATTATCTCCACCTCTAGAGGCCGCCCCCACCAACACACACACAACCCAAAACCCACCAAACCACCCCAACCAAAAGCAACAAAGAAAAATCTCTTCCATAATATTCAAATGCCATCAGCACCATCGGTCTCGTGTCCATATATGCAGCACCATAAAGTCCATCCACCACCAAAGTCATTATTGTAACTACCATATTCAGTTTATCATAAATCGATGAACTCATTCACATTAAAGCTGTTTAATAGTACTCCTTCCATCCCAGTATAAATGAGCCCTTTGACTTTGTACTGAATTTAAGAAAATTGGTCATAATTCTGACTTACTCTTCTACCTTTAGTTGCTTTGTTTATACTTCTATATTCCTTAATTAATACATCCGCACTAGTGAGCATGTGGGATCTTATGGGTCGTCCTGTGGAACACATTTCTTCTCCCCACGCCGACCTCCTCTCTTTTCTTTATCTTATTAATCATATTCAGACCCACCACCAGTTTCTTAACCAAGAGAAAGTAGTTTTGACGGAGATGGATCTTGCACGTATATACATATATATGTGTCACGGGCTGCCCCTTGCACCCGCCTAGCACAGCGCCCCCGCGCCCATCCAGCTCAGCGCCCCCGCTCCCTTCCAACAGGCGCCCACACAAGTTCCTCAAGTCTCGCGCCCATGCGCCCGTCAAGCACAGCGCCCGCGCGCCCAATTGCAGTGCCCGCGCACGCCAAAAGCCAACAGTGAAGATCTGAAGATCCAGGCGTGCGTTTTTGCTCAATTTTGGTGGAGACCACCGTTGTATATATTTAAGTTTCCCTGTAAAATTTCAAGTCATTTCGAGTTGTATTTCTCTAAAAAGGGGTACTATGACTCCTCGCACATAGTTACGTCTACTACTGTCACTTTGGTTTTTCCTCCTAATGGTACTATATGGGAGTCATGCACACCCATACCCGAGAGTCCCTTGCTTTGTTTTAGCTTGCCTGTCTAGCTAGATTGCACACTGTGGATGCAAACAAAGCCTTTTGTAAGTTGTAATGATGCTATTGAAGTAATGAAGATATTTGTGACCGTTTTGCCCTCGTGTTGAAATTTACTCTTTGTGCACTGTTTTATGCAATGTTGATGCACTGCTTGCTTTAAATTGTTGGGATTGGTTGGCGGACTCTTCTTGCGAGCGGCAAGTCGAGTGCCACACACGGTTTCCTTGTGCCATCAAGGGCCACCGTGTGTCAATATGCCACGAGCGAGCACATAGGAAAGGCAAATATAATGCTAGCCTTAAGCAAATTGCCTAAGGCTAGCGTCCAAAACTACATAGTTTTGGATCAAAAAAACCTCATCTTTCTTTTTCTTCTCCTCTGTTTTTCTCTCTCCCACTTCTCTCCGCCGCCAGCATACAGAACCCGCCACTGCCGTCCCCTTCACCACTTCAAAAAACCAACCACCACCTTGCTTGAATGCCAGCCTCCGCCGCCGGCCAGCCTCCATAGCCGGCTACCCTCACAAATCACTGTGGCAGACCAAACACTACCCCCACCATACCAGCTAGCCCTGCCCACAGTAAACAATTTCCACCGCCCACACCATACACAACCACCACAGTTTCCACAGCCAACGAGCATTGGTGTTTCATCAATGTGCAAGCCCCTAATAAAGGAGAGAGCCTCCATCATCGGCGGCAATGGAGCTGGCGATGGAGGCCTGTGATGGGGCTTCATGTACTTTTGTTCAAATGATCGAGAGAAATCAACACAAAACCCATTTCGTTTTTGTTATAGTGTAGTGAAAGTTCGAGCTTTCGAATCAATCCAACACAAAGCCCATCAATTCAGTCCCTTTGGAATCATTATGCATTAGAGTTTAATCAAATCGTCATTTATGATTTTAATAACTCAATTGCACTGAATCGGATTATTGTGAGATGTGGTGGGGGGAGAAAGGACGGGCAGTGATCGATTTCCACATGGTGGCGGTGGTGTGAGATGGTTGGTGGCCTTCGACAGTTGTTTGAGAGGGTCACCGGCCATGGAAACTGGCCGGCAATGGTGGCCAAATTTCGGGTGAGGTGATGGGTGGTGGTTTGTGATGTGCTAGGTGAAGAGATCACTGGCGGTGTTAGTTTCCTGTATGGTGGCAGTGGTTTTTGATGATGGGGGTGGTGGGTGGTCCACGGTTCTGATTTTTGAGGGTCGCTGACAATGGAGGTTGGTGATCAGCCAAAGTGGGGGCGGCAGTGGTGGGTTCTGAGTGGTGGCTACAGAGAGATGGGAGAGAGAAAATCAGGGAGAAGGAAAAGAAAGATGAGGCACACAAACACTCACATTCTCATAATTTTGTTAACAGACAGCACAGACTGTGATACCTCATTTTGTAAGGCAGATTCATTAAACGAGAATCTCAGCCTAGTATATTCCAAACATGCATTGGAAGTGACCTAAATAAACAACTAATTGGAATCTCAGCCTAATGTTAAGCCTTACCTGAATATTGCTTGAACATCTACCTCATGCAGAGTTCGAGATAGGACGCGCTGAAGAAAACCAACTTCCTGCAAATAAAAATTGTAATCAAAACCAATTGAGCTATGGAAAATTTAGGTAAATGCATAGAATAGGCATTTGAGAGCTAATCTCAATCAACATTTTGAACAAGAAGGAAGGCATAGTAAAAGCGAGCAGATTTGTGTCTCAATCCATCTCTCCCAATTCACCTCATCAAGCAGAGTCTCCCTAGAATTCACATTTTAAGAGCATTAGACAATTGGCCATTGATACCACGGGATGTTGAGACTAGATTTATGAAGTCACCGACTTTATAAACAGCTAGTAATGTTAGATAATAGCAGATGATTTGTCTTTCGATCTTAAAACATCAAATTGTGAACAAAACCAAAAACTTATAATAAACACCAACTCATATTTTTTTACTTTCCTTTCAGAAATTGATGTTAATTAAATATAGGGCTCAGATGATTCCACAAAGTTTATTACTCTTTATCTAAGTAGCACAGACACAAGACACCGTGTCTGATATGACTGGAACACTGGAGACCGCATTTTCCAAAAATTTGGAATTTGGACACCGCTGTTTTTCTAATATTATCGTTTACATGCTATGCCAAGATATGAAAAACGAATGTCCTATGCATCACCATTTAGTCCAATTTAGCACTAAAGTTGAATCAGTATAAGTTTGAGTACATATTGGACTTTTAAAACGAAAAACTATGTTCCTTGAAGGGTTTATTAAAGTATATGGTAAAACTTCGAAGTTTAGTAGAAAAATGTACAATTTATGGGGTCCGTATGAAGATATCTTAAAGCGTATGGGCGAAATTGCAATATCCAAGTTTTCATTGATTTATACAATTGCAGTACTCGCTGGCAGGATAACTCTCCCACATCCAAAGATCGATGGTTAATACAGAGGAGAGGAGCGGTAGTCCCCTTCAAAGACTTGAACAAGGTTGAGGTTGAAATCGATCTAGATCTAGGACATAAAGCAGACGAAATTGCTGCTGATCAATCAGAAACATGTTCTTTTTTCCAAAGATCTAGATCTGCTTCTGTGGTTCTTTCTTCTTCTTCTTGGGCTCTTCAGCGTGTCTGACAGTGCCCAAAAATTTCCGAAATTAAATTTTAATTACTAATATTTGGACACCGGGAAGCCGTGTCTGACATGTGTCAGGCCATGACAAAGGCAATCAGTGTCCCAGTAGGTGTCTGACACCATACCTTGCCCTCCTAGCAGTGTCCGTGCTTCTTAAGTCTTTCTTCTCTCCCTTTCAACAAGATCATCCTTACTCCCTACAACACATAACAAGCACTAAATATTTTCCCTCCCTCCCTCCCTCTTTCTATACAATCCTGATGAATAATGCATCTGAATATTCTTTCTTTCAATTTAAAGCAAAGAAGCACAACATAAAAAAGAAAACAATTGTACAATATTGCAGAATGCAAGAGAAATTGTAAATAGTAATCCAAAAATATCAATGCAATGAACTTATCATACAAAAGCACTCTACGCTAATTACCTTTGTGAGGGATCGAGCAAATTGACTAGCTTGTGTATCATAATCTTCTGGATTATTCCAACTTTCAACAATTTGTGGCAACCCACGAAGATGATGTAGTAGTCTTTCCCTCATTATCTGAACCAGCTTTGTATGTATCTCATCACGATGAACCTTGTAATCCTAAAGTCAAACAAATAAGTGGTAGATAATTTGTAAGGTAGATACCTTGAACTATGATGCTTCTGTAAAGTCTTATTAAACCAAAATTTCCAACAACTTAATTATAGAACTTTGAAAGATCTGGAAGCTTATCAAATAGAAGCTACAAAAGATTATCATAATCAAAGAACAAGTGCTGACTTCCAAGCGTGACCAAAGAGAAAATATATTCAGCCATGTAGCAAGTTGAAGAAGAAAGGTGAAGACCACCGAAATTAATAATACCTGGGCCACTCGATCAATCTCTGACAACAGCAACGCCTTTCTTGTCTCAGGTACTTTACGGAACAGAACCCTCCTGATCTCTTAGTTCCAAACAAGATAACATGTCATAAGTCATAAAAAAACCTACGAAATTTTGGATTTTTCTGCAAAGACAGTTCCTAAATGCGATATACAGCATCTAAGAGACATGCATATGTATCAACCTATAAATTGCAGGAAAGAATGTCACTGAACACTACAGACTAAATGATATAAGCGACTGCATTTAGATAGATGAATCAGTTAGTAGATAAAGGGAGGGGGTGACTTAAGAACCCTTTATTGGTGGGTTTGCAATGCCAATGCAAAAGGGAGATGAGAATATATAACCCGCTTATAGAAAATTTCAGACCATCTTGATGGAATCGTCCAGAACACGAAGTTTTGGCCGGTAAAACCAACTGAGAGGGTATTCAAACCAAGATGGTTAGCAATATTTGATATGTACCTCTGTAGTGTCTAAGCAGTATGTTTTGGCCCGCACCATCTGGTACAAAACCATATTGATAACCATTGTCACAATCATATTAAGTGCTACACTACAACTAAAGCCCAATAACAATGCCATATCTGTCACGTTAACCTCGAGAAAAGATTCAACTACAACGTTGCTGAGCTTGTATTCCATCCTACAATATCCTCAAGAAGCCAACACTAGTTAGCAATCAGAAATAAGATCCTCATCTCATACCATTGCCGTGCTTTATCTTTTGTACATAACTGGTCCACCCCCAGACAAAGGAGGGTTAGCGATAGGTTGGCTGCAGTGTAAAAAGTAGTCACATATAATGAACATGATTCCTAATTACGCGTGTATATAAGGCATTCTTTTTTACGATGTGCATCTCCTGACTTCGGTCCTTCAAAATGGGCAACGGACATCATGTTGGGCCTTGAGCGCTTGGTATATGAAGATATTTATACTACTTCTCCCATATGGAAATATAAAATTCAGACTCCCTACCCTTAGATCTCCAGCTTTAAGGGAATTGACACTGCTCTTCGAGATATGGCTTTGCCTAACATTGATCGACCTAATCAAGTGAAATGGGATTTATATCCTAGTGGTCAGTTTACCATGAACACTGCTTTGGCTACTAGATCTAAGACTCTATCTGCTGCCTCCTGGAAGCTGACTTGGTTCACCGCCCACATCCCTAAATGCTCCATGATTCTCGGGATGTTATACAAAGGAGGTCTGAGAACCAGGGATACGCTGAAGACTTGGAATGTATTCAAAATGATAACTGCCCTTTATGTTATAATAATCAGGAACTGTAGACCATCTGTTTGTGCAATGCCTTATGCTCAAGATATCTGGAAACTGATTTTTGGAAAACTGCAGATTGATGTGTCTTTGCAGTCATGGATTCACTTCTTACAATATGCTACTCAACAATTCAGGGGCAAGAGCTTCAGGACTAGTATTTGCAAGCTTGCTGCTGCAACTGCAGTGTATGGCATTTGGAAGGAGAGAGATGTGAGGATCTTTGAGCACAAGTCCTCAGGGTTGCTTTTGTGTTATAAGCAATGGATTAGTTTTCGTGTAAGCAGTTGGCATCAAGTCCCTTCTACATTAAAAAACAGGGAGCTGTATGAGGGTTTGGGCATCAGCAACTATGTGCTGCGAAATTAAATGAAGTCTGGTGGATGCTGATTTGGCTGATAAGTGGTTGATGTTCAGAGTGTTTTCATTGTAATGTTCTATAGCTTCTGTATACTTTGAGCTTTACTGGAATATACGGACCTTCACCCAAAAAAAGAAAAAAAACTTCGGACTCGTGTGACAAGCCAAGGGCCTTACACAATGCATTTGTTGTTAGTATTTCGACGGTTTCGGCGAGCCGTATCTGAATTCATTTGACACTGCTGCCAACCAGATACTACCTAAAAACCGCTTCTATTTTGCAAATATGATAATCTCAGGTTTTATCAGTGAGATAAAGATCCTGTTGTGGAAATTGCCAGGTTCCCACACCACATTGGGAGAGCGTGGGTAAAGAAGTTACTCCAAAATGACAATCTTGGGTTTGGGAAAACATTCGTCTAGCTAGTTGGCACTTAGGTTGAGGGACTCAGCTGATTCAATAAGTATAACAAATACTTGCTATAGCGTGTGTTTAGCACCCCAAGTGGGAAAATCTAGGAAGATAGAGGAACAGGCTTACGTTGTGGTGCGCGGGCATGGCTAAAATAGAAATGGAGGAATTCTAGCAGATGAAAGCTTATATTAGGCAAATTGGTAATAGGAAAAGACAATCAACATATGTAGCGCCTCTAGGCAGAACTAGTGGAATCCCTAAAGGAGTTTAGGGAGGTAATGGATGGAGCTGGCCAGGGAATACACAATATCGGAAGAACAACTGGAGGGGTTGGGAGGGTACAGGAGACGATATTCAAGAATATGTGGTGGCCTATGATTCAAGGCAGCAACCACCTTCTTTAGGAAAAGGGACACAGTACCCACGATTAATTATTTTTAATTGGTTATAGCCAGATAAACTTTTTCCTTACTACAAAGGAGGACAGAGCTTTGTCCAAAAAAAATTTCATGTCAATCCCTACGTAGTATGCACACTTAATTACCTTTAATTGGTAATAGACATACAACTTTTCCATACTGCAAAGGAGGACAGAGCTTTGTCTAAAAGAATGTCATGTCAATCCTGGAGTGATTCTAGGTACGCCGTTTCGTTGGTGGTGTTGCAGGTAAAAATCCAAAGTTGGAATAAAAAGATTTGAGGCATCCGCATACTAGGTGGTGGCATAATAATGGGAAAAACTTTTTACTCTAGAGAACGTTGGATCGAGTAAGACGTTTAGTCTCGATGATCACTCAATATAACATAAATTGAGACATCTACTTGTTTAAGGGAGTTCCTAGACAATTCCTTAGCGAATCTGGAAATAATGTTTTCCCAGGTATAGAACCTTGGCGGTGGAACGATGAGGTCTTGGGGAGATGAGCATATGTACATGTATAAATGTTCATTTAGGTACGAAAACATGTGCACAAATATGATTGCAAAAAGAATATTCTACAATAATATACAGGAAAGGAAATTCTGGAAGGAACGGCACTTAATTCATCACCTACCAGGGACAATAGCATACATAAAACTGATAACCTGACTTGCCAAAGCCAAGTGTTTAGAGGTAATGGACTTCAAACCAGATACCTGTAATGAAAAGTTGACTCGTTAAAGGCTACCACATCACAAAAGCTCAAAATGTGATCCAACAAGTGTGCATAATGAAGGGAAAAGAAAATTCAAATTTACAGAACAACAAATATCGGTAGAAGTGAAATTCAGCTATATAATATTAAGTTTGACAATAAATTTTCGGAATGAAAAAGAAGGTATTAAAATGAAAACAACATCGACATCTATCGGGGGTTTATTTTAATAAAACTTTTAAAAGGTAATATCGTTAAAACCCACCGAGGGGGTAATATCGGTCAACTTTAATGACTAAAACAAATGTTTCATATCAGTCCAAATTCTTAACTTCTTGTTTCGATTATACATTCCGTTAATGGCCCGTGGCTTTTTCACAATATATGCTTACACCAGCTAGTTGTCATTTGAAAATACAAACACAGACCCTCCTCTCTCTGTCTACCTCTATCTCTACATCTCCTCTCCCTTTCATTCTCTCACCAGCATCTGTCTTCATTGCTGACGACAGCATGCCCGCTACCCATCACGATTTACCGCCCCTAGCAGCCTCCACGATTGGATCAAAGACCACACCACCAAAATCCATCATCCCAATTTACCAAGATACATCTCCATAGCACCATGATCCATTGCCAATACTGCCAAATCTCATTGTTGACCGCGCAAAGCGACTATGGGTTTGACCCTAGCCACCACCACCATGTAGCCCACAACAGCAGTAGCACAGTTTTCCTTTGCTTCTTCATTATTAACCTCACAGAAACCCATTTGCTTGGCAAAAGCTTTAACCCTTCCATCCATGCATTTACCCCGCAAGCAGTACACCCTGTGCAGATTGTTTCTTTGAACACTTTTAACAACCTTAACCAATCAACCAAATAACAACAAAAAAATTGAGATTACCAACAATTATTAACAGTAAGCAAATATTCTAACAGGTTTTTACATAGGTTTCTATAGGTAGTAAGTAAATAAAACATTTTGCAGTCAAATAACAATTTATTTTCTGAACCATTTTAACCTAAATCTCAAGTTGGTTTGATTGCTTGTCTTCATTCAATCAAGAGGTATTAGATCGATATGTTTTCCTCCTATGTTACATGGACTCGGTTCGAGTGTCCCAGTAAGATACGTGTCCAAGTATCGGATTAGTCTATTTTTCAAAACACAAGACACGGGGAAACGGCAAAATATTCCTATATGTTCCTGTTTTTTAGTTGTTCCTTAGTTTATATGGTGTTCTAAGTTAAGCATATTGTTTCAATTTAAAACTGAGATAATCTCAAAGCAATAACGAAGTAAAAGAAACACTAATATAGTGGTCTTAGTGGCAAATCCTAAATGATGTCGAACACATATTCCGTACCCATGTTTAAGTGTCAATTGTCCGACACAGGTACTTCAAGCATTTTTAAGAGTCCATGTAACATAAGTTCCCTATATAGCACACCTGGCCTCCATTCACGAATGTCGTTGCGAATCGTTTTGTTTGTGGGCTTTTCTGCACTGGTGAAGATGTTGCAGTGATGAATTCAGCGACAGTGAAGGATTTGAAACTGGCTGTCAAGAAGAAGGTTAACGAGTTGTAGTAGTCTATAATGGGTCATCCCCATACTGCCCTCTTCCAACTCCACAGCCACCGCCATCGCCACACCACCAAGCCGCCACAGCCAAACCAGCATCAGAACCTCGTTCAACTCCACCACAACACCTAATGCCAACACATCTCAAATCTTAAGCTCAATACTAATCGGAAGATACAAGACAAGATACCACACACACTCACACCCCACAAATACAATCTAACCAACCACCGAAACCAAATTTGCGGCTAAAACCGACCGTCGGCAAGTGGCAACACCGCCGCTACTGAGTCCTAACTAATTTTTAGCCAAATCATAACCTCGTTCCCATCCCCAAAAATAACCGCCACTGTCACCTTTTCTGCCGCTGCCCACGCCCAAAAATACCTCCTTCGCGCCGGGTAGTAGGGATGATGAGTAAGGGTGAGAGAGAGAGGGGGGGGGTGGCAGAGGCTTACAGGATATATGGCGGCGGCAGGCGGGCAGTGAAGCAGTGGCAAACTGAGACCAGACTTGAGAAGAGAATGAGATGAGATGAGAGAAACGAGTGACACACAAACCCTAAAACATCATATATATATATATGAACCCCAGATAACCAGCTAACCTGGGTAACTCGTACCGGACCGGACCAGAATTCACAGCTGCAGTCAGTTACGGCTAAAATTTTAACAGGTCTAGTTTATTGTACCCATACCCGGGTCTTTTCAACAGGCCGGGTATACCTGTGGGTCCGGGTACTTTTTTGCCAGGTCTAGTATAGCTTATGACCTTGGAGTTGTGTGGATATGAGGATTTGGCTTTTGGTAGCTCAACTCTTGGCATGGATATGTTAAGATATAGATCTGGGAAGAAGGTGGTTCTCATACCCAGAAAAACGAAGAAGAAGCAGGACTATGTGGGTCATTTCATCGAAACCAGTACATCCAGGTGCATTCCATTCGGTCAAATGACGCATTTGCTACTTTGTAGATAGTGGATATGAGTGACATTACCTCATGGATTTAGAAATATAAAACCTTGAAAAAAGGTCGGCTGGTAATCCTTATTAAAATCTCCACTTCATGGGATTTAGGGTTTAAGGTTTACAAAAAATGGGGGTTACTGCCCATAGAGCCGTAGCTTTTGCTGCAAAAAGCGGCAAAAATTACTAAAATTACTAAGAGACGTGGACGTCGAACGCTCAAGGGTTCATCTAGCACGTGCTTGATGAAGGTCAGCCTGTTTAGAAGTTTTAGAGTCTTTTAGATACCACTAAGAGTCTTCCTTCAAGTTGTCTTCTATTTTCCCTTAGGTTGTTATGAAAAGGTATTCCGTATTCCTTTCGCTAAACGCCTAAAGGGTTACTTTTGGCTTCGTGGTCACCTGGCTGTCACCTATTACATTTCACTATGAAGTACCTAGTAACCTCCTTGAAGTTGTTCACTTTTAAGTGCTAGACTACTAAGGAACCACATTCGTGTTAGCTTACGTACTGGGTGATAGTTCAGTTTGAGTAGGTTTTGAACAATAGAACCTTTTAAGTATATGTGCTCCTTTGGGGTCTTGTTGGCAGCCTGGAGATTAATCTCGTCCATTAACTCTCTCCTGTGCACCGGCTGTTGCGCCCGGGTAATAACGAAATAGAGTTAAACCTTTACCATCAGCATTGCTTTTGGTGCAGTGGTAGTGCTTGATCCAAACAAGAGGTATCTGAACCAGGTTACGGCTTCAAGTCCCACAAGGTGTTTTTAGGGGAGGGATTGTTGGCAGATCGGAGGTGGGACGTGTCTATCAACTCCCTCGTGTGCTTGACCCTGTGCTCTAGATGTTGTGCCAGTGTGTAAGCCTTACTCACAGCACCACTTGATCCTAACAAAAGTGTGATGCCGAAGGGATTCTAAAAGCGAAGATGCTAGAAGGCCTTGTTCCTTTGATGAGACATGAAAGAAGGTGGTGGAAAAGTAAAGGAAAGTTAACTTTCTTGCGGCTTTCAGATGTTCCTATAGCAAGAAAGTTGTGAAACCACAACGTACTTTGCCAAAGAATTGAGTTCTCTAGAAAAGTACATCCTGCAAAAATGGTAGAGTTTGCAGGAATCTTAGAAATGAGCACATCTTCACTCCTGACAAAAGACTATTTGTTCTTTCTCTATCAAACAAGGATTTGACCCTTTTCTTTTTCAAAAACGAGATGACTTCTTTACAAGGATTTGAACCTTTTCTTTTTCAAAAACAAGATGATTTCTTTACAAGATTAATAAGCAAATGCAATTTTATCGTATGTTTTGTGCTTTAACATGCAAATTGCCTTCTTTTTTTTTTGGGGTCAGATGACACACACTAACTAGTTACAAGATGTGCTATAACTAACTTTTCTCACAGTTCAAATAATCAACTGTTTTAGTTTTCCGTAAAATTTAGCCAACTAAAATTTCATCTTGCTAAAAGTTTTTCCAATCAAATGAACATGTCAAGAAAGTAAGTTTCTTCTTGAGAATCACTTTCTCGCATTACATTCTTGACAAATGAAAATTTACATATGAATTCACTCGTCCACACAGTCCTAATAGATAATTTATTTGTAGCATTATTTGAGCAAAAGGGGGGACCAAACCAGGCATAAACGAAGTATACCAAGGACAAACCAATACAAAAAAGGAAACAAAAGCAAAGCAGAAAACAACCACAAACCATCCTACTATCTCCAGAGTCAACCGAGCACTGTAGCCTTTTGAGCTACCAATCCACTTCCAAAATGGTAATTCCTTATCCCAACACCCTATGTTTAAATTTCCCAGGCTTACTGGTGCGGATCCCTATGGATTGATTAGAAAAGCTGAAAGGTATTTCAAACTCCTACCAATGGATGAAATTAATAAGGTGTCATTTGCATCCAAACACAACGTAAAGCTGAATATTGTTATGGTACATATATTAAGGCCAAAATGGGAGTATATTGGGGATATTGTTAAAGATTTTTACTCAAGAATTGCTGAACTGTTTAGTGAGATAGTACAGTGGGGTAGTTTCATAAATTAATACAAACAAGCCCAGCTGAACAAGATATAAATGAATTTGGAACTCCAAGATCATTGCTTGTTAATCAAGGCTCTGTGTTTGATAGGTATATCTTGTTCAAAGATTTGTAGTTGGAATACTGGAGAAATTTGAACTAACAAACCTAACAAAGGCCATCTACCTAGCTAAAAACGAAGAAGCCGATCTAAATAACCTGTGACATTCTGCAGTTCTTATACCAAGAGCATAAACACAACCACTTCTCTAAATTTGTACCATATAAACCTCACACTTCAAGCACTGTCCACGTGCAAAATTCTTTGAATACTTTCTCTCCAGCCTCACCCTTCAGACAGCAAATACCAATATTCCTAAAGCCATATTATCTAAACTTTCCACAACCACCTTAAATCAGAACTATCAAAGGCATAAGAGGACCTATAATGATTACAAGAGGGAGGGAGAAAGGGTTATGTTATTCGTGTGGTAAAAGTTTCACGCCTACTCATAATTGTCGAAGCAAACAACTGCAAGTGATAATCATAGATAATGTATTAGTACCACCCACCTTCCTATGATGAAGAACCTCAGCAACCAGTGCCGACAAGAAGTGAAGGAACATGAAAGGGTAGAAATCATAATGAGTGCCCTAGCTAGGAGTATCAATCAAAATAACGACACGAATCTAGTCCACTATCGTAACAAGTCTTTCACCATCCTAGTTGACAGAGATCTACTTGCAATTTCCTAGATCCAAGCACAGCTAGAAGCTAGGTTGACTGAATATCATGGTAGCTGATGGAAAGGTTGTCAGTGATTATCTCACTGCCGTGAGTTCTTTTGGACTATGCAAGGGAAAGCATTCACATCTGAGGTGATGTTGCTATGCTTAGAGTGTGTGACTTGTACTGGGAATTCAAGGGCACAGAGAGTTTAGGATTCTGATAAAAGCTGATAACTATTGATTATGAAGGAGTACAAGTCACCTCAATGGATATTGAAACGAGGCAGAGCCTAAGATAACCGTTGCTCCAACTATGTTCAATATCTGCAATAGGGGCTTCCTTTGGTCAGGTATACACTTGCACATAGCTTCCTGCTGTTGGCATTGATGAGCAACAACTTACTGCAATTTAACGTAAGTAGAATGATTTATCAGCCGGAATCACTTCCTTCGAGTAAACCCCAGGACTAGGTAGCACGGACACGGACACGGTGTCGGACACCGACACCGACGGGGACACCGGACACCGCAATTTCCAAAAAATCAGATTTTGGACACCGCAAGACACCGCTATTTTTTAGTATATTTTTATTATTATATATATATATATATATTACACACCTCATGTGGATCTAGCTTATATATATATTAAAGACATTTCACAATTTAAAATAACAAAATAATTAAGTCAAAATAGTATTTCTGAAATTAAAGTATTGGACAAAATAATTAAGTAAAAAAAAAAGAAAGAGAGGACTTTCTTCACTTTTTAATCGGTACAAATGCAAGAAAGGAGTCAAAAAAAGAAGAAGAAAGAAAAAGGAGACCAGATTGAGAAAGGGAGACTTTCACTTTCAGAATAGAAGAGACTTTCAGAGAGGGGAAGAATGGAAGAGAAAGGAGACGGGATTGAGGAAGCAGGACCTGTGGGTCAGCGACGGCGGCAGAGGAGCTCCGGCGACGATGAAGTGAGCTCTGGCGATGGCGACGGGCGATGACGGTGACGACTGCTTCTGCATCTGGCGACGGCGACGGCGACTGGATCTGTCGGCTTTGGCTTCGGAATGTTGGCGACTGAACTCCGACGACAGATCCGAGTCGGTAGTGGCTCAGAAGGGTACTCATGAGGCGAGAGAGAAGGAGATGGTCCAACACTGCTTCATGCCGTGTCCGACACTTCTCGGGGAAGTGTCCGACACGGCGTCGGAAATTAAAAAAAAAAAATCCGACACCGATCGGCGGTGTCCGACACGTGTCCGGAGGGTGTCGGGGTGTCCGTCCGTTTGGGACACCATACCTCCACCTAGGAGAGGTGTCCGTGCTTCATAGCCCCAGGACCATCAAATTTCCTCTTATTCCTATTAGGTACCTTACAGTCAGAAGACTAAGAGAAAGAGAATTGCTTGCAAAATATTGGAGAATCAAGCAAGCAAGTACATCTCCATTCAGTTTCCCAGTTTTATTGGTCAAGAAGAAAGATGGTCCTTGGGACTTTGGGTGGAGTATTGAGGGGCCTTCAAAACCACCATTAGAAACAAACTTCCCATACCAATAGTTGATAATTTGTATGATGAATTGTAGGGAGCTTTTCTCTTCAGTAGATTACACCCTAGGAGTGGCTATCACCAAATTAGGTGTTTCTCCCAAAGAAATCCCAAAAACTGCTTTCTCCAGGTCATGTCTTTTGGCCTATATAATGCCCCATTATAAACACATCTTTCCAAATATTCCTTTGAATTGTTATTCTTGTTTATTTAATGACATTCTTAGCTATATTATATCCTACACAGACGGCCTCCACCATCTGTCCCCTTGTCCCTCATACTAAAAAAAATCAACTGTTTGTAAAAAGGTCCAAAATGCTCATTTGCTTGGGCACATTATTTCTGGAAAAGAGGTGTCAGCTGACCTCTCTAAAATCTCTGCCATGGTCAATTGGCCAATTCCACGCCACCATTAAACAACTGCGGCCTTTCTTAGCACTTAATGGCTACAAGAAGTTCATAGCATATTATGGAGAACCCAGCAAATCCCAGACAATGCTTCTTAAAAAGGACAAATTCTATCAGACAACAGAAGCAACAGTTGCATTCCACTTAATGAAGTCTGACATACACAAACTCCAGTTTTGGCATTGCCAGACTTTTCCATTCCGTAAAAAGTAAAAGTTGATGCAAGTATCATGCCAATGAAGCTATTTAACGCAACAAAAGAGAACACTTGTTCCTTTGGCATAAGGAGCTAATAGATCCATGAAGCTATATCTGACTGGAGTGTCTACCTGAGCCACCATCACTTCAAAATCCATATTGATCATGCCAGACTCAAAGACCTGCTCAGTCAAAAACTAACTTCCCTCTTACAGAAAAAATTGTTTGGCCAAGTTGCCTGGCTTTGACTTTGAGATCCATTAGAGATCTGGAATTGACATTTAAGTTGCTGCTGATGTATTGTCTAGGTTGCCTGAATATGCAAACAAAAGCCATCAACGCCGTGCTATCACACAGAAAACCTTAACCAACAAGGGTGGCTGGTCTAGAAGACAGTTTGAAACGGGACCTAGACATCCAACACCTATTATTGGAGCCTTATGAAACATCTAGGTTCTCATTTGACCATGGCCTCCTCAAGTATAAAGGCAAGCTTTGCCTGGGAAATAGCCCCAACTTGAGGCAGGAAAAATTTCTTGAACTACATGAATCCTTCATTGGAGGACAGATATTTCTGCTATTTATAAGAGGATTACAAACCATTTTACTGGCCTACACTTAGGAGACATATTAATGATTGAAGTTTAAATGATTGGGTTAAATAGTATGGGACTATTAAGCATGTACACTAGTCTTGGACTCCTTTAACCCCTACCTGTTCCTACTCAAATGTGAAGAAGTGTTTTCATGGATCTCATTGATGGTCTTAACACCAATTTGAGGCAATAAAACTTTCTTGAACTACATGCATCAGGCATTGGACGACAGTCAGATGTTGCTGCTACTTATAAAAGGATTACAAACCTTTTTACTGGCCTACACTTAGGAGACGCAGCAAAGATTGAGATTTAAATGATTGTTGTTAGACAGAGTGGCACTAATGAGCATGTACACTATCCTGGATGCCATCAACCACTGCCTATTCGTACTCAAATGTGAACAATTGTTTTCACGGATCTCATAGATGGTCTTCCAAAGTCAAATTTTTGTTGTAGTTGATAGGCTTAGTCAACTGTCTCAATTCATAGCTTCATATGCATCAAGGCTCTATTTTGACAATATCTTCAAGCTGCATGGATTATCACAAACATCCAATAATAGAGAAGATTTCTAGTCTGATGGACACCAAGCTAGTCTCAGTATATACTACTATCCTGGCTGAATACTTGCTATACCAGTTTCCATAGTTCCCTCCAACTCACTCCCTTTGAAGCTGTGTATGGCTATGCACCCAAGGCCCTATCTCCAGGAAAGACGGAGGGTACTTGATCTAGTTAATGCCAACTTCACTTCAGCTTGCACAAGAACGAACTTTTGTGCAGATCATAATAGAACTGAGAGGTGTTTGCGCTGGGAGATCGCGTCTACCTCAAACTCTAGCCATGTAGGCAAAGTATTTTGGCTCTCAGGTATGACCTCAAATTGTCTATTTCCACTTTCCATAAGCGAGCCCAGACTTTTTCCAGCGGTTTAATGGCCAAGTTCTTCCGCCCTTTATAAACATTGAAAAAATTGGGACAAAGGTCTTGAGACTCTACTAACCTTCTATTCACATATTCACCCTGTTTCCCACGTTATACTCTTGAGATCCAAGTTGGCAAGCACACCAACCCATCAGAAATCGCTTTCATGTTAGAGGTACATTACTCTTGGAGCCACTTCAAATACTTGACAGAAAAATGATCAAACAAGGGAATGCAGTTCTGCCTCAAGTATTGGTTGCGTGGTTGAACCTGCTTGGTGAAGATTTTACAGGGGAAGACTGGGAGGTTCTCAAGAAATCGTTGCGCCACTTTACTCATATAGAGGAGGCTTTTAAAGGAAGAGTGAATCACACAAGCACAGGACACCTCGCAATCAAGTATAATTGTGTAAACTGTCATGCCAAAAACACTTTCTAAATTTAGAGCATTTGAAAGTGAGCAACGCATGCACGTTGCATGTTGAGTTAGCTGCAGCTGAACTTGTCATATATTTACTTTTGTCAGCCTCCCAAATTTTGAACTTCAAATGTCAATTTTATTAACCATGTAAAGCTCAACGAAGAAGGTGCTACAAATATGCCGGATTTTGAAGTCTTTTTTCTTTTGGCCCAAATTTCTAGATTTTCTTCCATTTTCGCTCCACCGGCCTTTTCTGCTTATGAAGTTATTTTCGTCTATATGTTGCGTTCATATACACGTGATGGTACCACAAAAGAGTATAATCCAAATGAAATAGGTACTTCATAAGAATTAAGGTTATAGAAAATACTTTGGATCAAGGGAAGGAAAGTGGCAACAACGGCGAAGCATGAGGACTGGCAGTGGTGTGAAGGGCAAAGCCACAGAGGGAGTACGGAGACGGCGGTCCAATTCCAATGCTAGGGAACAGCTACCCAAACAGTATTCTCTTTTTATATTTCTCTACGCTCTACGATCTTATAGTGAGAAAGGAGATTGTGACTGTTGTGGAAATGAGAGTTCTCCAAAGACCTCTATTTATAGGTCACTAATGTAGCTTGCCTTCTTATGCCATATGCAAAACCTCAGAGTGACACATTAAGGGTGCGCAATATGTTGGTGCACCGCTACACTCGCTTTGTGCCGTAGAGCTTCCCTACGTCTGCCCAGGAAGTTTGACCCACACAACGCCATTGCGGTGGTGTATGCCCTCGATCCAGCCACCCATCCAGTGCCCTTGCTAAGTCCCACAAAGGCGTCAAGAGTAGCGGGGAAGCTCACAACCGACATGCCAAGCGGACAAGGCAATTAAGACCTGCTCCCATCCCAGAGTAACCAGGAGGTCATTATCCATAGAGCAACATGAGCATCAGTAACGTGGATGTAAACATATCACTGCCGAAGTCCCTAGCATCAAGCGAGTCACTCTGGGCGGAGATAGTAAGGCATCCCACAGAGCCGCTGCAAGAATCAGTAATGTTGGTGTGTAGGAATCACGACCAAACATCCCGCGAAGGAGAAGTCTCCCGCCGGAGCACTTTGATATATCCTGAACGGGGCTGCAGTGCATGTGTGAAAGCATGGACATGCGTGAGGGAGCGGTGGACGGATTCAGGACATATTACTCAGAAAGAATTATGCCTAACACGCTTTTGACCGAAAAAAGAGGGTTTTCCATGCAACCGATCATTAAAGAAAGAGTGAAAAACAATGGTGAAGACTTATTTCTAACCTGGACTCCAAGCTTTGAAAAATCATTAGCACTGTTTAATCATTATGACTAGCAAACTTGCCCAACAGATAATTTATTAAAATTTCTAAAAGGAAATGAGTGCCCTCAAGCCACAAGTGAGGCACAAGATAAATCCATGGGAGAGTAGTTATTATGTGTTGCAAATAATTGCAAGACCTTATGTATTATAAACGCAACTTCCTACAAATTCAGCTGTGCATAAACTATTCAAATGGCATCGTAAATCTTTATGAAGCTGAGGATAAATCGTGTATTGCGCTTAAGAGTACCACAAAGTGTGTTGCAGACAGCATAGTTATGTTCTTATTTCCATATCTTCTCATTCAGTCCACTGTATAGGAAAGGCTGTTTGGCCAAGAGCAAAGTCATAATTCTTAAGTCATTCTCGCCACACTAATCCTCCACGGACCACGGAGAGGGAGGGAGAGGGAGGGAGGGGGGAGGAGAGAGAGAGGGGTACATACAAGAACTGCTGACATCAATTAATATAACTTAAAATTTGGTAAGTATAACCCTATTGAGCACCCAAACGAGTACGATGAAAATACATTATAGTATATAAATGTTAACATGATAAATACCTGCATGGCACCGGCACCAAGAACAAGCTGACAGGTTCTAGTATTAAAAAATTTCAAGATCTCAACAACACGATGAATAACCTCCGACGACAATGCTGGCAAAAAATTACTCATATCAACGTACTCTGACATCATCTTCAGCAAGATTAAGCCACTGAAAAGTAGTAGAAGTCCAATAAATTATGTTGTAAGGGCTTATAGCTAAGATAGACAGAACTATAAGAAGATGAATCTGTTAACATGATTAGAGATTTATTTATCACCCACACTGTAAGAGCCAGAGGGAAGAGCTCAAAAACGTAGTAAACACGAATCCGAAGAAAAGACAGACAAGCACTAGTTTCTAATCAGGACTTGAAGCATCAGATGTATCAAGAATACAAGTTTTGGAAAGGAATAGGAAGTGGATAGGAGAAGGGAGACGATGGTGATGATAAAAATGTTGATGATGAAAAAACGACATAAGACAAAATAACTAACCAGTTTACCATGTGATATCCAACTCCATTGAAAAAAAGCATTTGAGAAGACGTTTTTCCCCGATCCCTATTGTTAGCCTGAGGCAAAAGAGTGATAGCATTAACATCACCATTATCGGTGGGCCTACTTGAAGACGTCGATTTTACCTGCGCCGTACTATCAGCAGGTGCTTCATTAAAATCAGTATGCTCAACGTGCTGCTTAGAACCTGAAACTACCCTGTTGGTTATGGCCGAAGCATCATTACTCAACGTCATTTTACTGCCGCATGCAATAGTACTGCTCGGACTATCATCCGACATTGCAGTACTTAGGGGCTCCGAACAAAAAAGTGAAGTCACGATGGCCTGAAACTCATCAGGAACATCTACTTCAACCCAAGTTTCTTGATCAAGTATTGCCTTTGTTTTTGCCATCTACAAAACAGTTACACAGTTTTGTATTAACAAAATGTATAAGTACATTAGAAACTGATAAACTCAGCTGGACTACAAACTGACTCGAGATTCATGCTGGAAATCAACAAAAGCCTTAGCCTGCGACTGCAATGTTCCTCGGATGCTATATCCCAACCTTCCACCAATCTGCTTATGTTAGCATAACATATACAGAATGCACAATTAAAAGACAATTTGAAACATGAATTACAAGAGCAAAGTGAAAAAGCAAAAAACAAAACAAGTACCTTCTCAGTTGCGGTTATAAATTCCTGAGATATATTGTATATGCTTAAAAACTCCGGCAACCTCAACCTGGGATGAAGGAGAGCACGGACCCCAAGGAGCTTTGCCCATCTTCCATGTGCAGCATCACAAGCTGCAAACACCGCTTCTGTGTTTTCTCTCAATACGTCAGCTCTGTTAAGAATAACGTTGTGAGTACAAAGTATTTGGTAATATATGTGATGCAAATATGGGAATAGGACCATAACCCCCTAGAGAAATGGAGTTAAAAAAAGTCACTTAACAGTTTTAAGAAATACATATTATCTCTCTCCTGACAGAAAAGTCTAATCAGAATGGACAATATACTCAAAAAGCAGAATTTCAAAGTTGTACTTTCTTTGCAGGTCACCCATTCAATGAGAGAAGAGTTGCTTTTTCACCACCTCATTATTGTTACATGTAGCATTCACTACACAACTGTGGGTGCAGATGATTGATGGCTAAAAATCAGGTTCCTTTATGCACAAACAAACATTACAATGCTTAATCCCGTCATTCACCATCTATGCTAACCCCCACCCCCCCCCCCCACCCCGGGGCCAATACGCACATGCACCCACCAAGATGCTCACATTACGGGTGTTAGCGCTGATTTTGAGACCTTAAAGAACAAAGGGGGTCGATCAAAAATCAAATGCGAACAAATATTCATCTATGCGGAGTTTTTGTGTCGATGTTTACTTTATGGTTGTGGGGATCCCATCTCCGATCAGACACTTGTGAGATCGTTAATTACATCGTCGAACGAACTAACGATGAAAACCTCCGATTCTAAATAAGCTAAATAAGGAACCAACATGAATTGTAAAAGAGACAAACAAAACTTTATTGAAGGCGGGAATTAACCCCTGAAAACAAAGTTTTCCACTAACCAGTGGTTGGAACCCTATACCTGTAAGCCATAGCGCTTGAAGGTTTCTGTAGAGCTTCTGTTTTCTCTCTTTTCTCTTTCTGTCTCTGATTATTTTTAAAACTTTTCTCTTCACTCTCCCCTTCTACGTAGGATTTGCCACTTCCTTTTATAGGGGCTTCTACAGGAATCTTTTATCCTCTCCAAAAGATAATTCAATCATGTGATGACTACCCCTTTTTTTGGTTTTGGGCTTCGGACTTTAAGTAAAGTTGGATGGTTCGAACCTTAGTTGCACAAAGCAGGGGCGGGGGCAGGAGCGGGAACGGGGGCGGGGGAGCGTAAGCACCAAGAAGAATTTGAGGTTGGGAGCGGCTTGAATAAATAAATGCATAAAGAGTATTATCATTTGTTTAGTATAATTTGCATAGCCAGCAACAACCGACAAGGAGGCTTTAAGGACTTGAAGGATGAGAGAAACAAGGAATTGAGTTGAAAAGGGCTTGATTTTCAGGTACTCTCTCACTTGTTCCATGCATCTCTATCCAGCTAACGGGATCAAGTTCCCATATTAGCTTGGGACGAGATCCTGTAGAGCTCCTAACTTGGGATCGCAAAAGCGAGTTCCCAAGAGAGAAACGTGACCATATTAGGAGTTTCCTGCAACTAAGGTTCGAACTTAAAGGGTTCGAAACCTCAACGGCCCATCGATTTACAAAATCCATCTTCGAGTCCACGTGTAAGTTCAAACTTCAGTGGGGTTCAAAACCTTGTCAGGCCCACAAAACCTTCGACTTTCAGCCCACCGATCGGTAGTGAACCTTGTGCACCTTTATTTAATCTTCAATCCAAATGGTGTGGATTCGAACTTTGATAAAGTCCGAAACCTACTTCCTTGTCCGAACTCCAAAATAACTTTTGGGTTGATATTTAAGTGCCAACAGCGGGATAAGTAGAATTCCAAGAAAACAAATTTTGGATTCCACACCAACAAAAACAACATTTGCAAGAACCATCTTAAATTTGGGTTCCTCGCTCGTAAAAAATCTGCAAACAATGCCTTGCAAAATTTTGAAGAGGTGGAAAAACTCTATAAATCACCACTAATTGAGCAACCGAACAACCAATTCCTGTAAAGTTCTGAAGCAGCCTCGATGGATACCCCTGTCCTCAAGATTGAATATATGCAGTTCCAGCTGAAGATGCATATTCGTGCAGCTCTCACGTAGTAGAACATCAGCTTATGTAGCTATGTTACGTGGACTCTTCAAAATGCGTGAAGTACCCGTGTCGGACACTCGACACTTTGACATGGATATGGGATACGTGTCCGACACATCCCGTAGGATATGCCACTAGGGACACTACGTTATAGTGTTTCTTTTAGTTCGTTATTGCTTTGAGATGATATTAGCTTTAAATTAATACAGTATGTGTATCATAAAACACTCTGTAAACTAAGGAATAACCAAGAAACAAGAATGGGTAGGAATATTTTGTCATGTCCCCGTGCCTTGAGTTTTGAGAAATAGACGAATCTGACACTTGGACACGTATCCGACTCGGACACTCGTACCGAATCCATGTAACATAGCGTGATAGGGATGTATTTAGAAGGGAATGTATCGTATACATGCCTGTAAAAGTTCCATAGAGGCCGAATGCAAACACAAAATGATAATGATATTGACAGAGGAAATTTCTGTTTCCATGACAAACTGAGCATGCACCTTCCTATCTGTCCATATCTACACCACCTAACTCCACCCAAGAAAAAAAAATCATAAAAACACATATAAATATGTTCTTCCTTCAAATAACAATGATGTTTGGCCAGATCCTTCACTTTGTTCATTAAAGTCAATGATTTATGAGGATTGAAAACAACAGAATCGAATTTCTGCTGAACATTTATATCATATTTCTTTGAAACATAGAAAAAGAGAAACCGATATTTATAATTAAAACAATGAATATCAAGGCACATTGGAATTTTTAATATTGCAAATGATGCCGGCTATTGGAATCGAACCGATGACCATTACATATGAACCTAAGAAGCATATGATCAATTTAAAAAACCTCAAACCGAAGGAGAAAGAGATGACCTGAAATTTTTTGACATGTTTGATGGACTAGTTGCATCATTTCCATTTCCATGAAGTGAAGGAAAATTGGTAGCATTCCTCTGAGGAGAATAGGGCAGAAAGATAGGAACTTGACCATCAGTCTCATGAGCTGTCTCTGCAGCTATTGCACCAACTGCAATTGCAGCAGCAACTGAATCAGCAGCATAGTGTCCATCAAGATTGCACATAATCCACTCAATGGCTTTCTTAACTTCAGCAGCCCGCACCAGGTGGGCCTGCAATCACTAAAAGGAATTAATTGAAGTTACATCACACCGAGTGCCGCGTACAAGTTGAAAAAATAATGAACTTCCATCACACAACACAACCATTATTAAAATATCTCAAACTCCTAACAAGTACAATTCATAAAGCCCACTCCACAATTTTGGTTGACCTACCACAATGAGTCACATTAACATCACATATCCCAGATCGCCCAAAAAAGAACATGGGGAACATCCATAGGAAGGATGTCACATCATATGTGATCACCATAACCTAAAAACTTGATCGGAACAAGACATCTTCAAGTGACCAGCAACGATGTCTTGTCAACCCATGCAACCCGGTAGGACTGAGGATGTGGCTCTGGCTTCAACTGCAGCAAGTCAACAGCGGACCTAGCCTCCACATTCATGCAACTACCTTCATTAATAACCTTACAACTCTTTATGCAGACCCTAATATAAATATGGAAAATGGAAGTGCGCCTCCAATCCTCCTCAATCTTGGGCGTGATAAGCACAAACCTCATCACATTGTGGGTCGCATGAACATCCCCTCTCTCGAATGAATTCTCAGCATCAATCGCCCCATCCTTGGCAACACGGACATCTTCCTCTAACTGCGTGTCATCTACAAGGCAGTCTCCTTTGTGTCTTTCTCCACCGCCACCTATCATAAGGTTGTTGGAAGGACATTGGAAGGATCGATGACCCCGACCCCAACCATTACATGTAAACACTTCTCTCCCTCTCCTAGTTTAGTGGACATGCTCGCAATACCTTTTCGCATAGGGTTTTTCATAGCTCCACTAGCAGCATAATTACCTTGAGAGGAAAAGTCCGAACACCCTATTAGTTAACCCCGCTAAATTTTTCGAGCATTTGAGTAACCCAAGTATTGACTTGCTCGCCTAGACAAAGTGTCTTCAAATACACTTCCCAGCTTAGGGGCAAGCTTATTACACTGTTAACCCTATGCACTGCCATATCTCTCCTAATTTCTAACCTCAAACTCTCACAAAAATGAGAAAGCGTGAACCTAGGGTCTTCCTTAATCTCACTTCGAAGCATCAATTCATCAAACCGATTAGTGTATTCGGCAACTGACATGTTATTCTGATGCAATCTGGTCATCTGCTGCAACAACCGATCCTTATACACAATGGGGAGATACTTCTCCTTGAACTTGTTTTCCATGTCAATACAATATTGAATCGATTTCTGACTCCGTTGCTCTAATTGCCTCTCCACACTAGTCCAGTAATCTTCAGTTGAACCAACAAACTTCATCTTAGCTAACCTAATCTTTTGACTATCACTCATCTCACACCACTCAAAGAAGTTATCCATACTAGCTAACCAATCCACGATGACTTGTGGGTCAAGCTGAACATCGTAATTAGTTGTTTCAACCTTGACCATCCTAGTAACATCCCCCTTCCCAGTATAACCATTATACCTATCGTAATGCCCATAAGCTGGGAAGCGCGGACTTTGGTGCGAGCACAGATACGACGAGGATGCGGATACACGAGTTAGTCATTTTTTAATATTACAGGATACGGATTTTGGCGGGGATAAAGCAAATAACATAATACATCAATTATTTATCTGTGTGAAAAAATACTAACATTTCCAACCAAATTAAGAGAGAGTTTGTTAAGTTTAATGAGTTGCTTCGAGAAATGAATTTGTATAGCTGCATACAGTAACCCATCATTGATAGGTGGTATAATTTTCTCTGACCACGCCTTAGTTGCACAAGGGGGGGGGGGAGCGTAAGCACCAAAAAGAATCTGAGGTTGGGAGCGCTTTGAATAAATAAATGCATAAAGAGTATTATCATTTGTTTAGTATAGTTTACATAGCCAGCAACAACAGACAGGAGGCTTTAAGGACGTGAAAGATGAGAGAAACAAGGAATTGAGTTGGAAAGGGATTGATTTTCAAGTGGTCTCTCAATTGTTCCATGCATCTCTAGCCAGCTAACGGGATCGAATTCCCATATTAGCTTGGGACGAGATCCCGTAGAGCTCCTAACTTGGAATCGCAAAAGCGAGTTTCCGAGAGAGAAACGTCACCATATTAGGAGTTTCCTGCAACTAAGGACCACGCCATTTCCCTCCCTCCCTCCGCCTCTATCCCTCTCTCTCTCTCTCTCTCTAATCACACGAAACACACTTTTGGCATTCAATTCTTGCATTTTCAACCCTGACAAAACTTTCAAATTTTGACTTTGATACCTCAACTACCTGGTGCATATCTCGACCATGTCGCTGGCGTGTCCTAGCTTCCAAAATTCAGTAAACTAATACCCTAGGTAGCACGAACACCGACATCGACACCGGACACCGCAATTTTCAAAAAATCAGATTTTGGACACCGCAGGACACCGCTATTTTTTAATATATATTTTATTATATATATTTTTAATAAATATCAAATATATTTCACAATCTAAAATAACAAATAATAATTTATTTGGTCAATATTTATTTAGTCCAATGTACTAGAAATGCAACCACAAAGAGAGAAGAAAAAAAAGAAAAGAAAGAAACGAGAGGACAAAGAAAAAGAACAGGAAAGAAACGAGAGGAAGTTTAAACCAAAAAAAGAAACGAGAGGAAGTGAGGGGAAAGGAGACGAGATGAGACCTGTGGGCCAGCGACGGTGGCGGCTGACCTCCGGCGATGACGCTGAGACCTCTAGAGACGGAGACGGCGGCAGCATCTGGCTTCTCTTCTTTTGGCAACTGTAGCCGTCAGATCTGTTGGCTTCGGCTTCGGATCTTCGTCGACTGAGGTCCGGCAACACTGGCGACAGCTCTGGCAATACCAGCGACATCGGCAACAGCCTTGATGTGGTCTGGAGACAGTAGCCGTGAGGTGAGAGAGAAGAAGATGGCCGTGAGGTGAGAGAGAAGAAGACGGTAAGAGTTCAAAACATCTGAAATTTGCCCTAAAACCGTGCGACACTGCTCCATGACGTGTCCGACACTCGTCGATGAAGTGTCCGACACGGTGTCGGAAATTAAAAAAAATTCCGACACCGGGACACGTGTCGGGCAGTGTCCGGAGGGTGTCGGGGTGTCCGTCCGTTTAGAACACCATACCTCCACCTAGGAGAGGTGTCCGTGCTACCTAGCTAATACCTCTCTCAAACCCTAGTTCGCGATCTCTTTTGGCATTCTATTATTGCATTTTCAACCTTGAGAAAACTTTCAAAATTTGACTTTGATACCTCAAGTACCTGGTGCGTCTCTCGATCGTGTCGCTGTCGTGTCCTAGCCTCCAAAATTCAGTAAACTAATACATAAATAAAAAATATTTGGACATCCGAGTGTTGTACCCAAAACGCCGCACCCGTGCTTCATAGCCCATACGAGTGCTCTTGCCTATCGTCAAGAGGGTGTGCATGCCATGGGCTCTCCCCTAGAAGCCAAGATTCCCATCAAACCTGTTGTGACCACAATTTCCACCGCCCGTTTTGGAGGTCTTAACCGTTTCCCCAAACCAACAAATCACCTATCAAAGGAATTTCCTCATTGCCTATCATCTAGGTCATGCTCCCTCCGATTTTCGACCCCTAGGTTTGGGTCTGCCTCATCACTGTTGGGTCTAACTTCTAGGTTCACAAACTTTTCTATACCTTCTACCTTACTAACCAATCGCTCATTAGTCGCGAACAGCTCTGCTACTTGGTCGACTGTGTGTCGCAGTTTTCATCACTAGACATCTCGGGAGGATAGGCTCAAGGACTACGCAGACTAATGAAGCTAAGCTTAGATAAGTAGAAGGAAAAAACAAGATGTACATTTAAACTACAATCAACTGCTTATAATAAATTTCAGAAAATAAGTAGGGATTCACCCAGCATTATATGAGCAAAGATACTGATTTCAAAATAGTCGGCAAACATTCAACCCCATTATGTGCTCAAATTTATGAGAAGAAGCCCCTAACAACACTGGAACATCCACGATTTTCTTTTTCATTTTTTTTTAAAGAAGAAAAGTTATTTTTTTCTTTTTTTGACTGTTCAGTTCAGGCCAAGAGCTAAGCCAGGATCCTGTCTGTATAAGTTGGTTCTTCTAACAATATGGGGTGGACTGGGCTGGCTTTAAAATACGAGGTGGACTTGGGCTTAGATGAAAAAGGTTGGCTCAGGTAAAATAAAATAAGTGTTGGACTTACCCGGTCCACTAATGCCCACTCGACACAAGGGTCCAAGTCCAGCAAAGGACCAGTACTTCGTCCTCTCAGAAAGGTTGCTCTTTAGTTGCAGGATCTTCAATTCTGGTAGCAATGCCGCCCCGGAACCTTGCTCCCGAATCTCGCAGCAGCTCCCGCTCCCACCCCAGAACCCACTATAGCAGTGCTGATATCTCTCTGAAACCTCGCACCAGCTCCTGCCCTACCCACGCTCCGTCCAACTAAGGGTTGCACAGAGTGGTGGTGGCTCAAGAAAGTGGCACCGATGAGTCAGCAAGGCAATAATGATAGGGGCTTGCGGAGACGACTGTGGCGGCTTGCTAAGACGACCGTGATAACTTGCAAAGATGGTGGCTACGGCTTGCAATTGGGACAGTGGCAAAACGAGGGCGATTCAGGATGAAGAGATGGAGGCTTGCGATCAAGATGGTGGCCGCTCGGAAGACGTTCACGAGGGCTGCACTGCGGCAGTTATGGTGCGCAATCTGCGTATATGGTTATGGAAGGCCACAATGATACCAGTTACTGAGATCTGACGGTATCAGTTAATGAGATCCGACGGTGCAGAGGCGATGATCTAAACCCGAAGCAATACTGTGGCTAGTGACGAACAGATGGATGATGAACGACGATATCTGATTGTCTTTTGTTTCTATTCGGATCTGAAAGAAAACCAGGTTTATGCTCTGATTACCACTTTGATGGAGCACAGAACACTTAAAACGGATATTCAATTTGCTCACCCTCCTGCAGGGTTACGCTAGTCCTCAGACTATTTCAAGCTCAATAACTTTGTCAATGAAATCTTTTTTTTTTTGATACATAATTGTATATATTAACAAGGAACACCAAAGGGGTAACACCAATGTATACAAAAATTACCTACTCAACTACCTATGCAACATTTGAAGCTGCTCAAGATAGGCTTCGGAACCGATAGTGGATTCCTCAGCCCAGCCATAAAGAGAAAGCTAAAAAAAAAAACTGCCTAAATCCTACTTAAAGGCAGCCTCCTCTCCTACAAAAAAACTGCCTAAATCCTACTTAAACGCAGCTCCTCTCCTTCAAAATGTCTCAAATTTCTCTCTCCAAACACACCAGAACAGGCCAGGTGGAATCAGCTCCCAGAGCCTTCATATCTTTGCGCAGACAAGTTTTGTACAATGGCTGTTTTGAAGCAGAAACATGAAGAATCTCAGGAAACTCTAATCTAAAAAGTTAAAGTAGACTTGTTGATGGTTTCAGAAAGATATAAATTGTTAAAAACCAATAAAGTACTGAAGATTCTGTAGCAAATCGAAGTGGCTGCCAGAAACAGAAAATTTCTGGACTTCTACCGGGCAAGAACACATAAAATAGATGAGTAACGAATGAAATATTGACAATCTAATAGATTCCCTTACCACAGCAAAAAATACAAAACCTCACCATATTCGATTAATTTGGCAAAAGCTTAACCCAACGCAATTGTGACGCGCTTTGCACTGACGCAAAACTTAACGCCAAAAACCACAAAAAAAAAAAACTCTAGGGCTTAATCAGATCTCCAAAAAACAAATATTACAAGTATGATGTAGATACCTAATAGCGACGAAAACCTAATACATAGCAAATTAGGAGATTGGATTCCAAACCAGGTGTGCCTTGGACAAAAGTTGAAGGAAAGAAGTTGCAAAGAGTTGCAAGAAGGCTGCTAGAAGAAGATCGACTAATTTAATCAATCCCTAAAATGGCAAATTACATAAACACCCCCCGAACTTAAGGTACTTATTCTACCATTACGGAAACTGCACAAAAGTTTTTTTTTTTTACATTGTAATAAACTCACAGAAAAAAAAAGTAAAAAATAAACTGGGATAAAACCTACCTCTCTTCCCTTTTAAGGACCCTCTCATCCCCCTTTCTGCTTTTGTAACTAATACAACACTCAACTATTTAAGTTCCCGATCTTTGTTAGCACTTGTGTTCTTCAAATAACCCCTGCACTCTCTACCTTCAACAAACTTGCATTTAGACTCTCTATCAAGAAGCAACCCAATGATTTTCTCCTTGTACCCATCCAGCAAAACACCCAAAAATTTTCCAAAACTCTAAGCATTTTCTGAACCCAAATCCAAAAGTTGCTAGTCGTTGTGGTCAATTCTATTGAGGACAAGGTCTGAGGGATGCAAGCCAAAGGTTCTAAATCACTAACCACCGATTGGATATCACTGGGACATCCTTAGCAAACAGAGCGATATATGGCTCAGTGCTTGCTCCCTATCAGAACCACTTTCGCTTGTTAAATATGAAGAATCCCAGAATGTAAAGCTTCCGGTCAAAATCAGCTCCAAGGCTGCTTTTAGTGCAAGCCAACTTCTCCCCCATGCGGCCAAAAACTCCAGATCCACCCAGAACTTATTGGCCAAAGGATTACTAGGATTCACCAGGGGAGAAGAAGGGAACAGGTCCTTTAACAGCTCAGAACCGTCATTGCGTGAAATAGCCCTCAAATTTTAAGCATTACCAGCAAGTGGAACCTCAACATTGCTAGGAGACGACACCAAAAGGAAACGGCAAGAGACTTTACCCCCAATTGCCTCAAAGACCTGAAGTGTTTGATTAAAACACCCAGCTCAAGACTACCTCTACAGCAAAGGCTCTTGATTAAAAAGAACTAAGCTCTTGGCTGCACTCCAGAAGACTTAAAGCTCACATTTCTAGACTAGAAGCCCAACACGACGAGACCCCACTGGTAAAGTTAGGTCTAAAATCAGAACAGCTCGTGCTTAGTATGCCGCCTAACCTGCTCGTGACTCCAACCTAACCCCAAACGCCTCGGTGAAGCGTGAGTACCAGTCGCCTTCTGCACTATTTGTTTGTCAACTCGATGATGAGGAATCGATCTCCCCTATTCCAGCGACAAAAGACCAGGATCTCTATAGATCTGCCCCGAAGCTGCTTGAAAGCCTCCCTCGACCTATAGACGCTGCCTCCATACATGTGCAGTTCCATCAGATTTCATAGAGGAATAAACCCACCTCTCTAACAATTTCCTTACCCCTTTCCGTAAGCCTGAAAAGCTTTCTCCGCACGTGGATCTGCTGAATGATCAAAAGTTTTCCAACCTAACCGGAAGATTAGCCTCTCCATGATGGCCGCCGACTGAAGCAGCTCGCCGGACACAAAATGCCCAACCCAGGACAAAACGAAAAGCAATAAAACTCAAAAGAAACGATACATATTAATGACGATGCTTTGAAGGCCAAGGCTTTGAGGTCCGATCCCTATCATGGTGCTTGTGTTGCCAGGGTTGTATTTGGCGTCTATCACCGAGAAACATTGTGTCTCACCATGTGAGACCTGGAATGGGTAGATTTGGCGTGAAGTTGGTCTGTACTGCCTTCGGGTCGTGAAATGTAGCATAGCTTGGTCGTTGCCCTCAAAGTTGACTGGTATAGTGGGTTAGGTACTCCTGGGGCCAAAGTAACACGAGCGCATACGTAGGCAAAAGGCTGCACTGCAAGAACAATTGACGTGTTTTTTCTCCGTTCTTAATTTACTTTACTTGCACTTTATTTCCTTTATCTATTTCAGCAGCTTACCTTAATGTTTATCAACAATCGCGTATCTGCTGCATATTTCTTACAAAAACAACTTTTAGGTTGCATAGTTTTTTGGGGTCACCCGTGGAAAAAATAACATTACCGTATTTAAGTCAAATTATTGCCACACTATGGTTCTTGATGTTTATACCAGAAGACCATGCCTCGTTAGTGTTGAATAACTCTCTTTAAATGGAAGGGAGATATGAGGCTAGAACCTGCAACTTAAAGCAAGCAAGAAAGAGAGAAATGATTAGTAAAGTATACATTACCCTTACAATCTTGAAGATAGCCCCCAGTAGTTGAACAAAGCTTTCCGATGACAGACTTCTTAATTTACTTGCAAGAGATGAGCTTCCACCTGAGATCAGCATGTAATGAGAACAGAAGATTATATCATCTGTCAAGAACTTCAGCATAGAGGAATTTAATAAAGTTAATTAAATAGATAAGTATGCATGACTGAGATTATCTAATTGACCTTACCATCTGCATCCACTGTTCGCTCTCCCGGCATATAATCTGACTCCAGTGGTCGGGCAACCAGAATAGGAAGCAGCTCCGCTACTGTCGTCTTAATAGCAGTTTTCATATCAGCAGTAAGCGTATCACGATATATTCTCAATACAGCCGGAAGTTTCGCCTAAAAAACATGTTTTTAATAGAAAATTCATAAATCCAGCATGCGCTCAAACTTCAACTTGTAATTCTGAGATATGTGCTTCAAATGTGAACTGAAAAAAGAGAATCTAATCTAATGCAATAATTGCCGAATGAATTTGCCAGAAAGGTAAGCTTTTCTAAATATAGCAACTTGGGTGATAGCTACTCTCTTTTCGTTCTGGGCAAAAAAAAAAGCCTTTTCAATTGGCCTAGTAGGAGCTTAAAGACATTGTAAAGGTCCAAGCCCATCCCTTAATGGAAAACCACCACTAATTTAAATCTTAGTTGCCTGAAGCGGGGGTGGGGACGGGGGTCAGAGCAGGAACGGGAGCGGGGAGACTAAGCACCTGGAAGAATCTAAGGTTGGGAGCGGCTAGATAAATAAATGAGTCAGGAATATTACCATTTGGGTTAATGTAACATAAACTTGATTATGGTGTACTAACTTTTTTTCTTCAAAGAACCATAAGCGAGTAGCGACAATGAATTGTTAATTGTACTCGTCATGTCAAGTGGCAACCAATTACTTGCCTTTGAAAGTAACAAAGGTTTCTTGAGACATTTCTAGGCGGCACATTTCCTATCTAATATTAAACATGGGGCCAACAAGGAATTGAAGAGAGAGTGTACTGATTGACTAGCTCTCTTCTCTATAAGGTTAGTCAGCAACACACCAGCAGGCTTTAAGGACTTGAAGGAAGAGGGGAACAAGGAATTGAGTTAAAAAGGCTTGATTTTCAGGTACTCTTTCACTTGGTCCATGCATCTTTGTCCAGCTGACAAGATCGAGTTCCCACGTTAGCTTGGGATGCGATCCCACGGAGCTCCTAACTTGGGATTGCAAAAGCGAGTTTCCAAGAGAGAAGCTGCACCTTATGATGAGTTTCTTACTACCAAGATTTAAATAACCTATGTCCTGCATTTTTCTTTACATATATGACCCGACAAAAACCTTGTGTAGCTATTATCAGTCACCATTTTGAGTTGATGTCAGCCACCATAAAGACAGAGCTGAGCCCATTTACGCATCCCAATCATTTAAATACTTAATTAATGTTTGCAAAGCGAGAAATACCAAAAGCAACTTATATCTGCAGGGAATTACCTTCTATAATAATAGCAATACACAGCTTTGACAATACAATTGGATTTCAGGTAGTACATTTTTGGTAGCAGACCAAAACACCAGTGTCTTGGGGCAAAGAACGAGCAGGGAGAGGGAGAAATCAATGAATCTGAGTTCTAAGCCATGCAGTGAGAAGTTCAAAACAAATGAAACTACAAGAACATATGAGCTAGGAAGCATGGACTGTGGTGCAGGTGCGGATAGAACACGGGTGCAGACACGGGTATACGTCATTTTTTTAATATTACAGGATACGCAGCAGATAATATAATACATCCATTACATATGTGTGTGGGGGAATAAAAAAAAATTACTAATATTTCACACAAAATTAGTGAGAGAATTTGTTAAATTTAACGGGCTGTTTCGTGAGTCAAGAACTTGTGTAGCTGAATACAATAAAACTGTATGTGGTATTCCTAGTATTTCTATGAAGGTACTTCAAGTAATAGCTTATAAGTGGAAACCTAAATAAAATATCAGAAAGGTAGAATACAGCTGTCAAAAAGTGAATCACTTCTTTATGGAAGCAACACCCACCAGTGACGGGGTAATTCTTCTCTGGGATCACACTTTCCAAAAATAACTGCTGGACTTGCCACTACCACTCGCCATCAGCGTATCTTCTCGGTCGCCGCACGTTGCCTTGGGTCAATGCCTCCCTCCCTCCCACCCTCGTTTGCGATCTCCATTAACATTCTACTGTTGTATTTTCACCCTTGCGAGATCTTTCAAAATTCGACTTTGACCCCGCAAGTACCTAGTGGTATCTCAGCCTTGTCCCAGCCTCTGAAATTCAGAAAACTGATAACATAAATAAATAATTTTGGACATGCACCCAGTGCGCACCCACGCAGCACCCGACAAGCACCTGATGCTGGTGCTTCACCCAAAATGCCGCACCCGTGCTTCATAGCATACAAGCAAGACTGAAAAAATAGCTCCTCTAAGAGACAGCCCCTTTCAAAAAAAACAAGAAGTAATTGAGATTGCAGCGCATTGCTTATCTTGGGGCGCTCGGCATGCCCACTCCACCAAACCCAAAATACAAAATTTAGAGAAAACCTAGCCTTCACGTAGGATCATTATCTTGGTGTTGTTTTGGCCTTTCCACCAAGTCCTACCCTCAAATACTAATAAAGTAGCATCACAGCCCTTGAGGCGACACTTAAGACGACCGCATGAGCTTGCTGGACCATTAACTGAACTTTTTATTCAGTATTTTCTGGTCTTCTTAATGTTAACCTAATATGCATTGTAAGGCCATTCGCTAATCTCTATTGTG
This sequence comes from Escallonia herrerae, assembly GCA_033070095.1. Taxonomy (NCBI): domain Eukaryota; kingdom Viridiplantae; phylum Streptophyta; class Magnoliopsida; order Escalloniales; family Escalloniaceae; genus Escallonia; species Escallonia herrerae. The sequence continues at coordinate 140,179 of JAVXUP010000556.1, forward strand.
CCAAAGCTCTGCAATTTGGCAAGCGCCCCCCCCCCCCCCCCCCCCCCCCAGGGGGTCCTCTTATGTCAGTGCAATTTGCACTCCATTTCATTGTGCAGATGTGCAGTCCGTAATAGTGCACCATGCTTTCATTCTAAAAGATTTGTCTCTCCACATGCAATTGAGGGATGGGGCACAGCGGGAAGGGTTAAGCACGATATACTTTGGTGCAACCAAGCTTTTATAGCAGATGTTAACTTCACAGTTGTAATACGGAATATATACATATACATGTGCATAAATGTGTGTGTGTGTATATATGTATATATGTACGCACACACACACACACACACACATATCTGCTCAAATATACATTTAAAAAACTACAAAAGCACCCAAATCGCGTGTTGTCCAAAAATTACAGCAATCACTTCCGGAAAAATTCTTGCTACGTACCACTTGAAACGAATCCAAATCTGAACCCCTTCATATTGTAACCTCGTGACACTCCTTCAACTTTTTGAAACCTTATGACAAATTAATGGGTAATGAAGGGTTACCTTTCTTTGGTTTTTGCACTACTCTGAGGCTAAGAGTATCTGGAATTTGGTTTTTTTGGGCTATGCCCAAAATTATGGTGAACTTGCTGCAGCCTGATCACTCAAGAGAAAACATAGGAGAATAACTCTTCCGAAAGCGACTCCCCTTAACATTTCTTTTAATTGGTAGTACGGATTTTGAGGGGGTAGAGTTCCGTTGCTAAACTCAAATCCACTTTTTGAACGTTTTATTTCTGTGGTAAGATAAAAATTGCATAGATTTTGTAGATACCTTAAATAACTCTCTTGGGAAATCTGCGAGTTCTATAGATAAGTTGGTGCCGTAGATGCCCGTGCGAACGTATTTACTTATTCAAAAAGAAATGGGTTGTTCTTCAATACCCTTCTTTAACACTTGACACAAAAAGCAGTATGTTCGTATTAAGGTTAACAAAAAGAATGTGCACTTGCCATTACACATATAGCTGAGACCACTTTTTTAAGTGTACATATAGCTGAGACCACTTTTTTAAGTGTACATATAGCTGAGACCACTTTTTTAAGTGTCCAGATAATACATCATCTTAACTGTGATCTCCACATAAAACCAAGAATAAGTTGTGTGCACAACAAGACGTTACATCTATAATCTCGTAGTCCGTAATAGAGTTCAGCTATATGTATACAGAAAGTTTCACAGATAAGAATAGTATGATAACTCACCGTCCTGAGCAATCCAATAATAAGGGGAAGCAGCCGATCTCGAAAATTAGATGTTTCTTCTTCATCCAAAGTAATCTGCAACATGTCGACTCCAGTTTATTTGACCAGTTGCATTGAAACTAATTTTGTGGCAGATAATCACTAACAATTGTCAAAACTTGTCTGAAAGATCATGTACAAGTCATAACCACTCCCCAAGACAAAAAGCCACAAAAAAGCAAATTAAGATCATGCTTCACGCTAGAAGGTTAAAAGGGGAAAAAAGAAACCTCAAATGTAGCAACGCTATGCACAGACCAGAATTAGGTGGCCAAAAATTTATATCTTTCTTTCTTATTATTTGGGGGTGGGGGAGGAAGAGAAAGGACCCATGTAGTATCTTTGTTTTATTTTCTATAACTAACCTTGACGGTTTTTTCCATGGGTAACTACAATTTTCAGGAACCCTATATATCCCATCCTCCACTTTTCAAATTGCTACATGCTATGCTATTCTATTCAAGAGGATATATCATCGCGAAGTTCATCAGAACGAGTAACTTAAATGACAAAAGATATGAATCCCCATTTTTTCATCTCCTTCCATAAGCCAAAAAACTTATAACACAAAGTACAACAACAGAGGCAACATATCCAAGCAAAAAAAGAGATAAATAGGCTTACTTCATCATATTTTTCATGTGTGAGTAAGGTTGCCCTTGCTTTTGATTTTGATACTATTGCTGCATCCATGTGTCCAGCACCTTGTATAGATGCACGCATAAATTCTGCTGAAAGAATGCTACAACAATGAATTTAATGAGTCACGATATCAATAAATATCATATACGTGTCTGTGACTATTTTGTTTACATGAACACTTCTTAGTCATTTTGGCTTCCACAAAGAAAGTAGGAAAATCAGCATCCATGACGATATATTTACACACATACATACACCCCACATTTCCTCACTTTATTAGTGACATCTCTCATAGCAACTTGGTTTATCATCGTTCTGCACCCCTTAAACTATTTTTCCTTCAAATCCATCCTTTTCTTCTCTAGTCTGTTTCAATTTGTTCGCTTTTGTCTCATTCATCTTCTTTGCATGTTATATTTTACTCAAAAGAAAGTGTCTAGGGCTGGACCACAGACCTGATAAGGTAACATCTCATTCACTCAAAAGAAACTGTAGTAAGGTAACATGTTGAATGCTTCACTTTGTTTTCTGACAAAGTTCTCAGTGTTTCGTACCATTACAAACAAAAAAATTTAAAGGACAATACAACTTTTGAACACAGTCCAGTTCCTACAAAAAACCTCGACATTCACCTTAAATGTAGAAAATATTTCTAACTTGTTTAAGCAAAATAATCAAAAATACATGGCATTATCTAAGATTTATTATCCATTAACTGCAAGCAGGGGGGCCCAAACAATGTTACTACATCAACTAATGGACTTTTCAAGGGGGTCTAAACTTGACATTTCTACCCAAAAAGTTTATGGTGCACCGAAAAAAGATTTTTGACATGTACACACTGAGTTTAATCATTGCTCCTTCAATTTGACTGGTCAAAAAATGCTTATTCCATCTATGTTTGCTATTTGATTTCAATGCAAAGTTGCAATATTTGATATCTAACCTTGTTCACAAAAAGTCAACGGGGACAAAAATTAGAAAGGAAGGGAAAAAAACAGTCAAGTTTTCAGGAACCTGATAGGGACCCTGCTAGGGATGGTAATTTAAATCCGGCGGATATCCGACCCGTTCTGATCCGTTAGGAGCGGGTTTTTTTTTTTTACTTTTACCGGGTTATGGAGCGGGTACGGTATCTAAATTAGTAACCCACAGCGGGTACGGGTCGGACTTGGTATTCATCCACCCCGGTTTAATATAAATCCTAACCCTTAATGATATGCAATCCTAGCCATCCATCTAGTAGTATATATAGTACAAGTTAGATAGAAACCCTATTCTTCTTCTCTCTTTTCTAAGACCCCAGCCGCTCTCTTCTCATCCCTCTTCTGTAGAATGCTTCAGCCGTGCCGCCCCTCTTCCCCCATACTGTCACGCCCCATGGCCACAAACACCTCCACCTCATCACCAAACACCGTCTTCAGCGACACCCCAAAACGGCCACAAACCACCTCCGCCGCGCCGCCCCTCTTCTCTAGTAGTTGGACCATTACAGTCAGTAGAGTTTAGTCCTCTATGAACTGATGCTGCTGCAGGTTTTGCCAAGAAGCTTTTTCCTCCTCTGTTCCTTTGTAAAAGTCCCACGAAATGTGCTGTTTGATGTATTTGTCGATTTTTTTAGTTCCTATTTTATTTGTTGTAATAGAGATTAGTTTTGTAATCAGGTTTATTATGTGTATTGTAACCGCTGAAATTATTTCTCTTTTGTAATATTTGGAGATTTACTGAATATTTGTCCTATTTTATTTGTTGAAGTTTAGATTAATAAATATAATCAGATCTATAATTTGCAAAACACATACAGATTTGAAAAATCGGGGCGGGTTCAGATTTTATTGAAGTCCGTCGGGGCGGGGATGGTATTCCCATCTGTTGATCCGATGGCGGGGCGGAGTGGTAGATAAGGACAACCGGGGCGGGTTTGGATTTCATAAGATCCACACCCGACCCGCCCCATTGCCATTCCCCTGCCCCCCTGCAGGCCTTCCACCCCAGCCTTGAACAAGTTTTGAGTTCAATCCTGGTTACTAAACAAATAGGTGAATTAGAACCTTTAATTTACTCATGTTCGTACATGGTTGGAATGGGTCTTATGGTTCCAGATACCATGAGGTTTATGGAGCATTCTGCATTCTCTAATGCTATTGATTTCAATATTTCAGATGTTGGGTGATAATTGCAGGGTCTTAAAATGTAGGGTCATCCCCGCCCAGAACCTCGCACCTGCTCCTACCCCACCCCATAACCTACTCTTTGTCTTAGCTGATGGTGTAGTAAGGCGTGATGAGCACTCAGATACCCCTCCCCCCCCCCAAGTACTAATGCTCCCCGTCCCAGAGCCTCGTACCTGCGCCCACTGCGCTCCAATGCTACTAAGGTTTTGGTGCGTCAGCTGCATGCAATAAAGTACACACAATAACCAGGATCACCATGAATTTCCTTCTGACATGTAGATTCCTCAAATGACCCAGAAGGCAACTTAATAAGTGACTAATGATCTTTGTACAAATTTTCTATTTGGGCACATTATCTTTAGATTCCAGTGCTTATAACCTCAAACACAAAGCTAATAGGACCAAGAGTAAATAAAAGAAAAAGGAACAAATAAAGTCATGCATGATGAGTGGACTAACCTGTTTATGGAATCTATTGCAGCAGCGACATGATCCCGAAGGTGACGAAAGCAGTGTAGACCAGTCAGCTCGTCACCATCCTATCACCCAAGAAATGACGTTCGGATGAAAGAAAATTTTAGTCAAAAAATTTCATCATGCTTTTGTCTTCAATTTATAATGTACAGCAATATACTTAGAGGTCATAGAAAATGAAGATTACTCTAGACAGGGAAGTTTCAACAAGTAGCGCATTCGACAAAACAATCATCATTTAGTTACAAGCGAACAACCGGCAATACTCAGGATGCAGATAAATATAAAGGAAAAACATGCTCTTTAACTTAGTACCTCCATGGTTACCCCTGTAGCAACATGCCAATAAATAACTCAGTGCTAGAACGTGCCAGTTTCCCAAAGAGCAAAGTACAAGTAGATCAAGCCAAGGGACTTCACACCAAATGACTGTGTTAGAAGTCTATCGAGGAGCACTATGCAGTAACAGCACGAATTCCCCATTATTCCATGGCTTAAGCCAACAAGGAACATGAGGTCTACAACTCTAAAATGAATGGACAGTCCAATATACTGTAGACAACGTGTAGAACACAAAAGTTCATAACAGACAGCACATTCCAAAATTACGAAATCAAAAAAATAGTGCCAAGAAAATATTTAAAACAATAGCACATCTTTTGTTACATTCTCACATGTAACAGATGGTGGTGCAGTTCTGCAGACAATCTTTGGGCTTTCAACTTCACTGGATCATGTCCTCTAAAATTAAGCTCAATATGCGAACCAGTCTATCTTGTTTCTGTTTTTCGTGTAACAAGAATGAAAAGAAAATTAAGCTATCAAACCAGAGTCTGCAAACCCAAAACAAGGAAAAAAAATCTCCAATCAGCTATAAGAAATGAATGTCCTCACCAAAAGTCGATAACAAATTGCCTCACCAAGAGTGTTAGAAATTGTCTCCAAATAACTTTTGCACCCAAAATTTCAAGCCTTGGAGTTTCCTCCAACAATTCGATTTTCCCACACCAAAAAATCAACATCAGATAAGACAACCACGAAACTATCTCCTCATTCTTGTGTTTTTTGAACAGAAATATAGCCCCACAGCAGATATACAAGCATGCAGAATATAGCACAGATGATCACGGTACTGTAGCTACCCAGTGGTTGAAAACGAACAACGTATGGGAAACGGTACCATAGACTTATAACACTATCTTCTTTCTTCTTTCTTCAATTTTTTGGTGGGGGGCTGGGGGTGACGGCAGGGGTGCAAAACAGTATATTTTGAACAGCTTGTCAAATAAAAATGTAAAAGCGGAATAGAGAAGATTGAAGACTTGAATGGAAGAGCATCTGAAAAGGCAGCGACCCAAGGTGTCATTATTCATGTACTGCTTGAACTGCTATATTAATTAGAGATAGGGACAGTTATTAAGTAGCTGGTTTCTGATGAGTAAGTTGCGTGTGTGGGGGCGGGCGGGGGGGGGAAGGCCTGCAGCCTGAGTATTTCGAGTCTTCTCAAATCTTGATTTGGGATGCAGTGCACCATGCCACATTCAGTTAGAAAGTTAAGGCAGTGTGGGGTGAAAATGCCTGCTAGGAAGCATCAAAAGTGTTAGGACCGCAACCTTTTGATGTGGGTCATTCACAAAGAAAGGAACAAATGCAGGTTTAACAGGCAAAGTGGCTGTTTTACAAACGTCATGGTTTTTTTATCAGCTCTCTTTTTCTGGCTCAAGGAAATCCCACATCCGACTGTAGCATTTGTGGACTTTGGTTATGAGCTTTGTCTCCGGGCCATAATGTTCTTATCTTTCGACTTGCCGTCTGCCGTGGTCAGGTGGAAGGTATTGGTTTGTCGTGAGTACCTGCCAAGGACGTTTCATTTCTAGCATTTTTGTGTTTATTTTGATTTTTATGCATCTAGTAAGGGGATCTACCCAACCCCCCTTGGTTATTTGGGATACGGATTGTACTTATCACGAAAGAGAAAAAAAATATATGTAGATGAAAACAGAGGTCCATTTTGATTGGTCAGAGTTGAGTGGACATCAAATAGTTGCTGCTGATAGATACAACAAGATACTGCAATTTAAGAGCTGAAAAAAATACATGTCTTCACAAGCATGGTATCAGAACTCTGATTTAGCAAGGCCCTGCTTTGAATCATCAAGCTTGCAATTTGGTTCAATCTAAGTTAGTGCAGTCTTTCCATGATACTTGTGCACTTGGAGCAAAAACAATTTACTTTAGTCTGTCCACCTTTACAAACTCCATTTTTATCCTCTTGCAATTGGGGAGTCTTCAAGCATGATTTCATATGTTAGGCCAATATCTGACAGCTTAAGCTTTTAGAGCACAAGGCTACTATATAAAGAAATGAAGCGTTTGGGTTGGTGAGGTTATATCCAGAAGGGTCGATTGGATTGCAGGATTGAACTCAGAATTGAGTTGGATTTGGAATTGGACACTAAGAATGTAATTCTGTTGCTTGGACGCTTTGTTAGAAATTGGAAGCTAAAAAATCTTGTCCAATTCCATGCAATTTATTTTACACTATGATGACCCACTTCCAATTCTTAGGTCTCTAGCTACTTACTCTGAAGCACGGACACCTCTCCTAGGCGGAGGTATGGTGTCCTAAACGGACGGACACCCCGACACATTCCGGACACCGCCCAACACGTGTCGGACACGGCTCATCGGTGTCGGAATTTTTTTTAATTTCCGACACCGTGTCGGACACTTCATCGATGAGTGTCGGACACGGCGTGGAGCAGTGTCGAACGGTTTTAGGGCAAATTTCAGATGTTTTGAACTCTTACCGTCTTCTTCTCGCTCACCTCACGGCCGTCTTCTTCTCTCTCACCTCACGGCTACTGTCTCCCGACCACATCAAGGCTGTCGCCGGTGTCGCTGGTGTTGCCGGAGCTGTCGCCAATGTTGTCGGAGCTTAGTCGACGAAGATCCGAAGCCGAAGCCAACAGATCTGACGGCTACAGTCGCCGAAAGAAGAGACGCCAGATGCTGCCGCTGTCGCCGTCGCCGTCTCCAGAGGTCTCGCCGTCGTTGCCAGAGGTCAGCCGCCACTGTCGCTGGCCCACAGGTCTCATCTCGTCTCCTTTCCCCTCACTTCCTCTCGTTTCTTTTTCTGGTTTTAACTTCCTCTCGTTTCTTTCCTGTTCATTTTTCTTTGCCTTCTCGTTGTTTCTTTCCTGTTCTTTTTCTTTGTCCTCTCGTTTCTTTCTTTTCTTTTCTTTTTTCTTCTCTCTCTTTGTGGTTGCATTTCTAGTACATTGGACTAAATAAATATTGACCAAATAAATTATTATTTGTTATTTTAGATTCTGAAATATATTTGATATTTATTAAATATATATATAATAAAATATATATTAAAAAATAGCGGTGTCCTGCGGTGTCCAAAATCTAATTTTTTGAAAATTGCGGTGTCCGGTGTCGGTGTCCGACACCGTGTCCGTGTCCGTGCTACCTAGAGCTACTAGTTGCATTTACGAAATAAAAAGAGGAGATCTAGTCTCGACTAGAACACTTGCATTTCACCATGCAAGGGTAAACAAGCCCAGATCCTCTAACCTTCTTGCCTAACCCCTCTCTTCCACCTTCACGTAATTAGTCCACATCATGAAATCTTCATGACATGGAAACCTATCTGGGAAAAAATTAAGAAAACAAAATTCGCTTCGCCTCGCTCCCTCCGTTTCTCTCTGTCAAAAGTGGGCCCCCACTTCGAGAACTTAGGACACCAAGTCCATCATTTAAACAATCTATTCCTTCCAATACTTCATTTGAAGTATCTATAACGGTTTTCCAGTGTGCAAGTATACCCATTTTCTGTTCTTCCGATGATCAAAGCACCAATTATACTTTAGATTGATGAAATTACAATGCTTTAGTAATTTCAAATTGAGCTGGACAAACTAAAGAGTTGATGTCGAATAAAGTTAAATTGTAATTGGGAGTCTGCCATGGATGAGGAGGTGAAAGGTACAAAAAAGAGATTAATTCTTAGATTTACGAGGAGGGTGCAAGCTAAAAGATTCTGTAAAAAAACATGCATAGACTCCAATGTGAAGAAGGCACTGAAAATGAGAGAGGTAGAGGTCAAGTCAAAAAATGGAGGAGATAGGGTGAATGAAGTGGAGCCACTGGCGAAGTGGCTGTTGGATTGTCCACAAAGAAAGAAGATCCTTTATATCTATTATTATTATTATTTCTCTTTTTGCCATGTTATCTCCAGTCATGAAAGTTTTGTGATGTGGATGAACTATATTAGGGGGCAGAGGAGGGGGGCTGTCCCCAGGTAAACATACATCACAATATAATCCCCAAATTTTCTCTCTTCAATTCATAGAAGCTTACATGACTATTCATTGGCTGCTACACTTAAAGGTCCCAAAGAGGAACCTATGACTATTCAACAGCCAATTCTAATCTACATCATATAGCCTCAATACAAGATCCAACAAAAACAATGACAAGTTAGGCAGATACGCCAAACTACCGCCCTTATCTAGCAGATGCAGAAACTTCTTTTCTAATATATACATACCACCAACATAAACCACGACCCACTTCAACTGTGAACATGATTAAATGTCTATCCAAATGATATCCATCCCACGTCCCACCTTTTCTACTTTACCCACCCTTGTTTTTTTTCCTCATGCTTAGCATACGGCGTTTGAAAGAAAAAACTAAAATGAGAAATAGAAAATCTATAAGTACTAGTTCATAGTCATATGTAGCAGCGACGGATAAGCTTCATGTTTGCACTTCAAAAGGGAAAATGCTGAATAAAAAGTTCTACTATGTTTACTAGCAGCCCCTTAGTTGCTAATAAGTAAACATGCTGTGTTACTAAATGCACTTTATTCCTACAAATGAGGAGTTGACAAGATAAGCGGGTGAGGACTTGGCCTCTCAAGATAAAGGTTTCTAGTGGCTTCCCAAGAATGTATGCTAATATTGAAAACAACAAAGATATCAATCCAAATTGCCATCTTCGTTAATTATTATTTCATACTGGACAAAGAGTGAAGGAAATGAAACACAAATAACTGAGCCTGACATTTAACATTAACGCATAAATATAGTTTTAGTCAACTAGAATCACTAGAACTATAAAAGAAGACGAAAGTATAAGAAAGAATATCCTTTAGGTAGTAGTTATACCAGCAAATGCTGTAAATCATCAGTGACATCTAAAGCTCCAGCACAATCTGCAGATGCAATAAGCTTCAAGCAAATGAAGAAGTTAGTGTGACATCACATGGTGCAAGAATGAAAGGCAGCCTAATAGATCTAGAAAACAGTAACTTCACAAAGAACAAAAATGGGAGTTGACACAAAGTGACAGACGTGTCAAAGAAAATCAACAGCAAAACAGCCAAAACTGGGGGAAAAAAGATTGGGCCAACTCTATGAATGATACTAATTAATAAAACTTTAAGTTCCTCTTCAGCAAGTATATAGGTTATGAAAAATTCACATCCCTTAATTACTTGAACTTCAGACTCTCGGAAGCAATCTATGTTTCCTAGAACCATCACCATCTAAAACAGGTTAGATATATGAACAGTCCAACCACTCACTCATTCCCTGCACCCTCCTCAGTCTCTTCTTTGGTTGTTGCTGAGTGAAGTGTAGAACTTTCACAACTTGCTCATGACATGCATTCAACACCGCAAACTTAATACATATCTATCGATCGTCGTAACCAAGTTCAACCAAGAAGTGACATGAATTCACCATGAGAGAAAGTTGACAAATTTCTAGACAGAAATTTCGCTGAGGTTATAAATGATACGATGACAGTTTCTGAAAGCTTAGAGATACAGGCAACTCAAACACAGAACTAATGCTTTCAAGAAAGCTAATTGATTGCAAATGAGATCTTGGTTGGCCAACCTGGAAATTTAAGAAATATCTCTTGCATAAAACTTAACAAGATTGAGCAATCCTTTAGTGCATATAACTTCAACAGTCTTTAAGGATATGTACAACAAAGCGACTACTACCATAAGGACGACCGATGAAATGACTACTGAGTTCCCAATTACGATTGGACTTCACCAAGGGTCAGCTTTAGGCCAATACCTATTTTTTGTTATGCACGAGCTTTCTAAGATATTCACGATGAGATCTCATGGTGTATGTTATTTGAGGATGGTATAGCTTTCGCTGATGAGACTAGAGTAAGACTCAAAGAGTTATGGAGAAGTACTTTAGAATTTAAATTCTTTAGGTTAAGCAAGACTAAGACAGAGTCCTTTTTTAGTTGGATGTCTAGGGGGGAGGTAAGTATAGATGGTCAACAAGTACCTAAAGGAGATCTTTAGGTATCTTGAACAATTAATGCACAAGGAGGCTGAGATTGATGAAGATGTTGCCCATAGTATAGAGCGGGTTGGCTAAAGTGGAGCTCTGTGTCTGGGATTCCGCGATTGCAAAATTCCTCTCAAATTGAAGGGAAAATTTAATAGGAGGGTAGTGAGTCCAGCAATGGTTTAGGTTTCATAATGTTCAGCAACTAAGAAACACCACTTACATAAGATGAGTTTTACCAAAATGCGAATACTTAGGGGGATGTGTGGCCAACAAGGAGGGAGTAGATAAGAAACAGGGATATAGGCAACGAAGTAGGGGCAGCCCCACTTGAGGAAAGGATGAGGGAACATGGGTTGAGATGGTTTGCTCATATCCAACATAGGCCTTTAGATTCCCTCGTAAGAAGAAGTGATATGTGCCAAGTTAATGAGGTAAGACGAGTAGGGATAGACCGAGGATAACTTGAATTGCTGAGAATTTATGAACGAACATAGGCTCTTATAGGGGAGATGGAAGGAAAGCGTTCATCTAGCCTACACCAACTAGTTTGGGATGAAGGCTTGGATGACGATGATAATAATAAGGATGATTTTTTCTAATCTCTCTTCACCTTGTCCCTGCTACTTGGAAACTATTTAGTATTGTTATAACAAATTAATTGTCTGCATGTACATTGAATACAAGACATCCTTGTTGCTAAGTCATATACAAACTTGTACATACCCACTGAAATCTATTATTACCTGTAAAGAGTCGCTCAACTCATTTAGTTAAAAAAGGCACGTGATAGTGAGCCAGATAATCTAGCGCACTTGCAAAGAGACTATTTTTATAGTGCTTCTAGAATATTGCAGCAGGACTATTCTGGTCATAGTGAACAGTGCGCCAGACTACCTGGTAGAGTGCTTTTTGGTTTTTATAATAAAAAGTCATCTGGAGCTATCCACGTGGCCGTAGTGGAAGGCTTCAGATGGATTGGGACACAGGACCCCATCCCAGCGCCGAGGTGGGATCCCATATACATATATACATGTGTGTGTGTGTGTGAATGGGAACAGATCCACACCCCGCACTGGATTTTTCCTCATTTATCCAACACATCTCAACCATACACGTGGCCGATCAGACAGCTGAGATGCCATTTTTTTATTAAAGAAAATCGCCTAACCGCCTCAAAGAGCGGTAATTAGCAATTTTATCATTTTTCTCCCTAAAATGCCCCACACAGCCTGTCTCATCTCTTTCTCTCTCTATGTTTCGCATATCTACAACAACAGAAACACCAACACCACGATAGACCGACCCCAATTGCTTGAACACCACCACCTCAATTACCTCCATCACCATCAACACCCGGAGACTCATCGCTTCCGGTAACCAATTCCTCTTGCTACCACCATCACAGCCGGAACCCAGTACTGCCCCACCATCTTTAACCCCTCCAAATCCATCCAGACCACACCCCCGCCGCCACAACCAATTCCTCTTGCTACCACCATCGCGCCCACCGGTGCGATCGCCGTCGTTGCAATGGCTAGATCTGTCTCCTTCCCATCCAGATCTGTCTCCTTCCCGGCGGCGTGGGTTTGCCAAGGCGCTTGCCGGAGGCGTCTCGGCAGCTTGGGTTAGCCAAGGGGCTTGCCGGCGTGGTGGGGTGGTTCTGCAGGATGGTGGGGCGAGGGGGGCTGCTGGCGGCGTGGGGCCAGGGAGGGGGGCTGCTGGCAGCATGGGGCGGCGGAGGGAGGCTGCCGGCGGTGACTTCAGATTTAGGGTTTAAATTGTGGAGAGAGAAAATTATACTTTTTGTGACGATATACTATACAGGGGTAGTATTGCCATTTTCAAAATACGTAATGACGAAAATTATACTTTTTGGACGGAATACTGACGGTTGGATAAAAGTGTTACTTTTTTTAACGTTTTTGGTCACGTATGTTACATTTTGAAACTTTGTGTCCTCGCGTGTAATTACCCCCAAACCTCAGGGACATGGGTGTAATTAGCCCTATAAACTAATACATATATACACACATACACACACACACATACACAAACACGTATATATACATGTATGTGTGTGCATATCTACGTATATATGTATATACGTGGATATATATATATATATAGCTTAAGTTGCCAACACGGGCAAAGGATTTGCTCCCACATATCTATACTTCTATAAATACATATATATATATACATGTATATATATATACGGGAGCCGATTCCTGTCTACCGGTGGAGAAGTCACTATTTCTCTAACTCCCATCTAGCCCTCCACGTGTTATGATAGACGGCCAAGATTAACCTTTTTTTTTAATGACTCGCTTAACCGCCCCAAAGAGGGGCGGTCAGTCTAAATAAAATTCTATACCCGAGTTGCCCTTCGTCCAGCTTCTCTAATTACTCCTTTCTCTCTCTCTATATTCAACTGGCCTTTGTCGAGATTCTGTATCCTCTCACGTAAATCTGCCTCTCGCTCCTCTCGATCAGGTATCTGTGGCTAACAACAACTGTAATTGTGGTGCCCTGTGGCGGAGTTTGTGGTTAATTGGGTGGCTGTGTGGTTGACGTTATGGGTAGTGGTGGAGGCGTTGTGGCGGAGATTGTTTGTTATGGTGGTGGGAGTGTGGTGGAGGTGGATAAGGGCGTGGAGGTGTGAAATCTGTTGATTGCGGTGTTGCATAGGTGCGTAATGGTCTAGTGTTGGCCAATCTGTTAGCGGTGGTGAGGCTCACATCTGCTTTTGGCGTTACGGTGGTGGCGCCGTTATGTTTATGACAATTGTCTGGAGTACTAACATCTAGACGGTAAGACCCTCTCCTCCTCGCCCCCCCCCCCTCCTGGCAAAACTAGCGGCCGATGGTGACACTGTTATGATGGTGTGTGATGGGTTGCTCATGTCCTGCCATAGTTAAAGAAAATTAGTGATTTCTGAGAATGCGGTGGTGTTGTTGGGTGGCTACGGTGGTGCGATTTATGAGAAACAGTGGTGCGATTTATGAGAACTAGTGATGCGATGTGGTGTTTTGGGTGCGGTGGTGTGATGGGTGACAACGGTGCTATTGGTCGGTGGTTATGGTGGTGTTGGCATGGGGTCGTGGCGACAGTGGTGGCAGAGTAGGAAGAAGGAAGGGCTGAGCCGATGGCAACCGTGACATCAACGGCAATTTTTTTTTTTTGCAGCGCTCATTTGCTTTTGTAATGGTTCGGTGCTGGAGTGGTGGTTGGGTTGGTTGTTGCTACAGTGGTGGTTGGGTTGGTTGCTGCTACAGTGGTGGAAGGTTGGTTGCTGCTACAGTGGTGGATGTGGTGCATGGTTGGTGGTGGCAGCGAAGGTGTTGGTAGTGAGTAACAGTGGTTGGTTTTCTTAAAATTCGGATGACATAAATAAAACTGAAGATAAAAGAAAGGAAACTGGAGAATCAATCAAACGATGAAAATTTTCAGAAAGACATAAGAGAAGACGAAAACTTTCCGAAAGATAGGACAAAGTGATCATAACTTACAAAAGGGCATTTTCGGACACAAATGCTAACCGCTACTCATTGTAGCGGTTGCACGAAGTTTGTTAAGAAAAATTTCATTTCATCCATCCGATCTGCCACGTGGACGGCTAGATGGGAGTTGGAGAAATAGTGATTTCTCCACTGGTAGATAGGGATCGGCTCCCTATATATATATATATATATATATATATATATATATATATATATATATATATATATATATATATATGGGAGCTGATCCATTGCTCGCGCTAGCAAATAGAGTTAAGTTGCAAGCGCGATCTGACCGTCCATCCTGAAAAATGGACGGCCCAGATCGCGGCCTTTTCGAATACTGTCAGTCGTCCGCGACACTATGTCGCGGACGGACTTTTTTACCTTTTTGCCCCTCCACTCGTCCGCTACACTGTATCGCGGACAGCAAGTTTTATGTTTTTTTAAAGTACGTCCGCTACATTATGTAGCGGACGTACTTTAAAAAATCTCGTCCGCTACATTATGTAGCGGACGAGTAGGCAATGCTTTTTTCCCCTTTCTCTCTCATTTCTCACATTATTTGTCTGACATGTTCTATTTCTCTCTCTCTCTTCCTTCATCAATGCTCATGTCTCTTTCTCTTTCTCTTTCTCATGAATATTCTCTCTCCTTTCTCTTTCTCTCACCACTTTTTATTTTCTCTCTCATCCTCCCCCTCTCTCTCTCTTTCATGTTTATCCTGCTTCACTTCACACACAGAGTAGAGAGAAAGAGTGTGTCCGGCCACCTGCAGCTCCGTCGAACAGAACCCGTTCAAGTCCATCAGCAACAAGTTTTATGTTTTTTTAAAGTACGTCCGCTACATTATGTAGCGGACATACTTTAAAAAATCTCGTCCGCTACATTATGTAGCGGATGAGTAGGCAGTGCTTTTTTCCCTCATTTCTCACATTATTTGTCTGACATGTTCTATTTCTCTCTCTCTCTCTTCCCTCATCAATGCTCATGTCTCTTTCTCTTTCTCATGAATATTCTCTCTCCTTTCTCTTTCTCTCACCACTTTTTATTTTCTCTCTCATCCTCCCCCTCTCTCTCTCTTTCATGTTTATCCTGCTTCACTTCACACACAGGTAGAGAGAAAGAGTGTGTCCGGCCACCTGCAGCTCCGTCGAACAGTACCCGTTCAAGTCCATCAGCAACAAGCCGTACTATATTTGTTGTCGATCTTGTATTTCTTCTTGTATTTTTGTTTTTGTTTTGGGCAATGCTTTGTTGATTTTTCGTGAGTTGGATTGGGGCTCTTTACTGGGCTCTTTTTTGGTCAAGTGATGATAAGCACTGAAGAATCTTTTTTGCATCTTTCTACTTGTTTCTTAGCCAAACAACAACCCTTTGAAGTGCTGAACCTGTAAAAGCCTCCATAGGAATTAAAGAAGGAAGCTGCATCACCAAAAATTCCTTACAAGAAAACCAGAAACTCATATGAACCCACAACCACAACAAAAATTAAACTCAAATGAACCCACAACCACCACCATTTGGCCACCTCCACTGAACGCATCGCCACCGCTACTGAACCTCTGCCTCCCCGAACCACCACCATTCAAACCTCCACCATCCCAAATCTCTATGCAAGATAAATAACTAATCTAAACAGAGAGAGGTAGAGAGCAGATGAAGAATTAAGTCTCAAAATTTCAATTGGGTCTCAAAATTCTCAAAATTTCAATTGGGTCTCAGTTTTACCACCCAAAATGGGGTTGCCACAGCAGGTGGATTGCTTCCTTCCTCTGTCGTCGCCGGAAGCGGAGCTGTTCTAGGTGGACAAGATGGTGTCCATCCCGCAGTCGCCGTTGTTCTAGGTGGACGAGATGGTGTTAGGCTTGGTCCTGGTGCTATTAGTTGAGCTCTACTGCTCTCTCCTACCCCGCCGGCGACAGCTCCGAAGCATGACTAACAATATCACCGCTACCGCCACCATCGTCGCTGCCGCCGCCAACGCTGATTCGCCTGATCAACCGCGAGGTCCAACAGCCGCTGCTGCTCCTCTTAATGGCAACTTCTTCGCACAAGGGGTTCTTCGAGTGCCAAGAGGCTTTCTCTTCCCTTCAGTTTCTGGCATGGACGAGAGAGAGAGAGAGAGAGAGAGAGAGAGAGAGTTAATTAGAGAAAGGAGAGAAAGAGAAAAAAATGAAGAGAGAGAGGAGAAAGAAAGGGAAAATGTCAGAACATTAAATAAGGAAAAGGAGAGAGAAAGAGGAAAATGTCACAACAAGTTCTATGTTTTTTTAAAGTACGTCCGCTACATAATGTAGCGGACGTACTTTAAAAAAACGTAAAACTTGCTGTCCGCGATACAGTGTAGCGGACGGGTGGAGGGGCAAAAAGGTAAAAAAGTCTGTCCGCGACATAGTGTCGCGGACGACTGACAGTATTCGAAAAGGCCGCGATCTGGGCCGTCCATTTTTCAGGATGGACGGTCAGATCGCGCTTGCAACTTAACTCCATTTGCTAGCGCGAGCAATGGATCAGCTCCCTATATATATATATATATATATATATATATATATATATATATATATATATATATATATATATATATATATAAGTGTGTGTGTGTGTGTGTGTATACATACACACATGCATATATGTGTCTATATGTATGTGTATATGCATATATACACACACACATATATATCTACACATACATGTTCTCACACACACAGAGAAGGAAGTCTTATATCATTCTGCATTGGATTTGAATTCTCTGGAGTTATCGAAGCAACTTCACTAGAGTTTACTCCATAATTTGTTGAGGTTCTGTTTCAAAACTCCAACCATCGCATGGGAAGAGCAAAAAATACAAAAAAGAATTACCAATGTTTAAGTCTCTTAGAGCTGTGAAACCCCTTCGTCTAAGCATTAGAAAACTAATGAACGTGAGCCATCACAAAATGTGCAAATCTTTCGGTTCATAGGTGAGGAGGCCCCCCACAATGCACACACAACTAGAAAGCTGGTGTCTACTTACTTTTCGATGGGGTATCTTTCAATCCATATGGTTGAAATTCTTTTAAAGAACAAATCGAGGAGCACCACTGCTGGAGTTACTTTGGTAATTCTAGGGGATGCAAGTCCTCCGCAGCTTCTCACCTAGCCCTATTCTAAGGTCATTCCATGTCCAACCAATGCTTTCAATAATAGCATATATACATGTATATGTGAGTCAAACAGCCTGGGGTGCACTCTAACTCAGAGACATAAGCAACCATCACCATGGCATTCTGCATTAATCTTGAAGTCTCGTGAACTCCAAAAAAAATCCATAAACAAATTCCCATTCCCTTATATGAACTCCTAGTAAATTATAATTATCATTAACTTCCAGAAAGACCATCCAGCTTCCCTTCTAACTAGAGCTGATTTTCATCCAACTGTTTCTCAGTACAGGATGTCTCAAATAAAAACCAGGCATTAAAGCTGTAAAGAACAGAAACATACCAATTTTAGAGCGGATAGCGCTTGGTTGACATTCAAAATAAGCCTGAGCTTCTGTTGTAGAGCCAACAAATTGCTCCTGTTGATATTCAATTCCTGAATCTGCCGCACGGAATCCACCAAATCCACATCCAATATCCTAATCGTCTCCTTTAACCCTCTGATACGACTACAACCCTCCACAATCTTTACATTTAAATCCTCCAACTGCCCCTGCGCCTCGAAAAACGAATTCGACCTCAACGAAATTTCCTTCACCAAATGCAGCTCCACCACATCCAAATAATGCGACAGCTTCTCTTGCAACATCAGGTTCTCCGCCACCGTGGTAAATGGGCATGCCGCCCTGAACGTTGCCCCCTCCTCCAAAGCAAAGTCCTCTTTAAAATACAAGGCCGGCACCTCGCGCAAACACGCCACGAGCGCTTCTCCCTGCCCTCCGATTCCTTCCAAGTCAACATTCTCTTTGCTACTGTAATTCCGTATGTCCTCGAACCGGCTGTACTGTTCTGATACCGAAGACAAGTAGGGTTGGAAATCGGACCGGGTCAGCTCCGAGCCGGGCTTGTAGGCGACTAAAGGAGCGAATTCGGGCGGGGCTACGGCAGTGGATGACGACCACCAGCCGGACCAGGAGGCGTCGGAGCCGTAGAAGCCGGATTTGCCGACATGTGGATTGTTGAGGATGGAGGACAAGCTTTGGCTACTAGCGTCGGAGATCGATTTTGCCAAGGAGGAATTTGGTCGGCAACGGTTGTTTCCTGTACTACTGAAAGGGTCTAATACAGACCTTCCCGGTTGGGAAGGCTGTGATTCCATCTTCACGATCTGGAGGGCATCAATGATCAACTCTTCCCTTGGAACCAGCTGCTTGTCTTTGTTTCCCGCACTCTGGTTTGCTATAATCCCAGAAATGGAGGCCTAGTACTGGGGAAAATGCGATGTGTGATCTGTAATTAGTGATAGAGATAGATCTACATCAAGGGGATCACTTTGAAGAGTGAGGTCAGTCGTCGTATCTCGGAAAGTAGAGAGATCGCGCTTCTTCTCTGTCTGTGACATAAATATGGATCTGGACACTACGAAGGACAGACAACATGCGAGGATGTGAAGAGCAAAATGGCCAAATTTTCAGAATAACCAAAATTAAATGGATTAATTAATAATTAATTGATTGCACATCTAATCTGATCCAATGTAATCCACGCGAAGTTGTCAAGTAATTTTTTTTTTTTGTGCAACTGAAAATTAGATTACGAAATAAAGATTTCAGGACAGACAAAAACTAAGCCCAACTATGGGCAACACCCGCTACATCGGCGGCTAACAGGGGAATGATCATATCTCGTGGTTACATGAGATACACAAAAGAATTCCCTTATTTCTTTCCAATTTTGGCCAAATGATCCGCGTATTGGTTGCCTTCTCTATACATGTACCTAATTTTAGTTTTGGTAGCTTGGAGAAGGTATCAGCAATGAGATTGTGCAAAGGGTGCATGAGGTTGTCCCTAGTTGTGATTAAGTCCACAACCACCTTGGAGTCTGTATGGAGGATAACATCATTGAAGCATCTCTCCGTGACAGGAAGTTGTCAAGTGCGTGTGTCGGTGTTCAAAGAGTAGGAGAATCTCAAGGCAACAGGTCCATATCGTGTTATAAAAGGTTGAGGTTACGGGTTCAATCGTGTTCTGAAAACCTTAAGATTACGGGTATACACACTAGAGGGATGGAGTAGACTTTTCATATATTAATCGTTCGGATTGATGAACTAAACCAGATAGTAACATAACTCGTAATACTTAGTTTGGTAATACTACCCTCGCATCGGCCCTTTTATTCGTCTTAGAAACTTAGACCCATTATTCCCACTTCTACAATTATTTATTTGCACTTTGTACCGTGTCGAAGCAAGGAACCTTGCCACATACGCTTAAAATACATTACATTTGAAGGTTAAGGCTCATTACCTAGACCTGGCAAAATCTTACCCGGACCCGCGGGTCTAGTCGTACCTGCTTTAAAAAATCGGGTACGGGTACTTATGTATGATACCCGCCGAAATTTTATCCTTACACGGACCGACCTGTAATTTTTGGTCCGTTCAATCTACCGCCTCTCGCTCTCTCTTCCTCTCCCCCTCTCTCATAGTTTCACACCACAAACTCGTCTCTCTCTCCGTAAAACCACGAACATCGGGAGTTATATAAATAAATATCGTGCTCCAAAAAAAATAGAGGGCGTTAATTTTGAGCAATGCTTGGGTATTAGTAGTGCATAGGAGTTTAAAACAGATTTTAGAGCAAATTTGTAATTTTCATATTTTTTGGGGTCATTTTGTAATTTTGGAAAAACTCTGGGGGTGTAAATATAAATTTTGCAATTTTTGGGGCTAGTTTACAAATATGAAAACTTGAGGGGCTATTTAGTCATGTTTAAAAATTATGCCTTATGTGTCAATTTTTTAGAAAATTTGGGTAAGGAGATGCCACCTCCTTCTTGGTTTAATGACCAAGCTATTCAAATTATTTTATAATGTTCGATGTTATATAGATAAAGGGGAAATTAGCGTAATGGAAGAGAGAGAGAGAGAGCAAACAAAAGAAAAAGAGAAACAAGAAGAATAAGAAGAAGAATAGCAAAAAAATAGAACAGGGCAGCTCAGGGAAGGGGAAAAACAGAGAAGAAAAGAGGATGAAGAACAGAGAATTTTGAGAAGGGGGAATCAAAGAGAGATTAAGGAATCCTCAAGTGTAATTTCTCAACCCTTTGATGGGTGAATTAGTGTGTTTGTGTGCTTTCTGTGTGAACAGTGTGTTTGCTCTACTGTGTGTGCTTGTGTGTTCAGGTGGTGTGTTGTAAGTAATTGTGTGTGTATGAATGAGTTTAGATATTTATTTTAGGTGTTGACTGTGTGTTAGGAGTAATTTTCGAGAGATTGTAGGCGACTAGTGTGTGTGTGTGTGTGTCTGTGTTCTTGAAGTGTTCACTCTGTGTGTGTGTGTGTGTGTGTGTGTCTTGAAGTGTTCACTATGTGTGTGTGTTGCAGGTGGTGGGTGAGTGTTCATGGCCGTGCAGTGAGTTTATGTGTGGGATCTGAGTGTTTGATTGTGTTAGTGTATGTTTTATATACGGAGTGGAGTATTCTAGTGTTTTGAGTGTGGGGGTAGTGAGTCTGTGTGAGTTCGTGAGTCCTGCGAAAATGTATAGTAGTTAAGTGAGGGAGAAAGTGTGTGTGGAAAAGGTATTCTAGTGCGTGTCTCAATCTAAATAGTAAACGTAATTGTCGCTAAAGTTACAAATTATTTAAGTAGATTTTAATCCGAATTTTATAAATAGTTAGGGGCAAAATTCAAAAATTTTCAATGTTAGCCAAGGGCGCTAAATTAGGGCACCAATTAGAAATTCCTGATTTAATTAGCATACAAAACCAAGCTATTTTAATCTTAAAAGTTTTATGAAAACCCTATTTTACTTATATGATTCATCATCTAAAATTTCGTGTCATTCCAAGGCTGATAGGTAATTTTTTGAAACTGGTCTTTTAGCTCTCGGTCCCGATACCGATTCGGAATTTTGGGACAAAATTTTTTTAAAATAGTATTTAGACCAAAAATAACATCAGGATGCTTAAAATAGCATTTTAAGATGATTTGGGGATTTTTTCGGTGTCGAAAACTCTCGGGGGTATTTTGATAATTTTTCACACGATGGGGTATTTTTGTAATTTTACCCATAAAGGGTATTTTTGAGTAAATTTACATACGATAAGGGCATTTTTGTGATGTTGCCTACAGAAGGGTCATTTTGATGATTTAAGTGTAACAAGGGTATTTTGGTAATTTACCGCCCCAAAGGGGTATTTTGGTAATTTTACATGTAAAAGGTATTTTTGCATAAATTCACATACGTGAAGGGTATTGTAGTGATTCTACTTACGGGAAGGCCGTTTTGGTGATTTAAATTTGAGAGGGACATTTTGGTAATTTTACATCTAAGGGCATTTTGGATAATTTTGCATATGCGGTGAAGGAAGTTCATTTTGGGAGTATGTGTGAGTCCATGTTAAGTTATAATATTGTATTGTAGGCTGTGTTCTAATTATTTGATTATTCTATTTAGGTTAAAGTAAAAGACTTTCGATTAGGATAATTTAGCTGTGGATCCAGGTAAGGGATTCTATCTGAACCATGGATAATGACTTTTGTCCAAACCCTTATTTGATAACTAGTGCTTGTAAGTATCCCTTTGATCTACTTATGGCTAATGCCGAACTCTAAATTATGTACTGATATCAGTATGTAATTGCCCAGAAATCCCAATGTTGAACTTGAATCGATTATTTGGAAATCTTGAGATGCTCGCATGTATTGCATGCTGAGAAAATTTGATAATTGTTTGTATCAGTTCTTCTGAATTGTTGTGCCTAAATCCGATAACTATTCAAAATCGTTTTGCTGTTATTTGTGATTTTCTTCTGGAATTTCGAATGATGACTTATTTCGGTATGTTATGATTATTGAAATTCGATCTGATTTTAGTAAATTGAGCTTATGTTAATGCTCATTGATATTGTCGATTATTCTATGTTGACTTGGGTATCCGTTCTGTGAGGAGGTGGTATAAGGCTGGTTTGAATCATACACAAAACGCAGGCTAGGGCCTAATGTGACTAGTAATTATTATTGTACATCATGTATATGTACCCTACCAACTTTGCCTGAGTGGCATCGTAACCGCCCATGATCAACATTGATTTTTGATTTTTGATTTTATCTGCACCATATGTACCATGACTAATATGAAAAAAACTGAGAAAAGAATTGTTTCAAATGGTTTTTGCTTGCTGGAAATCCTTCCCAAAATTGCTTCTGAACTCGTTATGGAATCCTTTGGAGAACCTTCATTTTATTTTGGAGTGATGGCTTTGACTATGATCCTTTATGATCGTTTTTGAACCCGTCGTGATTTTTATTATTTATTTTGGTATCTATTTATGATGAACTTTGATCATTTTGGAAATCATTGAGCTATTTAGATCATTTGAAATATTCAGAAATCATTGTCGATCGGATTATTTAGAATCGTTTTGTAATTCTTTTGGTAATCCTTGTGCGACCTTACCGAGCTCTTGAAAGCTCACCTTCGTTTGATATATTTTTGCAAGTAATGGTCAGCTGTAGAATGCTCGGGAATGGGTTTAGAGTCTGAGTGAGATTCCGATGAGCCCATCACCACTGCATGGTAAGACCCTTGCATGGGTCGGTACTGTTACTTTGTTCTTCGGAATTTGATTTGCAGAAGACTTGAGCGATAATAATGTTAGCTAAGCAGTTTGTAATCTGGTATTTTGAAGAATCTGGGTTGATACTGAATTAGATGATTTAGAATATGTGTTAGTGAACAAGTTCATGTGATCCGGTAGGTTAACGTTCTGGGAGTTCAAGGTAGTGGATCTCCAGATTTTTTGGGGCGTTACAGTTGGTATCAAAGCAGGTCGATCTTGTGGTATTAAGAGATTAGGTATATGATTCTGTAGGCACAGACTTACAAAGTATGGATAGCGCGATTCTGTGGAATGGTATTCCGGTTAACGAGAGTGGGTTAAGATGATGGAAGATCTAAGGAGTCTGCCTTGATTATAATTGTATTGTTCCTTAGCCACATTTTAGAATAACCCTAACAACTGTACATTATATCAATATGGTATGTATTTGGAGCACTGGCAATGGAGATAGTATGAGGGCTGAGTGGTCCCCTATAGATGAGATTCCAATCCACTGTATAGAATGAGTAGAAATTCTTCTCGGTATTGGAAAGGCTTAACCAAACGATTTTTAGATTGGAAAATATACTGTATGAAGGTTTTATGATTGTAAAAGGGCACTTCTATCTAATAGGGGAAACAGTAAAAACCACAACTGATAATAATGATTCTGAACACTATGAACCTGATTCCGACTTTGATGACACAAAATCTGGCAACCGGCAGCAAAGAGTATCGCAATCTGGTTCAATTATCACCATAACTTTGAGATGAGAGTATCTTGGGTGATCTTAATAGATGAAATGACTAGCTACAGGGGGTTGCTGGACCCTGTAGGGATAGCGAACTGGATTAGCAACACAAAGAATATTTTGAACAACTGATTATAATGGGTGATGAAAGGTTGGCTTATTGTATATAAACTAAGGATGAGGCCGATCAGGGGGTAGGAAATGATAGCGAGGAGTCTGAATTATCAGCAATTGCTCGATGTCACTTAGGAACAGTTTATAGAGTTATTTCTCGACGGATATTTTTACGAGATTTCATGAACTGATATTAAGGGAGTTTGTTAATGTGATGCAAGGGGATTAAGAGTTCATAAACAAGGTTGAGATGAAATTTCTTGTTTTGCTAGATTTGCCATAACGATATTATTAATGGGGGGGCGATAGCTGCCGGAAGTCTGAGTGGGGCTTAGGCCTGGATTGAGAGATGTAGTGATCATAGCTAGATTGACGAGCTATGTGGAATATCTTTATTGGGTATGTGTTTTGGAACAGTCTAATTTTGACAATAGAGGAAGGCATGAGTAAACAAAGGATGGATAGAACGGATATAAGTAAGATTTTTTCCCGAACAGATTTGTAGGAGCTAACAGTCGGTAGTAAAAAGTTTTTACAATCGACACAATACGATGCCCAAGTTAAAGGTTGGGGCAGAATCAAGGATTCAGGCCCACTTTGGTTCAGTTGTATTGAGATTTGGATAGAATTCTGAAATTCGATAGAAGCATGATATGTGATTTAAGGGAACACAGGGTGGAGGTGCTCGACTAACTCAGAGTACTAGACTTGAACCATCGCAAAGCTCCAAAGTTTGACCTACTTAGAGTACTGGTCAGGATGGCGTGTCAGTTTTTACGGCCACCCCATGTGTCAAGTATGAGAGAAGTCAGAGTGGGAGTTATGCAATAAAGTGACCGGATGATGTGTTAGGTATGGCAATGTGGAGCATTAAGTTCGAAACTATTTGCTTTTGAGAAATAATCCGTCATGTATCTATAGCTAGTGTAATAGCGAGCACTGTTCCTCGGCACGAAAAAAGACAAGGTTACTAGGGACAGAGGCCCAGACTATCAACTAAATTTTGTTTAATGTCCGCTTAGGATGTTGCCACATCCGATGATGTGGTGCCAGGTACACCACAGGTTAACCCATTAGATATTCGTATATTGTTCAATTCTTAAGTGTTATACTTTTTACACCCGTTACTTTGGCACAATGATTAAGGGTGGAGGCTTATCCTTAGGAACTGATTTTGGGATAGGCATCTCGTCGAGAGAATTTGTGACTGTTTCTATGGTTTTTGGTGGCTATATTGTCTTTGTTACGGATAGAGATCTTCCTGTGGATCTCATCCTATTTGTTGTTTGTGGTTTGATATCATGCAAGACATGGATTGATTACGCTCTAATCACATATCTGTAAGTTCTCAGGGGAGAACGTAGTGTTTGGAAGTTCATAAGGTATGAATAATGGTTAAGTTAGTGATCTGGATGATGTATAAGAATGAAGTTCTCGGGAAGAGATTGTTGTTAAGATTGAGAATAGGTTTGGGAATACGATAGGAAATTTGGAATTCTATCTTGTCGGTTGTTCGTTCTTTTGTCTATTGAATTCAATGACGACTTAATTGAATGTTAGCTTACGCTGAGACGTCAGAGAAGATGTCATTCATGCCGAGTCGTCTTATTTCTTTCCGAGCTATTTATCTGTCCTTTCGAATCTATGTGGACTTGATGGGGTAGTATCTGACCCACTGGCCATTGGAAAGCTACGAATCCTATTAAGGACCAATAAGTCCTTCTGATTTTGATTGCTCCGAGTCGTTGGGTTGACTTTGCATCGCCAAACCTATATCATCGTTTCTGTGTTTGTCGTTTCTTCTGGAATGTCATAGAATTTTGTTGTGAACCCCGAGAGCCAATATGCAAATTTTTTTGTTTTGATTGCCTGATTACAATTATTGTTATCATTATTATTGGTATAGCTTCCCCTACCGGGATATGAGGTTAGGTAGATTCCTAAGCCTCAAATAATCAGTGAGCGAGAATAGACTCTAGGAAAGTGGATCAGGTTTGGATAAGTTATTCGATAACTCGGTATAAGGTGAAAATTTGGCTGAACCCGCTATAATGGACCGCTGGTTATTTACTTCTGGAACCGAAAGATTTTAACGGTTTAACTGAAACAGATGATTGAAGGATAATGCTATAAGATTTTTGTAAATAATGTGATTGTGAATCAGAAGTGATGTGATAATTTAGAGCTGTAAACTTTAGTAGAAGTGCAAAACATGTGAGTGCAAAATCATATTTTGCGTGTGTTAAAATAATACATCTCTCTGTAATGCCTCCGGTGACAGTTTGGACCTATTTGATTTAAGACGCCAGAGCACGCGGCGAAACCATAGTAGTTATAGTTTCCTGTCATTCTGTGAAGTGTACGCAGTACTGTAAGTATGCAATACATAGCTACGTTAACATAACACACCTCTCGGTGATGAACTTGACAATAATTTGGACTCGTTGTTTTGAGGTTTTAGAGTGTGCAGTGAAAGCCTAATGGCTACAGTTTGGTTGTCTATTGTGAGGTGTAAGTGCTTATATGAATTGGTTAGCCTACCCATGTTAGCCTTGGTAAACCGCAGGTCATGTGTGACCATTATTTAGTATTTCGGTATGCCTTGATCTTAGAATTGAGCTTACACTCATAAGTAAATTGTGTAATTGATAGGATCTCTGGTGTAGTATTAGCATAAGATAGGGGAAGTCTGTCGTATTAGAGCTTGACTTAATCTGTTTGATATGCGCAAAATTCAGAGCAGTGTAGGTTCTGCTCAGTGGGTTTGTACCCGTTAAGTCACTGTTCGTGAAGTTCTGGAATAGTTAGAATGAAGTGATTATCCAACAGGGTTTCAGTTTAATGTTATGATTTGGATTTAAACAGTTATGTCTAGGTATTCGTGAGGTAAGAGGTAACTTAGTTACTATGAGATAGTTATTAGAATTCTGTAACGGAAGCGTGATACGTAGATATGATAAGTGATACGATATCCGAGAGTAAATTTTGAGGACGAAATTTTTATAAGGTAAGAAGAATGTAAAACCCCGAACTTCGGGAGTTATTTAAATAACAATCGTGCTCCGAAAAAAATAGTCAGGTGTTAATTTTGAGCAATGCTCGGGTATTAATAGTGCATACGAGTTTAGAAAAGATTTTGGGGCACATTTGTAATTTTCAAAATTTTGGGGTCATTTTGTAATTTTGGAAAAACTCTAGGGGCGTAAATGTAAATTTTGAGACTTTTGGGGCTATTTTACATATATGAAAACTTGAGGGGCTATTTAGTAATGTTTGAAAATTATGCATTTTACGTGTCAAATTTTCAAAAAATTTGGGTAAGGAGATGCCACCTCCTTCTTGGTTTAATGTCTAAGCTATTCAAATTATTTAATAATGTTAGATGTTAGATAGATATGGGGAAAATTAAGGTAATGGGAGGGGAGAGAGAGAGAGAGAGAAAGAGAACAAACAAAAGAAAAGGAGAAACACGATAACAGAGAAGAAGAAGAATAAGAAGAAGAAGAACAACAACAACAACAACAAAAAAGAACATGGTAGCTTGAGGAAGGGGAAAAACATAGAAGAAAAGAGGATGAAGAACAGAGAATTTCGGGCAAGAAGGAAGCAAAAAGATTAGGGAATCCTCAAGGTAATCTCTCAACCCTTTGATGGGTGAATTAGTGTGTGTTTGTGTGCCTTCTATGTGCACAGTGTGTTTGCTCTACTGTGCGTGTGCTTGTGTGTTCCGGTGGTGTGTTGTAAGTAATTGTGTGTGTATGAATGTGTATTTTAGGTGTTGACTGTGTGTTAGGAGTAATTTTCGAGAGGTTGTAGGCGATCAGTGTGTGTGTGTGTGTGTGTGTTCTTGAAGTGTTCAATGTGTGTGTTTCAGGTGGTGGGTGTGTGTTCATGGCCGTGTAGTGAGTTTGTGTGTGTGATATGAGTGTTTGATTGTGTTAGTGTATGTTTTAGATATGAGTGGAGTATTCTAGTGTTTGGAGTGTGGGGGTAGTGAATCTGTGTGAGTTCGTAAGTGTTGTGTGCGAAAATGTATAGCAGTCAAGTGAGGGAAAAGGTGTGTGTGGAAAAGGTATTCTAGTGTGTGTCTCAGTTTGAATAGTAAACGTTAGGGGCAGATCCAGAAAGTCTAATCGGGGGTGCCAAAAAAGAATAAAAAAAACTGTGGTTAACATAAAAGAATTCAAAAGGTTCAAGTTCATATAAAATATGAATAATAAAAAATACATTATAAAAGCGTCACAATTAAATACGTTAAATACAAAATAGATTGTTCAATTTGACCACTAATAATATATTTGCTATGCAGTGATTTATTTAATTTGTTAAGGTTGGTCAATAATAAATTACCACTTTTGCATAAAAAAAAACTTAACTCTTACTCTATAGATATATTACTAATGTGATTATCAATTATATAACTATGTTAATCACATATAAGTTAATAAATTATAAGAATTTAAAATAATAGAAATAACTAACCTTACTTTATTCTTGTCCTTTTGTAATATGGAGATTTAGAATATAGAATAGATCAAGAAAATGACAAAGGCAAAGACAAGGTACAAAGAGTAAAAAACAAGACAAAATGAAATCTTAATAAATTAATGCTACAATATGGTGACATTTTTAGAAATATTTTAAATATATTTATTCATTATCTCAAAAACTAAAAGAGGATTTCAAAAAATCTTGAGGAGTGCCATGCCCCCCCCCCCCCCCGGGGGGGGTCATGGGAGAGGTCTGCCCCTGGTAAACGTAATTGTTTCTAAAGCTAGAAATTATTTAAGCAGATTTTAATTCGAATTTTATAAATAGTTAGGGGCAAAATTATATAAAGTGCAAAACTATAACCCTCAATATTCTTACGAGACATAGGCTCTAAAATTTTCGAGAATTTTCAGTATACGCGAAGGACACTAAATTAGGGCACCAATTAGGAACAATTTTCGATTTAATTAGCATACCAAACCAAGCTATTTTAATCTTAAAAGTTTTATGGAAACCCTATTTTACCGATACGATTCATCCTCTAAAATTTCGTGCCATTTCAAGGCCAATAGGTAGTTTTCGCGAAACTAGCCTTTTAGCGCTCGATTCGGATACTGGTTTAGAATTTTCGGGTGAAAAGTTTTTAAAATAGTTTTTAGACCAAAAATGACATCATGATGCTTAAAATAGCATTTTAAGATGATTTTGGGATTTTCTAGTGTCGAAAACTCCAGGGAGTATTTTGGTAATTTGCCACCCGAGGGGGTATTTTGGTAATTTTACCCATAAAGGGTATTTTCAAGTAAATTATCATACGGTAAGGATATTTTAGTGATGTTGCCTACGGGAAGGTCATTTTGATGATTTAAGTGTAACGAAGGGTATTTTGATAATTTACCATCCCGAAGGGGTATTTTGGTAATTTTACCTATAAATGTATTTTTGCATAAATTTGAAGGTTATTTTAGTGATTCTACTTGCAGGAAAGCTATTTGGGTGATTTAAGTTTGAGAGAGACATTTCGGTAATTTTACACCTAAGGGCATTTTGGGTAATTTTATATACGCGGTGAAGGAGGTTCATTGTGGGTCTATGTGTGAGTCCGTATTAAATTATAATATTGTACTGTAGGCTGTGCTCTAATGATTCGATTATTTCTTTTAGGTTAAAGCTAAAGACTTCCGGTTAGGATAATTTAGCTGCGGATCCAAGTAAGGGATTTTATTTGAACTCTAGGTAAGGACTTTTGTCCGAACCCTTATTTGATAACACGTACTTGTAAGTACTCATTTGATCTACTTATGGCTAATGCCGAACTCTGAATTATATACTCATATAAGCATGTTATTGCCCAGAAATCCCAATGTTGAACCTGAATCGATTATTTAGAAATCTTGTGATGCTCGCATGTATTGTATGCTGAGAAAATTTGATAATTGTTTGTATCCGTTCTTCCGAATTCTTGTGTCTAAATTTGAAAACTATTTGAAATCATTTTGCTGTTATTTGTAATTTTCTTCTGGAATTCTAAATGATGACTTATTTCGGTTTATTATGGTTATTGAAATCCAATTTGATTTTGGTAAATTGAGCTTATGTGAATGCTCATTGATATTGTTGATTTTTCAGTGTTGACCAGGGTATCCGTTCTGCTAGGAGGCGGTATTAGGCTGATTTGAATCCTGCATGAAACGTAGGCTAATACCCAATGAGACTAGTAATTATTATTGTACAATATGCATGTGTACACTACCCACTTTCCCTGAGTGGCATCGTAACCGCCCAAGATCAACATTGATTTTTGATTTTATCTGTACCATATAGACCATGACTGTTACGAAAAAGACTGAGAAAAGAACTATCTCAAATGGTTTGTGCTTGCTTGAAATCCTTCCCGAAATTGCTTCTGAACTAGTTTTGGAATCCTTTGGAAAACCTTTATTTTATTTTGGAGTGAAGACTTTGACTATGATCTTTTATGATCGTTTTGAAACTCGTCGTGATTGTTATTGTTTATTTAGTATCTATTTATGATGAATTTTGATCATTTTAGAAATCATTGAGCTATTCAGATCGTTTGAAATATTCAAAAATCATTGTCGGTTGGATTCTTTGAAATCGTTTTGTAATTCTTTTGGTAGTCCTTGTGCGACCGTACTGAGCTCTCGAAAGCTCACCCTTAATTTGATTCCTTTTCTGCAGGTAATGGTAAACTATAGTATAACGCCCCGAATTTCTTTCCAGAACGTTACTGCCAAATACACGGGGATCAGATAAAATCATATAATTATCGGAATTCTCACAAACGGTAAATCAGAGCATATACTAATAATTCTCAAGATACATCAATATCTGACATAGGGGCCCAAAGCTTTTATACAATCCAAATATTTCTCCAACACGGAGTTTCAAAACATAACCTAAGTAATATTGACTTGTCTTAGATGTTACACTTAAATATCAATACTAACTCTGAAACAAGGCAGCTAACCCTTGGTCACACAGCTATCCCTACAAATCCAAAATCCCACCTACTAATCACCGGAAAGCAGAAACAATAAGGCAATGAGCCAAATGCCCAGTAAGGTCGCTCAAATGACCAATCAGTCAGAAACAAAAACATCTGAGAAACGAAATTTAGGAAGCACAAAATTTTTCCAACAAAAGGATAATCAAACCAGATTTCGAATGTCAAAACATATCTGAATGAACAATTGGAAAGAAAAAAGGGGTGATTTCATGAGGAATTAATGAAGTTACATGCTATTAAAGTAAGGTAAAAATCTGTTTTAGTATGTATATTCTTGGGATGTTAGTGTGTGTATGATTGAATAAAGGCTAAATTGGTGTAAGATTTTATTGAATCCAGTGTTATATGCATAAGTGCAGTTAAATTGGTGGAATTGAGCAAAATGTCTCTGTGGGTGTGGGGGTGTGTGTGTGTGCAGGTGCAAAATGGAAGGGCAGGTGTAAGGACTCTCTGTGTGCCTGTGTGTGTGTGTGTGTGTGCTGCTGCTGCTATGTGGTTTAGCAGTATAATGTGTGTGATTATGTGTCTATGAGTGAAAATTTCCTTGGTGAATATGATAGAGGATGAAAGGAGCACAGAGTAGGATTTTGAAGGTGAAACGTGTGTGTAACAGATTGTGCAAGTGCATGTGAGTACAACAAAGCAAGTGTGTGTATGTTGCTCTTGAGTGCGTGTACCAGCAGAATGCGTATGATAGTGCATATGTGTAATTGAAGTTGTTACAGATTATAGCAACTTCATAGTGTGTGTGTGTGTGTGTGTGTGAAGATGTTAGGAAGGTAGAATAGAAGGGTGGGCAATCAGTGTGTGTGTGTGTGTGTGCGCCTGTGTGCATGTGTTTGTATGTGCGTGAATGCAATGACAATGTATGTATAAGTGCAGTGCCTTTGTTTGTGTGTGTAAATATGTAATGTGTGATTGTGTGAGGTGAATATGTGTCAGTGTGTTGTGAGTGAAGATGTGAATATGTAAGGTGTGGTAGTGTGTGAAAAATGTGTATGAGTGTGTGGATGTTTAAGGTCGTGTAGAGTAATTTTGGGAATGCAGTAGCAAAAAAATTGCAGGTGTGTTTGTGAGGTGAAACAATGTAGTTTGATTCACATGCTTAGGAGTAGTAACTGTAATCGTCGCTAAAGGCCAATAGTTTTCAAAACCTTTTAAACTTTATTATCAAAGACAATTTTAACCCTGATTTTGGCCAAACACAAATGATAAACCCTTATTACTTTTAAAAGATCTCTGTTGTGAAAGTTTCTAAGATTTTTCTGTGTCTGCGAGGAACATTGAATAATTTTTTTTATCCACAAATAGGGCTCTTTAATTTTTTTTAATACAACAAATCAAGTTATTTTTTTCTAAAAATTGAATGAAGACGTTATGACATTGAGACACTTTAATGTCTAAAACTTCATGGCATTTTTTGGTGTTTCTTGGTGCATGAGTTCTCAGGGAGTATTTTGGTAATTTTATCTTTGCTTGGGGGTGTTTTGATAATTTTCACACTCAGTGGCGAACTTAGTGAAGACTCATGATTAAGCAGCAAGCATGATAAAAAAAATGAGTAACTGTGCTAATATGGGTTCAAAGAAAAGCGAATGGTTCCGTTAAAGCACTTTTAAGGGCTAGGGCAAATCTGATTGAATGGACTAGCCGTAACACGAAGTTGTGAGCAGATAACCAGGAAAGGGTAAGGCAGAGTGTGCATATGTATTGTAAGGCTATCTAAGAAATAAGATTTTGTTTGAATTGGTAATCCTGCTCATTGAAAACCAAAATTGAGGAATCCTTCGGCGAAAAGCCAAACAAGGATAATGCAGTTCCGATATGCTATTCATTGCTTCGTTTAGCATACCATGTTGATGATGTTTATGTTGAACCCGTCTTGTTATCTTTGAACATCGGTTGATCTTTTAACCCTGTACTTCTTATTGAGTTGTGATGTTGGGATTTAAAGTAGAATAATTTCCCCTTAGTCTGCCCGTGATGAAGCTTTGATAAATTGTTGAAGACTTCTGATTGAATTACTCAATAAGTCTGTTCAATTCACAAGAACCATCTCCTTTCAATCTATGTGAGATTGAGATGAACATCTCGTATAATGGGGCATGGGGTAAGTGGATGGGTGGCAAAAATTGAATCACCGGCAAAAGGAGGAAAAGGCGCTAGAGTCTGTCGTGTCGGGTCGAGTTAAATGTGCGCTACACTTGATTTTTAGTTATATTATTGAGCTTTTATTGATGTTTTGATAAATATTTCATGTTTTAATGTTATTTCTTGTGTCATATAAACATTGTCTTTGTTTGTTAAGTCCTTATACAAGTGGAAATGATGATGAATGATTGATTCTGTGTTATTCCTTAACGGATTGTGCGTGCTACTTCACGTCCTTATTGGGCGATTTGGACTCATTCTTGTTTACTGTGTTTCAGGTGCTAGGTCTGAATAGGGTGAACCTCTAGAAAAGGTAAAGAGAAGTTGTACCGAGACACGGTGAGGGAAGTGTCATCGCGACTGTGTGAGTTCTGTTGTAAATACTAGGTTGTATTAAGCTTAATCAAATTTCTGCTGCAGTACATTGTGTACTCTCGAGAAAATTTTTCTAAGGATGCAATGTGTGACGTCCCTTAGTGGTGTTAATGTTGTAGTAGCTCTGTATTGTAACCAGGGTTATGATGTTGCCAAGATAGACATCACAGTTCTGGTGATATCACTTGGATTGAGGGTGTCACAGTGATTATGGGAAATGAGGAACAATTCTAGACTACCAAACTAGACTAAAAACTATAAAATATACCTCGCGAGCCTGCTTTTTCTAGGGGACCCATGAACGCTTTGTGAAGGATCCACGATGCAAGAGACTCTTTTGAAGTAAAATATGAAAGGCTAGTTTCGTTTAAGAGATGATACACTACTTCTAAGAGAAATGATATAAAATCTTTAGGGAGAAAAAGTTGGATCCTTCAAAATATAGGCCAAAGGCTCTATTTATAGAGGTCTGGGACGCCAGAAATAATAAAGATGGCATATCAATCTATGATCTGATAATAAGACATAATATTTGATAAAAATTACATATTGACAAAATTCAACTAACCGATGAGTTTGTCAAAAATAGGCCGGTTCATCCCATAATTTTATAATAGTTTTTCCTAAATTTCAAGACATTATACGAGTCTAATTCGGTAATAATCTATGATACTGTAGGTGTAATGTACCACATTCGACAATTATCTTCATGTTTCGAATAGAACAATGATTTAATCTCGTGTCAAGGTTAAATCACAAATAATGCCTTAAACCTTCTAGACGAATCACAATCTAGACATGTAGACTGGACTGACATAGTTGGACTAGATTGATTAACTCTAATTAATAATAAAGCCCAATAATTATTTGATAAAAATGACTACAAGAATGGGGTTTCCACAACGGCCCAATTTGGAGCCACTCCTCCTGGTCCTCTTCTTGTACTTTGAGATTCCATGGTTTACAAGTGAAATTGATGAAGAAGAGGGAGAGATTTCAAGAATCTATAAAAGGGAAGTCTAATTAGAGAGGGATTAGAAAGGGGGAGTCCTTCTTGGAATTGAATTTTAGAGAGAAAGTGTATATATTGTGATTGAAGTCTGTGGGAACCACTAAAAATTGCGCACAATCTAAACCGACTGGTTTTCCCTTTTGAATATGTCGAACTTAATGACTAACTGGCTGATTTTCAACATTTTATTTTTGGCACTCCCAGCTGTATGACTAACGGGCCAATTTTCGACATGTCATTTTTGCCTTTCCAGTTTTCTGATCAACCCGCCGATTTTCGGTCCCCTTAACAAAAATACATCTTGCATTTGAAATTCCTTTGACTTCATGTTGATAGGAGTAAATGTTCGAAATTTGATCCTTTGTGCGTGTGTGCTTACACAACATGTTGGTGAATCCGACGCCCCTGTGAATGTAATAACTAGTTATCTGATATTGTTCATATCAATTTGAAGTGAAATGATATACTATGCACTCAATGATCAGCTGTCCTTGGACATTGTTGGCTCCGGCTCTTAGATATACACTGCTTGGGCACGTCATGGCTCTAAACTCAGTCAAATCATCACTTTGACTGTCGACCATTCAAATTTATTTGGTGGCTCCAGTATCGGGCCAAGTTATCCTTTGTATTTCTAGACGACCATTTAAATTGACTTATGGCTACGACATCTAGCAATACTCTTTCTTATCTGTCAACCACGCAAATCAATTTGGTGGCTCTAGAAACAGATAAAGGTATTCTTTTTACACATCTAGATAACCATTCAGAACGATTTGATGGCTCCTATAATAGACAAAGTTCATTGATCTGATCACTCGACAACCAATCATCGTCGTTATAATTCCCAACATCGAATAAAATCTTTTTTTTGACCTACATTGGTCTGATTCCTTTCAGAAGGAGACGGAGGAAGCCTACCTCAAGGTCCGACCTCATATCTTTGTGATTATTCACAAATCTGTCCAGAGTCTTGTGGTGGTTTTCGTATTTTTCGTAACAAAAATGTGTGTGTTTTTTGGTGATGTACGCCCGCGCGCGTGCTTTTTAATTAAGGGGCTCTATAGATACCCCATTGTTGTAGTCATTTTTTTTCTTGAATAATTGTTGGGCTTTATTATTAATTAAAGTTTGTTATTATGGGTGTAGGCCTGACAATATTTCAAAATTAATTAATTAATCCGGTCCATTAATTAGTCTAGTCCAGTTGTCCAGTCCAGTCTAGTTATCCAGTTGTCTAGTCCGGTTGTAGATTGGACTCAGTCCACTCCATTTCGGTGAGTCCAGTCCATTTGTCAAGAGTGATTTACTTAGGATATTTTAGGATTAGTTGTGATTTATCCTTCACGCAAGTAATTTATCCTTGATTTACATGAATATAATGAGAATTTGCGTATCTAGTGCACAACGTTTGACTAGATCAGCTGTTATCTCAAAAATATTAATCCTTGATGGAGAGAAGAAGGCATGCAACCATTGACATGAATCGAATCTCTGCCGAGCAAAGTGTTGAAGCTTGACGATGAGTCGCTTACGAAGAATGTTACATCTCCTTTTTCTTCCCAATTGTCAACTGAATGGGCACCACTCCTTTTGGTTTAGAAATTATGCCAGTGAAATTATTAATCTCTGAAAAAATTAAATCCTTTTTGACTTTGCAAAGCTTTCTAAAAAATCCTTGTAGGCTCGATGTTAACTGCAGCCGCATTATTGATTAGCACTCTAGCCACGGGCTATCCATCCCTCAATGTTTTTGTGGAAAGTGGCTTCAAATACTTGGTGCTTTGTGGGTCTAGCTTAGCTAAAATGACCCCATTTCCTTGATCGATAATGATCCCACTATTTTCGAGCTGATTCAACTCAATCTCTTTACGTACATACCCTTTTCTCACCTAGAACAAAACATTGCAAGATTTGTTCTTCACTTGCCTTGAATGCCCTAGGCAACATGAACACCATGTTGATTGTAACATCAACACCATGTTGATTGTAACATCATGATCCCCAAAGAATAAACTCCTCTTAGATCCTATTTTATCATCCTTTGTGAACCCTATCACTGCTTCATTCTGGTTGTTCAAGGTTTCCTCAGTAGCCATCTTGTTCTGGCCGCTCAATGTATCTGTTATTGCCATCCCCACTTTTTTAGTTGCTTTGTCTTGACTTATGAAATTCCTATCACTATTTTTTATTTTGACTTACCCTTGGGGTTCTGTTGAAAAATTTCATCTGTCTTTCTTTGGCTCATCCGTTCATGTCTGTTTTTGTCGATCCATCTGAACCTTCTTATCTTGGAACTCCTTTCTCATTATGGCAGGCTGGTAGCAAACTTTATTTGGACTCTTCTCTTCTAGGTTCTGCTCAAGTCCTGAGAAGCCCAAGAAGGGGAAAACTTTTTTTCCCGACTACATGCCATTGGTTGTCTTGTGGCATTTTAGGCTTAATCACCGTGGGTTCTTTTTGAGAAGCCAGTGGCATGACACTATTCTTCTTGTGGTCTTTAAACATGTAACTTGGGTCAAAAGGTCCAAAACTTTAGTCTCATGATTTTATCCCACATTGTTCTGGTGTATTACTTGCTGAAACTTTACCCGACCGAACATGCTTCCTCTATTCTTGCCTTTTCTTCCCATGGCTCTCTCCCCGCTTTCTTTTTTTAGCCAAGTTTTCCATTCTTTTTTTCCATCGCCACATTTGTTCTGACCATTCAACTGATAAGCCACAATTTTGACAAACTGGCTTACACTTGGTCTCAATTAAGATACTGAAGTCCTGAGCCTTAAGAACATGGTAGTTTTGCTAGAACTAAATTCCACATCAGCCTAGACGATTTTTCCTTTCTCTTTTGCTTTGCAGTGGACATTCCTCTCCAATGGCTTCCTTTCCTTGAAGTTATCTTGCTCTTAACTACTGCTGTCATCCAAACTTTCAACAAGATTGTACTTGATAGACACCATATTGACATCCATAACCATTTTTAAAAATGGGTCGCCTATCGACTTCTATCACTTCTTTGCCCTTATCCACAAACATCAACATTCTAGCCTCGATTTGGTCCTGCAAAGCTTTCTGAAAAATAACACAACTGGTGCTATTATGGCTAATAGTGTTATGCCACTTATAGAACTTGGCTCTCTTGTCCTTAAAAGACCTGAGAAGGTCTTAAAGTTGAATAAAATCTATCTTCAACAAGTGGTCAAAAGCTTGATCCACTTGGTTGATATTGATTGACTATTTTCAAAAGAAAGGTGGAAAATTTAACTTGTTGGGATGCAGGCTGAATGGACTCCTGATTTTAACCACGTCTTCCCAACCATCGCTGCCGCTTCGACCTCTAGATCGATGGGATCCTCAAAATAAGTTCCTAGAGATAAGTTTTTCCTAACCTGTTCTTCTCTCAGCGGTGTCTCGTACCGGGCTATCCTAAGGGAAAGTTTGAATACATTCATGAATTCTATGCGTTCATATTTCTTCATAATCTCCAAATCTAAACCATATAGAGCCAAGTTTGCCAACCAGATTCTGGCATTTGGTAATGACACTTGTTTCTGGACGTCTTAAAATCTCTACATGAATTGTTCAGTAATCTTTTGACAACTATTTTAGCCTTGCCATCTGCCAACGAAATCTCTGATTCCAATTTTAAAAACTATGCATGGAACAAATCTTTCATGTCTCTCTAAGAACATAGAATTGGGTGGCAAATTGGCAAACCACCAAGGTAACTCCAGTCAATGAGTATTAGAACCATTTTAATTTTATCCACTCATTTTGACCAAGCTCCCCACATTGGAGGGTAAACCTCGCAATTTGCTCTATGGTCGACTGAATCTCTATTCCATGAAAAAGGCTAAACTCTGGAATTGCTATATGTTGGCCTATTGATAGGCCATTACCCTTGACTCACCAACGTGATTGAACTCATAATGGTTGTGCTCCCATTCTTAACCTTATCATTTCTCTATCTTCAAGGCAATCGGCCTCGTCACTCCACAATTATCTTGGAATTTTGGGTTGTCAAATCGAGACACCCCCTCCAATCCTCTTTACTGAGGAGGGGTGTAAGCACTCTCACCTCCTTGCCCAGTGCCACCTTGGCTATTCCCACTTCTTGACGCTTTAAAGTTATAAGGCTGGGTTGTAGGCTTCTTAGGCCCATTTGCCTTTGCAAAATTCCTTCTTTTTTGCTTTGGATCACCACTATCGTTTGAATTGAGAATAAACCAATCTGACTCATTTGGATGATCTCAACTTATGCCAATTGACTGCGTCACACCAATCTCTATCCTTATAGGAGAGACATCTGCCTATACCAATTCGTCGTGATAGTTTAGGGGAGCTTTTCCTTTTACACCTTTACGTTCACTATTTTGGCAATTGAGGAAGTTTGTCATTGAATTTCTTCTGATAAATCTTTGATTAATTCGTTTCCGGAGGCATTCTATTCCTCTATTATTTTCCTCATTTCTTCCATTAATTTTGGAATTTGATTGTTCTTGATTACAAGTCACCTCACTAAGTACTTGAGTCGAAGAACTGACCTGGTTCACCAGATGGCCCATCGTCTGATCATTCCTGTTGATCGCTTAAGTTTCACCAGTTGCCAATGTGGCGTACGTATCAATACTATCATATTGGTAATCTCACAATTAGCACTTCCTACATTATGAGTGTCAGTGTTAAACTTCACGTCCCCATTCATGCCACTAATGGCCCGGGAAATCCTTGATTCTCCATCTTTATCACCATTACCAGTAACATTGTTTTCGGTGCCATTATTGGCTTCATTAGTTCTTACATGACCATCGTACTAGGCATTTTTTTGCTTTTAGATTAAGGGGTTCCATTGGGCATGGCAACGACTGCGCTGGATGGCAAACCACTCCCAATTTAATATGGATTCTTTTTTACCTCTTGTATGAGGACTTCTCTAAAATAGAAAACTTTGATTAAACGAAATTGAAATTAAAAGGCTACGTGCCAAAGAGATAAGAACACTTTTGCGAATAAACTAATGTTTGTACTGAACACATGGCCTCTATCATTAGGAGCACTACAAACAAATCTCTCATTAGCGATGGACTGTAATCCGTCTTTGTAAAGAACTTAGGTTTTAATAATTTAAGTTTAAGCAGTCTTTTAAGCTTGTATTTGTAGAATTTAAGATGGTGTCGGATTAAGTATTTTGAAGTATGTGTTAGTGAACAGATTTGACAGGTTTGATGTGATCCAGTAGGTTAATGACCCAGGAGTTCGGGGCGGCGGAGCTCCGAATTTCTGGGGCGTTACACTTTGGATGCCCAGTTTGGAAAATTTAGAAAATTTAAGTGTTTTTAAAATGGTGAATCAACTCATGATCCATGTTTTATGTCTTGGATATTTGGTGCATTGTATCTAGTGTTTCTCAGGGTGCATACGGATTTGGTGTCCTACATCCATTTAATCTTGCAATGTTGTGTACTTGGATAAATTGCCAATTGCATATGATAGTGAGGTCGACACCTATCAGCCTGTCCAAGCCCCTGTCTTTGTACCTATTGAAGTGAGCAACGAGGAGACAATCTTCATCTCCAACCAATACTTCTCTAGGAGAAGAAGTCACAGATGATGAAGAGGAAGATGTAAAAGTGTTAAAGATGATGAGGATGAGTCTATTGATGAAGAGGATGAATTACAAGATAAAGAGGACGATGAGTCTCAAGAACAAGAGGATTATGTCTGAAGATGAAGACGATGATGATTCTCAAAATGAAGATGATTGATTTATCATTTTGTAACCTTTATGACTTGTAATAAGTAACTTAAAATTTTCACTTAATTTTACGATATAACAAAGTCATCTTCCTAATATGACCTATACTTGATTACTTCGTAGCAATATGTTAACTTACGTGTTCATCCGGTTCATAGTAGAGATCTATATACTAATATAGTATTCATCGTAAGTTTCTGCTATCAGTTATCGATAGGTTATGAGCCATTCTTGGTCGCGGTAGACGCCGAGCTGCATCTTTGCTAGTGGTTGGGGCCGCGACATTGCCTGCTGATGATGAGGCAGAGAACATGAGCATCCAGCAGGGCCAGCCCCAGCCTCAGGCCGAGCCTTCCCAACCACACGCTGGTTCTCCTACATCAATGGGTTTGAGAACATCAGGTATATTTGATATTAGCATTTCAGCAATATCTACCTTTTATTTACTTTATATTGGAACCAATTTAACTTTAGTATTTTGTAGGATCTCGTCAAGGTCGTGGACCTACACGCGGGTGCGTATTGATCATTAGAGGAAACATCGAGTTACTTTTACCGAGGATGGCCAGTAAGTAGTGTTCACTCTTACACTTAACAATCTAATGATTTCGATAACTATTATTTTTCACTTACTTAATGATATTAATTTTATTCTTTATCAGGATCGTGGATCGTCCAACGACTACAAAAATTAGCATTCTTGTAAGGGTCGCTTTTTTAAGCCACAACTATTCTGGAGGGATTGGAATGCCAGGAGGAGGGAGCAGCTGTGGGTGGAGTTCTTGGCATAATTATGAGTCAGCTAATATTTGTTTAATTAGTAGTGTTCAACGAAATTAATCGTATTGATTGTGTTACTTGATGCACTATAAAAGGGGTTCAAGTTTGATTTGCCTGAGTAGCAGGAATTGGGGAGGATGGCTTTTTTGGCTAGATAGCCAAAAGTACGTGAGATAGCTACACGACACACAAGAGCGGGCTGCCGAAAGGTGCACCATAAAGGAGTGAAAAGGGTGTGGCCCTCATTGGATCTCACCATCAATATGTGCACAGATGGTTGGTAGGTGGATGATTGATCCATCTTCGGATGTCAAGAGTAAGAGTGGGGTGGCAAACAA
The DNA here is from genome assembly GCA_033070095.1 of Escallonia herrerae. Lineage (NCBI taxonomy): Eukaryota > Viridiplantae > Streptophyta > Magnoliopsida > Escalloniales > Escalloniaceae > Escallonia > Escallonia herrerae. The sequence continues at coordinate 181,628 of JAVXUP010000556.1, forward strand.
AAAGAATCAGGATCCTACTCACACAGGAGGTTTGGTGCCTCACGACCTTTGACGTCAGAATGCGGCTGAGCACCTGGAGCTGGAGAAGGATGATGTGTGTGCTTTGACATACCAAATGACGCACATGAGGAGAGTGCCTAAGGATGATGCACATCCGACAGGGGAGTTCATTTCCCAGGTTGCTCGACAGGTTGATGTAAGGTCTATATAAACTTGCCTTTAATTAAAATTTGAGTGTCTTCATTGTCTAATCAAGCATTGACAAGGTTATGTTATGTTTTGCAAGCCTCATATGGAGAGATGAGGATGTCTAGGCAGCAACCCATTGATAGGAAGAAAGGGCGTGTACGCGGCATGCCCAGCTTGACTGCACGTGCCGCGACGGGAGCATCCCCTCCCCTATTACCCCTCCATAGACACAGAGACTAACCGCGAAGCAACAGTTAGACCCGACGCTATTTCATTGCTTAGCTTGAGAGGTGGTCAGGATTGTTAGGGACGATGATGCTAAAATATGTTAATATTATAAAGTCAATCCGTCGTTCAAACACAATACACAATTACTAAGGAGTAGGGGTGAGCACCAAACCGTTTAAACATATCCGAACCGCTCAAATCGATCAAACTGAACCAGTCTAATCCGAACCGTTCAAAGATCTTAACAGTCTGGTTTTTTATTTTTCAAACCGACCTTGGTTTGGTTTGGTTCAAAGTTCACATTTTTTAAACCGATTCCAAACCGAACCGAAACGAACCGATGTATGATATGTTATTCTATTATTAGTAATATTCCATTGATAATTACACATATAGGGTATTAAGTAAATCCAAAGAAACAAATCTTGAAAGTCAAAAGAAACGAAAATATTAACAACACTTATAACACAAAAATTTTGTGACCAATATATGGTTTATATTTACTCATTCTTTCTCATTCAACAATGAGAACTTATATATCGAATGAAACAAGATTATATGCAATCTAAAAAAAATATAACTTTGATTAGTAGTGTGCAAAAGAACAACGTCTTTAAATGGACAAACCGATCCAAAATGACTAAACCGACCAAACCGAACGGTCCATCTCTTGTACTATTTGTTGAAAGGGTCCTGCATATCTCCATTTTGTTAATATTGTAGCCATCTTAAGGATTTCTATTATAGCGAGAGGAGAGGTGGTATAGTACGTTCCAGACAATAAGTTTGTTGACGTGTAGAATACCTCCAAAAATTCAAATAGGTATATAGCCATTTGCCATTCCTCCTGAGTTGGCAAGCCGGCTGGGAACGAGGTTAGTAAAAAATGCATATAGACATCTTTGTACGCCAGAATATGTAAAAGCATATGGTATGTATAGTTCCACCTGTGGGGCACATCTGTAAGTGCTCTCCTGCGAGGCATATTATATTGAACACAATGTTTTAAATTGTTGTGTTCTAGGGCCTGAGTTATTAACAAACGCTGTCATACCCCTCATTTTGAGAAGAATATCTCTGCAGCAGCTAAACCATCTTGAACAATTAAATTAATAATGTGACAAACACAGCGAACATGAAATAATTCACCATCAAGTACAGGTTGAAGGGTCTCCTTTAAAGCTACAACAACTGCTTTATTATTAGAAGCATTATCAAAACTAATACTCATAATCTTATTCTTTATTTTAAATGTGGTACATGCATTAATTATGATACTAGCAACATTCATTCCATCATGCGAAAAAGGAACGAAAGCGATGATTCTTTTGTTCATAACCCAATCAACATCAATCCAATGGGCTGTCACACAAGCATAACTAACAAAAGTAAACGAAGATTGCCAAATATCAGAAGTAAGACTAACTTTACCGTCAAAATTATCGAAATAATCGATCAAGCGTGCTTTAGCAGCATTATACTGTCGGAGTGCATCGGATCTAGTTGTGTTTCTATGAACCTTTTTGTACAAAGGTTGAACGTATGTGTTCATATATCTAGAGTGCTTAGGATTATCGGCAAAAGAAAAGGCTTGTTCATCATGAATAACAAATTCAGCGAGACCGTCTCTTTGCTCTCGCTGATTATAAACAAATAACTTACCGTCAAAAGATAACTGCGTTTGGGTAGGTTCGACGTGGCCTTGTCGAGGTGCACACTGAGGGTAATGCCTGTTAAGATGTCCATTACCACTACCAGTAGAAAATAATTTAGCGCAGTACTTACATCGAGCTTTTCGGATGTCGTCCACCATAACTTCATCAAAATGATTCCAACACTCGGCTTTTTTTTTTTTTCCTTTTGGACTTCTGGCTCATTACCGGAGGCATTGCTCGGCCCTTCTCCATCATGACCGCTCATCGGGTTAAGATTATGCCACGGAGTAGTAGCTTCGCCAACCGAGCTGCGTCCTTGACTATAATGCGGGGGGTCTTGTGAAGGCGTGTATTCAAGATCTGGAATGTTTTGATTGAACTCCCAATTGGCTTGGGTATCTATCATACAGCCTGTACTCATTCGTCCAGGAACGAATGGTTGTGGTGGTGCTTGGATTGGTGTTTGTGATGACCGTGGTGGTGGCGCTTGTGCTGGTGGTGGTGTTTGTGATGATGATGATGTTTTTCGTGATGATGATCCACGCTTCAGTTTCTTCAGTAATCCAGCCATATTTGATGCTAAACTTTTTACTAGATTGAAAAATAAAACTAGTAATAGTAAACTAAATGTAGGAATAAGAGCAGTAATTACTAATTAGAAATAACAATTAAAAAGAATTAAAGAATAAATAATGAATAAGAGTAATTAGTAACTCAAAATTGGAGAGAGTTAGTAATTAAAAAGAATTTGGTAAATAGTAATTAATAACTAAGAATGCACAAATTACTAATTAGTAAACAAAAGAATTAGAGAGTAACAAATGAATAAAGAAGTAGTTAGAAATTAGAATTTAGCAAAAGTAGTAATTAGTAAACGAGAGTAGTAATTAGCAAGAATACGAATTAGTGAGTAGTAATTAGCAAGAGTAGTAATTGGAGAGGAAAATAGTAGCAAAGCTTGTAGAAATGTAGAATGTTTAGATAAGAGAGAGTAAGAAGATTGGTGTGAAAAATTAGAAAGAAAGGGTGTGAATTTATAGATTTTTGAAAGTTCACAAAAGACCAAAATGACCCTTAAAACTATCCATTTATAGTTATTGGAGAGGGTAAGAGTATAAAGTTGAAAAATTAAGTTGGACCAAAATACCCCAAAACTAGCCGTTATATTATTGTTGGAGGGGTAAAAGTAGAATTTAGGGAGATAATGGGGAATATGGCCGTTGGGGTGGGGGGGGGAGGGGGGGGGGGAAATCTCATTTGAAATTGATGAGGTCAGCCCATTTTAGGGGCCTAAAAAGGGCCAGATAAAGGGCCTAAAAATGGGCCAGATTTAGGGACAAATTTCGGGCCAAATGCGGGCCAAAATCTGGCCGAATTCTGGCCAAACCTGGGCCAACCCTAAAAACCTGGTCAAGGCCTAAAAAACGGGCCGATTTCGGCCAGCCCATTTTTTAAGGCCTGACCCGGGCGTTTTAGGGTCAGGCCGGGCCGGGCCTGGATAATTTTTTTGGGATTATGTGGCCTGGTCCAAGCCCTGGTCCAGAGCCCTAAAGAAGTGGGCCGTCACTGTTCACGTGGAGGGCCGTGCCAGCCCGGGCCAAAAACGGGCCGGGTCGGGCCAGCCCGCGGGCCGCTCAGCCCTTTTAACATCTCTAGTGTTACATAACTACCAACCTACAATGATGACAAGTAGCATTTCAAGAAATTTTTTAAAAAATAACATAAAATAAAAATCTTAATTCATAAGTAGCTAGCTACCTATAAAATTTTGTTTAGTTTTCACAAGTTAATATTCATCAAAAAATAATATTACAAGTAAAATTTAAAAGCCAAATTTGATAGTATTTTGCTAACTTATGTTCAGACACGTATGATTAACTTATTTTTCTGTAATTTAAGATTCATTTTATATTATATAATTTATTAAGCCAAAACTTGATTTGGCGTAATACCTCTTTTGGTGTTACATAACTACCAACCTACATGATGACAAGTGGCAGTTCAAGAAAATTTTTAAAAAATATTATAAAATAAAAATCGTAATTGGTAAGTAATTACCTATAAAATTATGTTTAGTTTTCACACATTAATATTCATCAAAAAATAGTATTAAAGTAAAATTTAAAGGCCAAGTTTGATCGTATTTTGCTAACTTATGTTCAGACACGTATCACTAACTTATTTTTCTGTAATTTAAGATTTATTTTATAAATATGACAATTAATACGTATACGTGATTTTTTTTAATAACAAGATTTTTAGTATTAATTTTATTTTCGCATACGCATCGCGTGTGCCACGATGACTTGTATATATAAAGGTAAAACTTCTTTTGGGGTAACACCTCTTTAGTGTTACCAACTACCTATTTAGAATAGTGACAAGTGGCAATTCAAGAGATTTTTTTTAAAAATGATACAAAATACAAATCTTAAATGGTAAAAACAGAGCAACTAATACCTCCAAAAAGTGCTATATATATATATATATATATATATATATATATATATATATATAGTCATCCATTCTCAAGTATTACTTCCACTGAGTATTCCATTATAAAAGAATTTCTAATCGCAGCAGACAAATAGTTATACAAAAATAATTCTATTGAATTACCCAAACTGGGGTAAAGTTCCCAAAAGAATACATCTACAAGTTTATCAAACCAAAAGCAAAAGTCTCATAGCTCCCAAGCTGCCATAAGAATCAATCATCACTCCCTTCACCTGTGGCAAAGGCAAGGTAAGAAGACAAAGGGGTGAGCTCAAATAACCCAGTCAGGTAAAGAATTGGTAAGATGTTAAGCAATATTGCCAGAATCAAAGAACCATATTAAATGAAATGGGCCAAACATGTCTTATTATAATTATCGAAGTAACAAAGTTAAGCATTTAACCCAAAACACAGTTCAATTATGTGTAGGGTATGCCACAAACATCAGATGACTATGATGGTCATGAGACCCAAATGTCGAACCAAACATACAAACATCAAACGTGTGCTATCAGAGCGTACTGGAGGCTTCGGCTCTCTAGTATAACAAACGTGTCCATAGGACCCTCTCTATTTTGAGAGTTGTTCAACATAATTAATGTCAATCTTAAATTGATGGTCATAACTGTATGAATACAAATATGTGTATCATCAATTACAAACGAAAAGGGCATACAATGTTCTCAACGAGGGAAAAAGTGGAATAGTTCAAATGCAAACCAGTATGGGTGAGACAAACATGATGAAACATAAACATTCAGAATTCGAAAGATACCTTTTTCACAGCAAAAACATATAAACCCTTACCTTAATCAAGTTTTTGAACAAAAGAAAACCTCAAAACACCACTCTAGCGCCAAAAGAGCTTCCCACGCCTTCTATTCTCTCTTTCTCCACCACATGGGAGCAAGGGAACCAAGAACAAAAGGGCTAAAAAGAAGATAAAGAGGCTACTTATATGAAGTTAAATTACACTATTCATTCGAAGCAAACATAAGTTTCATTCGACGCAATCCTTCTGTTGTGAAAATACCTTTACCAAAATCTTGAGGTTTCATTCGACCTAAAACTATTTCCATTCGACCGAAAACGTCAGTCCCCATTCCTCCTTAAATCAACACAAGTTTTCATTTGACCGAACACACCATTAATTTGACGAAAAATACTTTTTAATTCGACTGAAAATAGTTTTAATTCGACTGAAAAGTACTATTCATTCGATGGAAAGTACTGTTCATCGACTGAAAACTTCAGAAGTTTTTTTAACACGAAAGAAAATTTTGGGGTATTATATTCTCTCCCCCTTAAAAGAATTCCGTCCACGGAATTAAAACGTACCTTAAACATCATGAGCTGAGGGTGCTTTTCGCGCATAGCATTCTCGAGTTCCCATGTGGCTTCTTCCACCGAATGGTTACGCCAAAGCACTTTAACTAACTTAATGGTTTTTGTGCGCAAAATCTGATCCTTGAGTTCCAAAATTTTTACTGGGCATTCCTCATACGATAGGTCCTCCCGAATCTCCACAGTTCGAAATGAATGACATGCGAAGGATCTGGAACGTATTTCCTCAAGGCTAATACATGAAATACATCATGTATTTGCGACAAATTGGGAGGTAAGGCAACTTGGTAAGCGACCGATACAATTCTCCGCAAGATCTCAAATGGTCCGATAAATCTAGGGCTAAGCTTGCCCTTTTTCCCAAAACGCACTACTCCCTTCCAAGGTGATACTTTGATAAATACATGATTTCCCACTTCAAACTCTAGCTCACGTCTTCTATTATTCACATAACTCTTCTGATGACTTTGAGCTACTAGCAAATTATCTTTGATCAAAGGAATTTTCTCGGAGGTAGGTTGCACTATCTTGGGCCCCAAGGCACCCAAAAGTTTCTCCTCTCCAACCTCAAATCAACAAATAGGCGTTCTACATCTTCGACCATAAAAGGCCTCAAACGGGGCCATACCAATGCTAACCTGGAAGCTATTGTTATATGCAAACTCCATAAGTGGCAATTGATCACTCCAACTATTCTTGAAGTTTAACTAGCAAGCCCTAAGCATGTCTTCTAAGATCTGAATAGTTCTATATGACTATCCATCCTTTTGAGGATGATAAGTCGTACTAAGGTCAAGTTGAGTACCCAAGGTGTTTTGCAAACCACGCCAAAACTTTGACCTAAAACGTGCATCTCTATCCTAGACGATCGAAACGGGTACACTGTGGAGTCGAACAATCTCTTGAATATAAGGTTTGGCCGTCGGGTCTTCCCCACCGCTGCAAGGTCTTCGGTGTCTTCCCCGACGGCCAATTGCCGCGGACTAGGCGCAATGCCCTCTGAAGACATGGTCCCGTCACAGAGTGACCTGAGGGTCATAGTCCTTAGGGGTGCCGATGAAAGCCCCTAGTGCTGGAGCACGTAGGCTAGTCACGTAGACACCCTGATAGAGATAGTGTCTAGGAGGAGTAGCCTATCCCGCTGGTGAGTCCTTGTGCCAGAGCACTCAGAGCGTGCCAAAGTTATGTCCTGGAGGAGTAGCCTACCCGACGGGCTGAAGTAGCATCCCAGAGGAGTAATCTATCTCGCGGAAGGGGAGTTTACGTGCCAGAGCACTTGGAGCTCCTTGGCGGAGATAGTGTCTTAGAGAGCGAGCCTATCCCCGCAGGTGAGTCCTTATGCCGGAGCACGCCAAGGTAGTGTCCCAGAGGAGTTGCCTACACGATACGTTGAAGTAATATCCCGGAAGAGCCGTCTACCTGGCGGAAGGAGAGTTTTCATGCCGGAGCACTTAGAACTCCGTGGTGGAGATAGTGTCTTAGAGAGCAAGCCTATCCCCGCGGGTAAGTCCTTGTGCCGGAACACTCGGATCTCACCGAGGTAGTGACCCAGAAGAGTCACTTTCCCAATGGGCTGAGGTAACATCCCAGAGGAGTCGTCTACCTGGTGGAAGGAGAGTCTTCATGCTAGAGCACTTGGGGTAGCAATGCACAGCAACACATCTAAGAGTTCAAGACGCTTGCCTAAATGTCTAATAAAAGCACGGGATGCAAAGGAATGAGTAGCGCCGGAATCAAATAATACTTTTGCAAAGGTGGATAAAATAGAGTGTACCAGTAACCACCGAGTCCGAAGCCTGTACATCCTACTGAGTCATAGCAAACACTCTCGCCGTTCCCCTGGGCTTCGCTGCGTCATTCCTTAATTGGTTCTGAGGTCCTGCCCTGGGGCAATTTCGGGCTAGATGCCCCTCTTGACCACATATAAAGCACTTCCTCGTTCCCTATTGGCATGGTCGGCCTGGATAAAAGTGGCTAGACCTACGGCAGGTCTCTGGGCCATTCAGTCCCCCCACCCTATTCGCAGAACGCTCATGATAGCTTGTTGGTAATTCATTGCTCTACTGAGGTGTCATTCTACTTCTAGACCCCTGTCTCTGTTCATTCCACCGCTGAGGCTGAAATCCTCTATTTACTTCTTGGGGTTTCGAGCGCTTAGAGGTATCATCAGACATGTTGTTCATGTGAGGCTCGTTATTTCTGACTCTCTTCCTTTGTTGGTCCTATATCCTGTACAAGTCTTCACTGTCCCTTTATGTGATTAGGGCTCTGCCTTCCACCTCAACATAAGTACCTAGCCTCAATGTAGAGATGCGAGACCAGATACCGAGCTTCAGTCCATTCTCAAATTTTCTTGCTCGCTTTGCTTTGGTGTCCACCAAGTGAGTAGCATATCGAGACAGTTGACTGAATACGACCTCGTATTCTTTGACCGAACGGTTCCCCTGGGTCAGCTGTATGAATTCTATTCCCAATTGCGCCTTCACAGTCTGAGGAAAGTATTTCTCTAAAAATAATTCCTTAAAGCCTTCCCGTTCCATAATCGCCACTTCATCAGCTTTCCCCCGTTTGGTAGCCTTCCACCATTGATTGGCCTCGTCTTTGAGCATGAACGCCGCGAAGGTTACCTTTTGTCTCTTGGTACAACCCAGAACCTCCAAGATGTCCTCCAAATCTGATAACCAGGACTCAGCCTTGAAGGGTTCAGTGGTACCAGAGAAGGATGGTGGGTCCATCCTTTTAAACTTCTTAATTGACGAGCCCTTGCTTGTAGTTACATGGTGCTCCACAACCCTAGCGAGATTCTCCACCACCCTAAACATGTCTTCACCTTGAGCTTATTTCTTCATGCCATTTCTTGTCAACCTATTAGGAAACTTTTATAAGAACTCTTGATTTTCAATCATAATCAATTTATTATAATAAAAATAATAATTATTTATTCATTTATTTATTGATTTTTTTTGTACATATTCGATTTCAATGTAATTTGTTCTAAATCGTTTCCCTTCCCTTAAACAAGCAATGTGTAAGTGATTCAATAATTTACGTTCATTCTAGGGCTTCTATAACGAGTAACACAAATATAACAGAATCAAAAGTATAACATAAATCAACGGTGCAACTTTTTTTTCTAACGGTTCCAAAGATACTTTTCTAAAACAACGTGTCCAACAAAAAGTGGCACACTCTGCTTATTTTCCTAATCTAACTACTATTACTCTCTCTTCCCCTACCCTAATCATCTGCTGGTTGAATGAAGGTTTCCCACTCCTGTACTTCGGCTCGAGAGAAAGTTATTGAGTCTTCGTCTCCCAACCGATTTTGTAATCTATGACTTTCTTCCCAAAATAGTAGTTATAGTCTTTCTGTCTTTGCTCCCAGCTGAAGCCGTAGCTGATCCTCGTACTCCCCAATTGGGTCTCCAGTACCCTAATCTCTTCCTTCAACCAATGTATATCTTTTTCTAGTGAAATCATCCTCTTTCCAGAATCCACCACCTCATCTCTGGGACGCTTTCCCAATTTCTTGTTTCCACTGTAGGATGTCTGGTTGGAATCTCCGGACTAACCTCGATCGATAGACTATACTCACTCTGATTTGCCATAGTTCTATCACAATACAAATATCATAGATAACTTCCATTAACACAGTATCTCTTAATTTTAAATCAAGGATTTAGTCGATTACTAATATTTGCAAGAAGGCATATAAAAAATCCCAAATATTCACTTAGACAGAATCCTTTTTCTTTCCTACCCTACCCGACTTAGTCACCTAGATACTAGTTGCGACACCCTCAAACCTGATAACATCACCGAGCTGAGTTATCAATCATAATCACATTTAAAACCCTGTGCAGAATATAGAGCAACTACATCCTCATACTCATACATCATTAATTGACGCTCCAAAATGCGCGCAAATCGCCCAGTAAATACAACATGAGGAGTATCACGTACAAATAATTCAAGAGACTCAGAAGAATAATAATCATCTCAACGATAACAATGAATCAAGAGTTCCAATAAGTTTTTGACATCAGCATAATTGTCAGACGGTATTTTCTTTCGTCAGACTAAGCGGCTTCAAGGCCCAACAGAACATCATTATTTCAACTTGGACAGGGACACGATAGACATTGACTATGCAAGTGTAATGCAAAAGAAAACAATAAAGCAAACACTAATCATAGGAAACATATATAGTAGAAATCAACATCAATTAAAATCAATTGCAAATGCAGACTCGACTTGACTTGACTCGACTAAGAGACTCTAGCGCACTTCATTCTCCTTGTCAGTTACTTAATTTTTCACTGACTAGCAGTTACTTTATTTTCACTGGTCACCAGTTACTCCAATTTTACTGGTATTCAACTTATTGATGCCCCATTACATGGGGTGTTCATCTCAGTCTCAAGTAATTTAAGAGAGACACTGTCAACAAGTGGGGACTCATCACAAGTGTTTGTCCTTAACAGCGTTACAACTAAACAACAGTGCTTCATCAACGGGGCTGACTAAGCAAAAAATATTCTACCTTATGTCCTCAACAACACAACTCAACAAAGAATACCGGGTTAGAAGATCAACCGGTGTTCAAACCTAACAACAAGAGTTCAACGTAACATCATCAACAAGGCGGACTCAGAAGAAGTATGCCACAAGCCCTCAACATTGTTCTTACATAAGAGAAATGTCAGTTACTAATAAGTGCCGACATTTCACAACAACAACGCAACGATCTCTACAACATCATCATCACCGATAGGGCGAACTTGGGAGAAGTTTGCCACAAGTCCTCAATGGTGTTCTCAAAGAGAAGAGATATCGGCTATCAATAATTGTCGACATATCACAACAAGCAAACAATAATCCCTACGCAATATTACCCCCAACGTCAGATATGCTAACCAAATCGAATCATAGCATACCAGGACACGAATTAGTCCTAGCAAATCCTCTCAACTTGGCGGATTAAGGGAAATTATTCTACCCTAAGTCCTCAACAACGTAATTCCAAATCAACAAATACCGATCATAATAACTATTGGTGTCAAATCATAACCATGAGAGTCCAACAAAACGTCATCAACATGGCATGCTAATCGAAACAATGAATTAGCATAATAGAACCGCATTGTCCTTACTTGATCGGCTTATTGCCAAAGCAACTCGCAATCTCTGATCGCAATGAGTTGCATCACCTAGTCAAATAATACCCTATTCGTTAGACATCATTCAACATATATGCACTCCTTATTCTACCCCTTCCTACTTAACCGTTCATAGCGTCTTACGACAACTTGTTAATCCGATCCGATAACTGAATCCTTAACCCAGCCTTATCGATGCCTCCACAATAACCACTCCCACTATTTAATATATTAACATCATTCCTCACTTTCCACCACTCTGGACGCTGAATAAAGCGTGTTCCCAAAAATTTGGTGTCAACATGGCAAATTATCAAAATATCCCTTGATGGCCACTACACCACCAATACCCCAAAACCTCTTTAAAACTACTTTTTAGATGTAATACATCATTTATAGACCAAGTAGTCCCTCAAAAAATTTTAGAGGGAAAATTACCAAAGCATCCCCCTCTACACTATAAATTACCAAAATGCCCCTGAGGGTTCACTACCATCCCCACACCCTGAATCCGCTTCAAAACAACCTTTCAGGTATTTTACATCCCTTTTTGGACTGACAAGTCCTTTGAAATACCCCTTTCGGGTGACAAATTCAAAATGCCCCTGGGGGTTTTCGGTACCAGAAAAATTCCAAAATCACTTTAAAACACTATTTTAAGCATGCTGAAGTCATTTTTGAGCTAAAAAGTATTTTAAAAAATTTTTGCCCGAAAATTCCCAACCGATGTCAGGACCTAGCGCTTAAAGGTCTGTTCAGCAAAAATAGCTATCGACTTCGAAATGCCCCAAAATTTTGGAAAATAGAACTTCTCAGCATTCTAGGGTTATCATCAAATTTTCACCCGAAACTGCGCTAATTTATTATTCTAAATTTTACTGTAAAGTTCCTGTATCGGTTTATAGAGATGTCAAATGGGCCGGGTGGCCCGGCCTGGCCCGGCCCGTTTTTGGGCGAGGGCCAGGCCGAATTCTTTGAAAAACGGGCCCGGGCCCAGCCCGGCCCTAAAACGGCCCTTTTTTGGCCCGGCCCCAAAATGGCCCGGGTTTGGCCCGGCCCGGCCCCGTTAGCCCCCCCCCCTAATTTTTTTTCTTTTCTATTTTTTTAAGTCTATTTTATTACATTATTATTTTTTTGATATTTTGGATCTTTTTAGTTAAATTAATAGTTTTTGAGGTGTTATTGAATTCATATGATCAGTATTTTCTTTAACATACGCAGAGAAGTATGGGTGTGTGGTGACTGTGACGTGTTTTTGATGATTTCTGAGTGGGCTTTCATTTAATGTATTTTACAGAATTTGCTTTGTGTTCTACATCACAAGTTAAGGGAATAATTATAAAAATAATTATCATGTATTCTAAACATAAATAAAAATTATGTATTCTTTTTGTTTCAAACCAAAAGAGGTGAATTGAATTCTAAATTTAATTTCATGAAGTGGGTGACGTGTTAAAGAGCCTTGAAGAATAATCTCATGTTTCTTTAAATGACCAAAGAATTTGAATGTAATAAGAAAAGATGTTATTTTATCTTTATCGATCTCGTTATTGTTTTTGTTTGATCTACTCTATTTTTCTTTGACATTTACAGGTTTTACACCATATTACGAAAGAGATTGAATTTTGCACTTAAAATCAGTATGTATGGGCTAGAACAACTAGTTTTTGTACTTAATCCGTGGTTAATGGTCAATCAACATCAATTTGCCTTTTCGAAAGGGGGTTAATTCGTGAAAAAGTGATTGTATACTCAGTGGTCCGTTTACAAAAACTTTGCCCTTTGTTGAAGAAGAAGTCTTTATAATAAAAAGTTGGGAAGAAAGGAAAAAAAAAATTGGATTGGGCCCGGGCCCAGCCCAAGCCCGGCCCTAAATATTGGGCCTAGGGCCTGGGCTTGGACTGGGCCCATATATCCCAGGTTTTAGGCCCGGCCCGGCCCATTTTCATTTGTGAGGCCCGGCCCCGGCCCGATTTCATTGGAGGCCCGCTGGGCCTGGGCCGGGCCGGCCCAAGCCCAGCCTATTGACAACTCTATCGGTTTACCCCCTTCCTGACCTCGGAAAAGCCTGAAATGTTTCCACAATGTAGGTCTCATAAAAATAACTAAAGTCTTGTTTTTGCATTTTGGATAAACTTGATCCTAACTATTTTTTAAAATTTGAATTAGGAACTGTTCTTTAAATTTTCATTTTTAGCGTCGAAAATATCTACTATTTATATTCGAAGAACACACACACACACACACACTATTACACCTTCAACACAGACATGTCTTCTTCCTCCTTCAATCAGCCGCATACCTAGGTGCACTTCCCTCACTCACGCATGGATTTCCTCAATAACTCATCTTAAATCAATTAAACTCATTACAATTCAATCGTTAATGCCCTAAACACAATTTTATACATCTAATTCATTCAATTAAACACACAATTATACCCACTAGCAAACTCAAGAACATATATATATATATATATACACACACACACACACACACACACACCATGTATATTCAGCCGAATATTCAACCAATATTCAATCCAATTCCCACAATTTTTCGCAATTAGGTTTCAAGATCATACCCTGATGGATTTAGGGTTTTCCCATTTTTTTTCTTTCTTCCCCTCCTTCTTCTTCCTTCTTTCCCCCTTTTTTCCTTCCCTTTTTTTCCTTCCCACTGCTTTTTTCCTGTTCCTGTTCTTTGGATGTTCTTAAGTTTGCATTATTTCCATTTTCACCCCAAATTCTTTTTATAATTTTCTTTCCATTAAATCTTATCTCCACAATATTTTATAATTGATGCCACTTAGTTAACTTAATCTTAACCAAGAAGTGGCAACATTCGGCTGAATTCTCCCAGATTTGTGACACCTTTTGCACACTTTCAAAATTTACACTTTGGCCCCTCAAGTTTCTAAAATTGCTTTTGACCCCTCTAGTTTAGAAAAATTACACTTTGACCCCTAAATCACACTAACCCCTCATTTAACCCCCTGACACCTACTTGTCATCAAAATGACGGTACTTAATGCAATATACATCATGTTCACCATTTTTTCTAAATTATATTTTTGCCCCCTAACTTTTCAAAATTACATTTTAACCTCCAAGGCCACAGTAACCCTTATTTAGCTCTCTAACATTTAATTATCACCCACATAAATGCTACTTAATAAAATAACCCCCCATTAATGTATCAAACTCATGGTTATATTAATTTTCGGTATTTTCTGGGTATCACACTAGTCTACAGAATCATATAACCTTTTCTCTGATACCATTTATGTCACGACCCGAACCCACGGGTAGGCCCATGAGCTAGATCTGTGACCGGCCGTAGGCCCATTCGAACATCCACTCAGGACTCTGCCAGGCCTTAGCAAAACCTATATACAAATATAGAGCCATGCATTTAACTAACACCTTAATAAGACTTCTAAAGTAGTACTGATAGATCTTCCCAAAAATTCTCTACTAAATTCCTCCATGAATGGCTAACATAAATCATTAAAAATCTCATGGAGATCTAAGCTCTGAACAATTCTCAAACCATAAAGAAAGTAGTATTAAAATTTCTCAAAAGGGCTTAAATTAACTCCTTAACGAGCATCTCCTGCATCTCCATCCTCGTTATCCTCATAGTACTCGGGTTCATTTAAGTGATCAGCTGAAAACATTTATAAAAGGGTGAGCTAGGGCCCAGTAAGTACACATGTCATATTTCTAAAATAAATTTGAGGATTTCAAACATGCCATGGGTTTTTCCTTTCAAAATCAGGAATTCATTGTCACCAAAATAAAAATATTACTCAACATATCTACATACATATGTGCACTTGCACTAAAAGAAACTCAATTGGAGTATAATCATCAAGAAACTCATTAGCAACTTGGTATACTGCGGTCGGTGTATGGTCCCACTGACTAGGACCTAAAATCCCTCCTCCACCCTAGATAAACAATATTGTTGACGTAAGGGCGAACCGCGATACAACAATACTGTATGCCAATGTATGGTCCTCTTGACAAGGACCCAAAATCCACTTTCTCTCGTGGATATGGGCACAGTAACCAAGTCAAATTTATCATCTCATTCAACATGCATGTACCGAGTATAAATCAATTACTCACACAACAGTCCATGGCATTATAACTTAAATTCTCATCAAACCATTTATCACGAAAACATATACAGTAAAAGTAATTCAAAAACCTTCATATGATTAAAACATGTATACATGATATATTTTGCAAATAGAGTATATGGAAGAACATGGCAAGGGTACTTACCTTGGATACCTAAGTAGTTCTACACGATCTCGATCAAAGTCCTCTGAATTAACCTAGATTGGCAATTCACTTATCAAGAATATATTCCATCCTACTATATTGTACCTAATGTTAACTAACCACAGCATACTCACTCCTTAACCTAGAACGACGCAACCTTCACGGGTCCCACATTCAGCCAACCTAGCCAGAAGGCCCGACACACTATCGAGGCTCAAAACTAATCCAAAATTAATATAAATTTTTGTTAGGCATTATTTATTGCTCAATACAGCATATCAAATAAGAGTATAATTTTTCATAATTTTCAAATATTTTTGGAATTAAAATAATTTCTTTAAATGCAAGAAAAGCCCATAAATAACCATAATTGTTTCTAACTGAAAATAAAGTCCTATAATTTTTGTAACAACTTTACAATATACTCGCTTCGTCCCTGAAATATTGATCACTTTTATTTTGCACATATATTAAGAATTTTGGTTATGTATTGTGTGTTTTTCTCTTTTTACCTTTTAGAGAGAGGGGAGAAGAGAGTGGACCATGAAAGAAAAAATTGGTTGGTAGAGTGTTAAATGTAGAGAGAGAAATAGAATAAGAAAGTGTAAAGTGGTGGGTCAGGAGAGAGAAAATGAGTTGGTAGACAATTAAATATGGAAACAAAAATATAATAAAAAAATATAAAAAGGGTAAATATGTAAACGTACTTACAAAATCTTTCTTAATTTAGAAGTGATCAATGTGGGACGACCCAAAAAGGAAAGGCATTTATTAAGGGACGGAGTGAGTATATAAAAATTATAGAAATTGAAATCAAAATTTAAAAGGCATTAAAAACTATTTTTAAATTTTTTTACATTTGGCTAAATCCAATGCGATATGGAAATGATGGTAAATCAGCTCTAAAAATCGCCAAACTTAATATGGGACTTATTTAAACCATAAAAACATTACTCTAAAATTTTCAAAACTTTTTCATGAGTTTTAAAGGCTCCAAGGATTTTTACAATCTGAACTTGTAGAAAATATTTTAAAATACATAAGATTTCAGAAAATTATGAAAATTTGTCACAAATTCTAATATATCCTAACATATTATCCTATAAAGTTTTATATGCTAACAATTACTGTATAATATCCGTTGTTTGCGTCGTACCTAACGCTAACTCGTATACATACACATGCACACGTCTTACACTTCCATACCCTATTAGCTTCAGCAAATTCTCTTCTCTTATAAACACACACAAGCAATTACATACAACCCACTTATACACATAAGACCACACGACACACCTCACACCAATACACTAACTTAAAATACACACACACACACACACACACACACACACACACACACATAGCTGCCTTGACAGCTCCACGCACTCACATAAATACACACAACGCACACACCCAATACACACCAACGTGCATACACAACACACACACACACATACACACACAGTACACACTAATGCATACACCCAGCGCACGCACCCTTTACTGCCTCACGACAGACTGCCTTTGAAACCACTGCCACTGCCTCACGGTAGTGGTATTCTTCTACTCCACACCTGAAAATACTACCAAAACACACAAAATTTCAAGCACACAACCCACACCTATTTCAGTCTACACAAAAAAACACATACATTCCCATGCAGGCAGCAAACTGTTGCTACTTCACTCTCCTTATGTTTCACACACAAGCACCCTTTGCCCGGTAGCCATGGCTGCCTACCTGTTAATCCATCATGGAAACGTGGCTGCCGTCACAACTATTTTTGCGAAAACAGTCCCTTCACGGTGATGCTAAGGAAAGTGGGTTTGCAGTCGACTTGGAGGTGCCACAAGGAATGCAGTCCGAGTCAGATGCCAAGTGTGATGATGTGGCACATAGCAAGGGTGGAGCAAGGTTAGAGACTAAGGGCTTCTCAGACAGAGCCTGAGGGTGGCAATGCTGTGAGGGAGATGGCACAGGATGAATACACGACGACAGACACAGTCCGATGCTTAGGTCCAGAGTCAGGTTCCTGCATGTTTCTCTCTAAGATTCTTGCGTGAGAAAGTGAAAATGTTCTGAGAATGTCCAACTGTGAGAAAATGTCCAAAACCTCCCAAATGAATTCTCAAGACCTCTATTTATAGAGGTTGAGATGATGATGTCATCACGTGACACGTGGCGTTCCCCCAGGAGTGACACGTCACTGAGGGGGTCCATAGCTGCCGGTGCTCCACAGACTGTCGAATCGCATATTCACCAGTCGGCCCCGCACAACGTCGCTCTGTCTGTCTAGAAAGACTTGCTCCCATAACAGCGGTGTGGCCAGAGAACCCCTTGATCTAGCCACCAATCCAAGCCCTTGCAGAGTCCTACAGGCCTGGCAGCAGTGGGGAAGACCCGACGCCCAGCTACCAGGTGGACTAGGTGCGATGCCCTCCGAAGACCCGTTCTCGTCTCGGAGTGACCCGGAGGGTGTCGACACGAGCCCAGTGCCGAAGCACGTAGGCCAGTCACAAAGACACCCTGGCGGAGATAGTGTCCCTGAGGAGTCGCCTATCCTGCGGGTAAGTCCTTGTGCCGAAGCACCCAGAGCACGTCAAGGTAGCATCCCGGAGGAGCCATCCACCCGACAGGCCAGGTAGCATCCCGGAAGAGTCACCTATTCTGCAGGCCGAAGTAGCATCTCGAAGGAGCCGTCTACTTGGCAGAATGAGAGTCTTTGTGTCAGAGCACTTAGAGCTCCCTGGCATAGATAGTGTCCCAGAGGAGTCGCCTATCCCCGCGGGTGAGTCCTTGTGCTAGAGCACTCAGAGCACGTCAAGGTAGCATCCCAGAGGAGCTGTCTACCTGGCGGAATGTGAGTTAAAAAGCTTACTGGTGGAGATAGTGTTCCGAAGGAGTCGCCTATCCCCGCGGGATGCTGTACACTTTGGAGAGTGGGTCGAAGCATGTTCAACGTCCATGGCTGGGGTGCATGGTGTGGTGAATGAGTGTGGTGCCGGGGGGCATGTCATGGAGATAGCGTACATGCGCGGTGATGTGTATGGTGCCCGGGGGCATGACATTGTGATAGAGAGCCTCGGGACATGGCTGTATCAGCGGTGCAGTACGGCGCATGGGCGTGCATAGTGAGTAAGGTGCCGGGGTCACGTCTGTATTAGTGGCGCGGCGCATGGGGGCGACGGAGTGCATATGGTGCCAGGGCATGATAGTGTGATAGAGAGCTTGGGGGCACGGCTGTATCAGTGGCACGGCGCACGGGTGCAGCGAAGTGTGTCTGGGCGACGGGGGTCGCAGAGTGACGTCCAGGCGACGAGGGTCGCAGAGTGACGTCCGAGCCCTTGAAGAGTAGTGAAGATGCTAAGTATGGAAGTCAAAGGCCAACCCTTGGGGAAGGCCAAGGCCAATTCCAGAGGAAGGTCGAGGTCGACCCCTAAGGGGAGGCTGAGGTTGACCCCAAGGGGACGGCCAAGGCTGAGGCCGACCATAAGGGGAAGGCCAAGGATGACTTCCTTCAGTAAGCGCCAAGGTAAGCTGACAGGCGATGGGCGAAGTGCAACGGTTGGAGCATGATGAGCAATCGCACAAGGATGAGTTTCTTGGTGACGAAGTCACGTAAAAAGAGTGAGAAGTGCACATGACTTAAGCGTGCACGTTTTGACCGGTTGGAAGTGTTAAACATTGACTGTTGCTTGTGCAGACGTGTCATGAAAATTGGGACCCTCAGTGGGCCTTTGGGTACGACCAGAGTAGGTTCGGAACACACGGCAACCTACTTCACCATGAACCCGCACAACCATGAACCCAGCCCTCCCACGACTGTCCACCATCCTACACCCATACAAACACCCACATGCACACGTGTGTGTGTACCTACCCATTTACACCGAAATTTCAAAACAAGCTTACCAAAAATGTTTCTCGATCGCTGGAAATCTCCTTGCCAAGTTCCTTCCTCACTTTTGTTTCTATCTCTCTCTCTGGATCGTATACTACCCGAAGAACCAAGGACGGCTGCTAGCAGTATATAAATATGCATGAAACCCTAATGAGGACAATTTGGTAAACCCCTTAAACTCTCATAAGTCCTTTAAATTTTATCGAAAACTTTAGTTATTGCGGGAAGGTCCAAATAATTATTTATGATATTTTATGTGCTAAAATTTTTTTAATGGGTTGTTACGCTACCCCGCTTCTTAATTGTCGCTAAAAGTTGTTGACGGATTTTTACCCATAATATTTTAGATCAAGGAGCTGGTCCCTTAAAGGGCAAGGAAAATGTGTGAGGCACGGTGAGAAGACGGGCAAGGGGACGCTTGTACATTTGTGAATGAAGTTGTAGTTGAATAGAGCAGTATGTCAACTATGAGATCTGGCAGAGAGCTTACTAGGTGTATTTTGTAAAAGTAAACTCTTTAGTTTTGTACAATATGGTTTAATTACAAAGTGGTTGTAGAATGAGTTGTATTATCAAGATGTTGTGATTAGTTGTTGTGTTGTAATGCTCCAGCCGGGTTGAGATAACCCTAAGTTGGGGCGTTATAGTTGTGGTATCAGAGCGTAGTTAAAGGCTGGGATAAGATCCTAAGGCCTTGTATGGTTAGTGATTATTGAATATTTCATATTATATGGGGGTACTTACACGGAGTTGTGTGTGTAGGCCTACAACAGAGCGAGAGCGCGGAGCGCGAAATCAAGGAAACAATAGAGAAATGGCCAATGAAGGGACTCAAAGAAGGAATAATTCTGAGTTCAATGTTGAAGGTCAGGATGGGCACAACCCACAGGTAAATGTAGAAGAACACTCAATTGGAAATAATAATCATGTGACGAATAGTGGATTACTAGCGGCTTGTCAGATACTCCAGCAAGTTGTAGATAAAATGAGACAAATGGGTGAAAATCCCCCTTTAGATACAAATGTGCAAGACGTAGTGAATGAGGGTAATGTTAGAGGTGGTCAACAAGTTGAGCAACCCCAAGAGATGTTGAATACTGCTCAAGTGTTAGGAGATGGGGGTCTTACCCTTGATAGGTTTGTTAAACTGATAAAGAACCCATTTTTTGGGAAGCCTGATCCAACGATAGCTGAGGAATGGTTGGCTAGAGCGGAGAAAATTCTTGATACTGCTAGGATTTTGAATTCTCAGAGATTGTTGTATACTACCTTTATGCTAGAGGCTAGTGCATAAAGATGGTGGAAATTGTTATCTATGAAGTGGAAGTGGGAAGGAGTCCCGTCAACCTGGGAAAACTTTAAAAGAGAGTTCACTAATAAGTATGTTCGAGCGGTGACCCAAGAGAAGAGAGAAGTAAATTTTATAAAGTTTGAACATCGAAATATGTCAGTATCAGTTTATGAATCACAGTTTACTGACTTAGCTAGATTTTGTCCGCATCTGGTGGATACAGAAGAAAGAAAAGTAAGAAAGTTTGTTAAAGGTTTGAATAAGGATCTTCAGGATAAGTTGATCCCTTTGCAGTTACAAACTTATATGGCAGTTGTTGATAGAGCACTGGCTATTGAGAACGATTTGGAAGAGCAAAAAAATGTTGATACAGAGTTATTTAGAGTACCATCATACGGTGGACAGGGAAACCGTAATAGTGGGAATGTGAACCCTGGTGGAAGGGGTCAAGGGAATACTTGGCAGGGAAATTTTCAAAGGGCTTTACAAGGAAGAAATCGTAATTACGTTGGAAACGGTCAGGGAAGAGGTCGAGGTAATCAAATGAGTGGTTATACTGGTAGTCAAGCTAGCTTTGCAGCTTCATCCCTAGGTGATAATAATAAAAGGAGAAATCAGACTGAGATACCAAACATGCAACCGCCGAAGCAGGCAAGAATTGGAGACTGATGTTCATATTGTAATTGGATTGGACATACAGAGAATGAATGTCGCAGAAAAATGGGCTTATGTATTAGGTGTGCTCAGTCTGGACATATCGGGAGAAATTACCCTTATTCTGGAAATCAAGTGGTGCCTTGAGATAACCAGAGTGGAGGGAATTCGCAAGGGTATGCTGAGAAGCCAAGAGTTCAAGGACGAGCATATGCATTGGAATCTCAGGAGGTTCGAGATACTAGCAGAGTTATTGAAGGTACACTCACTATTTTCCAATGTGTTGCTAGAGTACTATTTGATCCTGGTTCTACCCATTCGTTAATTTCATCATATATGGCATCCATGTTAGCCCAAGAACCTGAATTGCTACCATATGTGTTGGAAGTTACTACTCCTCTAAGAGAAAGTACTCTAGTTAGTCTGGTATATAAATCTTGTGCAATGATTGTGGGTGAGCATACAATATATGCTGACTTGATTGTTTTGCCTATGAGAGGATTTGATATATTGTTAGGGATGGATTGGTTGTCATCTAACTGGGCATCACTAGATTGTTTTCATAAGGTTGTGACATTTACTACATTTGATGGAGAAGTATGTAAGTTCCAAGGTAAAAAGGATGGGGGTGTGAATATTATTTCAGCTATTCGAGCAGAGAAGTTATTCTCTAAAGGTTGTGTGGGATATTTAGCTTATATGGTCGACAAGCAGGAAGAAAATGTTAAAATAGAAGATGTACCTGTATTAATTAAATTTGTGGATGTATTCCCTGAGGATGTAACAACATTACCAGTTGAGCGAGAAATGGAATTTGTGATAGAATTATTGCCAGGAACAGCCCCAATTTCAAAAGCACCATATAGGATGGCTATGGCTGAATTAAGGGAGTTGAAGTCACAACTACAAGAATTACTGGATAAAGGGTTTATTCGACCTAGTGTATCACCATGAGGAGCCCCAATTTTATTTGTTAAAAAGAAAGATGGTACAATGAGGTTGTGCATGGATTATCGACAGTTGAATAGAGTAACAATAAAAAATAAGTATCCACTACTGCACATAGATGATTTGTTTGATCAGTTACAAGGGGCGGTGGTATTTTCTAAGTTGGACTTGAGATCTGGATACCATTAACTAAGGATAAGAGAGGAAATATTTCAAAGACGACTTTCCGTACAAGGTATGGACATTATGAATTTGTTGTCATGCCGTTTGGATTAACGATGCTCCTACAGCCTTTATGGACTTAATGCATCAAATTTTTAAGGAGTTTTTAGATTAGTTTGTAGTAGTTTTATCGATGATATTTTGGTCTATTCAAAATGTGCAGATGAGCATGAGCGTCATTTGAGGATTGTACTACAAGTACTACGGGATAAGAAATTGTATGCTAAGTTTAGCAAATGTGAATTTTGGTAAAAGCAAGTGGCCTTCTTAGGTCATATAGGTCATATAGTGTCTGAAGCTGGGGTGACTGTTGACCCGTCCAAAATAGAAGTTGTTTTGAACTGGCAAGTGCCAAAGAATGTACCAGAAGTTAGAAGTTTCTTGGGATTGGCAGGGTTATCGTCGATTTGTACAAAAAATTTTCAAGGATAGCTGCACCATTGTCTACATTGACTCGGAAGGAAGTGTCTTATCGGTGGACCGAAAAGTGTGAGGCGAGTTTTCAGGAGTTAAAAACGAGATTAACTTCAGCTCCAATAATTTTGACTTTGCCGAGTGGAACTAAGAATTTTGTGGTGTACAACGATGCTTCAAAGGAAGGATTAGGCTGTGTTTTGATGCAAGATGGCAAAGTAGTGGCTTATGCTTCAAAAAAGTTGAAACCTTATGAATAGAATTATCCAACACATGATCTTGAATTAGTAGCAATTATGTTCGCATTGCATAAGTGGAGGCATTATTTGTATGGTGTTGAGTTTGAGATTTTTACTGATCATAAGAGTTTGAAATACTTATTTTCTCAGCAAGATTTGAATATGAGATAGAGAAGGTGGATGGAAGTACTCAATGATTATCATTGTACGATTCAATATCACCCAGGTAAAGCCAATGTTGTCGCAGATGCACTAAGTAGGAAAGTACAAGTTGCTAGCTTAATGGTGAAAGAGTGGAAGTTGGTTGAGTAAGCTTGTTCATGGGAGTTATCAGTTACTGAGTCAGGAATTATTCTTGCAAATTTACAAGTGAAAACAGTGTTATTACAGAGAATCCAGGAGGAACAAAAAAGAGATTTAGAGTTGCAGAGAGAAGTGAAAGAAAGAGATGGAACCTTTAAACCTGAGTTTCCTATGGATATTAATGGTGTTTTATGGTATAAAAGACCGAATAATTGTGCCTAACGCTGAAGAGTTGAAAGGAGAAATACTGAAAGAGGGCCCATAAATCAAAGTATACAATGCACCCAGGTGGAACAAAGATGTATCGAGATTTAAAATGTAATTATTGGTGGAACAACATGAAAAGAAAAATAGCTGACTTTGTTTCAAGATGTATTATATGTCAACAAATGAAAGCCGAACACCAAAGATTGACGGGTCGATTGGAACCGTTACCGGTGCCTGAATGGAAATGGGACCATATAACAATGGATTTTGTTACAGGATTGCCAAGGACCCGAGATGGGCATGATTCGGTATCGGTGATTGTGGATAGATTGACGAAGTCTGCTTATTTCCTACCTGTGCTTAAGACGTATTCATTGGATAAGTTAGCCCGAGTGTATGTACAAAAAATAGTTCAATTGCTCGAAATACCAGTAAGTATTGTAAGTGATAGAGATCCAAGATTTACATCTCATTTCTGGAAAAAGTTTGCAATGTGCATTAGGTACATATCTGAAATTTAGCACAGCATTTCATCCTCAGACTGATGGACAATCTGAGAGAACTATTCAAACATTGGAGGATATGCTTCGTGCATGTGTGATAGATTTCAAAGGAAGTTGGGATAAACATCTGGCATTGATTGAATTTGCTTATAATAATAGTTATCATGCTAGTATCTGTATGACACCATATGAAGTTCTATATGGACGAAAGTGTTGCTCACCAATTTGTTGGAGTGAAGTAGGAGAAAGGAGTTTAATTGGGTCACAGATAATTCAAGAGACCACTGAAAAGATTCAGTAAATTTGGCAAAGGATTTTGACTGCTCAAAGCTGACAGAAAAGTTATGCTAATAACAGACGAAGAGAGTTGGAATTTTCAATGGGAGATTTTATATTTCTTAAGGTATCACCATTCAAAGGAATAAAGCGATTTGGAAAGAAAGGCAAGTTGTCACCGAGATATATTGGCCCTTATGAAATATTGGATCGTGTTGGGAACTTGGCATACAGAGTTGCCTTACCTGTATCTTTGGAAGGAGTACATGATGTGTTCCGTGTTTCTATGTTGCGAAAGTATAACCCTGACCCATCTCATGTGATAAGCCCTGAACCGATAGTAATTCAATTAGATTTGTCATATGAAGAGTTGCCAGTGCAGATTCTAGCTTTTGATGTGAAAGTTTTGAGGAACAAAAGCATTCTGTTGGTTAAATTCTTGTGGCAAAATCATGAAGTGGAAGAAGCCACATGAGAAAAAGAGGAGGATATGCGAAAATATTATCCGCACCTATTTGGTAAGTTTAAGTTATGAATTTGGGGACCAAATTCTTTTAAGGAGTGAAGAGTGTGAGAACCTAACATTTTATATGCTTTGGTTACATATTTAAGCATGATTAGATAAATCACTTTATGTGAAATGGTGAAAACTCTAGCTGGGAGTAATCGATTGTTGACCGGACTGCCTGTGGATTATTTTGTTTTTTTTTTTGCAAAGAATTGTCCCACCTCATGCTTCTGACGTGTCCAGTGTTATTAAAGGCACAGGCGCACCTAAGGCGCAAAAGGTTCCTGGAGCCTAGGCGCATGCCTTTTTGAAGGGAGGCATAATATTAAAATAAATAAAAATTAATACACTAAAACAATAAAATTGTGTAATTAAAAAAGAAGAACATGATAATTAACAAACTTCCAAACACTAGAAATAATTTCAAATTCCATCACATCATAATTTAACAAGTTTCCGACATATTTGTTAGTCTTGGTTCATCTAAAGGCTAACTTGGTTATTTCTGTGTGTTAATCTTCCTCATTAGTCATTGGCATTGAGAAGAGATTGAGATGATTAACAATCACGAGTTAATGGGGTTTTTGGATTTTTGTAGTAGTCAATAAGATGAGTATATCCATGAAGAGACTGAGCATAGAAGTAAGGGACGGCGGCGGAGAAGGCTTGGGGACGACCGAATGACTCACCGGAGCAAGGGACGGCGGTGGCTAGCTGACACCGAGATTTGAGAGCTGATTGACTGAGTTGTGAAAGCTATTTTTGATTTGGGCATTTTTAGAGTTAGGTTTAGTGTATTAGTGGAGTGGAGATAAAAAAAACGGAAGAGAAATGGACAATCCACATTTTGTGAGCCTAGCCATGTGCCTCCTGCCCCGCTGTGTGCTTAGCGCCTTGGTGCCTAGGCTCACTAGGCGCGCGCCTAATCGAACGCGCTGCGCCTAGGCCTAGGCGAGGCGCGAGGGGTGCGCCTAGTGCCTAGGCGCGCCTTTTATAACACTGGACGTGTCAACGTATTATCACGACACGTCGTGGTTCGAGCCTCGTCGTGCTTTGAGCCTCGTCGTGCTTGTTAAGTGGCACAACCGTGTTTTGCCACCTCGTCCTTTGAGCCTTGTCGTGCTTGTTAAGTGGCACGACCGTGACTTGCCACCACATGCTTAAAGCCTCGTCGTGCTTGACTTTTTCACCTCTTCACCTCCACTCGACACTTCTTACTTACTTCTAATTTCATTTACAATACCTAATTGACATGCTTGAATCTTCTTACCTCGTTTTTGAGAGAAAAGTGCAAGAAAAGCAACCAAAAACCTCACAAAATCTAGAATTAAGGCTTTTCTTTGAAAGGGAACCTTAAGCAGTTGATTTGGAAAGTTTATATGAGCTTCAAACAATGTTTCGAACGTGTTGTGATTAGTTGTTTTGTTGTAATGCTCCAGCCGGGTTGAGATAACCCTAAGTTGGGGCGTTACAGGAAAAATCAAATGAGGAATTTCTTGAGACAAGATACTCATGTATGGTACATTGTAGAGAATGGCCCTATTATTCCCATGAAGGATGGACCAGACGGAACCAAGGTTCCCAAGGGAATTCTCAAAATGGATGCTCATGAGGCACAACTCTTCTCCATGGACGACAGAGCAAAGTACATTATCAGCTGTGGCCTCGACTTGAAAAAGTATAATCGAGACTCAGCATGTGAAATAGCTAAAGAAATGTGGAGACTACTGGAGGTTACTCATGAGGTACCAATCAGGTAAAGGACACTAAGATTAACATGTTAGTCCAGCAGTATGAGACCTTTAAGATAAAGGAACATGAGTCCATAAATGAGATGTACTCTCATTATAAATGGACTAAAGTTGCTAGGAAAAACATACCCAGAAAAGGAGATCGTAAGAAAAGTTCTTAGATCTTTTTCGAAGAGATGGGAAGCGAAACTCACAGCCGTTTAAGAATTCAAAGACCTGAATGTGCTGAAGTTAGAACAATTGGTGGGTTCTCTAATGATTCATGAAATCACGATGAAGATTCATGACGAGGAAGAGACCATTTGAAGAAGAAGAACCTAGTTCTCAAAAACTGAGGCCTCTCATGAACCTACAGAGAGCAGCGATGACTCTGATCCAGAAATAGCATTTATCGGTCGTAAGTTCAATAAGTTCCTCACAAGCCAGCGAGATGGAAAGAACATGATGAATCAGACAACCCAGTCACATCAAAGAAACAATGATGATTGGAATGCAAGACATCCCAGTCACATCAAGAATAAATCAACAAGCAACAGCGGCCAAGACACAAAAGAAAAGAAATTCAAATCCAGAAAAGCTCTGCTGACTTGGGATGATTCTGGTGAGATTGATAAAGAGATGAGCTAAGACAATGATACAACTCAGCTATGTTTTATGGCCAAGGATGATCACTCTGATAAGGTAACTGCATTTGCAAATTTTGATTATGATAAGCTTGAGTTAGCTTTCTTTGAACTTAGCAAAAAATCATGAGAAGCTAAAACTTAAAAATGCTGCTCTTAAAAAGAAGGCTCTTTATTTGATAAACACTGTTGAAGAGCTGGAAGGTGAAAACAAAGAACTAGACGAAAAGATTGAGTTTTATATTACTGAAAATGCTTCTTAAAAAATGATATGTTTGCTTCTAAGAAGGAAAATTCTTATTTGTCTTCAGAAATTCAATCTTTCAAAAGTGTAAAAATCCTTGTAAAAAACGAGCTTTTAAAATCCCAATTGGAGAAAATTTCTGCACAAAAAAAAGAATTTAGAAAAAGAGATCGAAGATCTGAATCTCACACTTTCAAAATTTATACAAGGAAGAGAGAATCTGGATATACTTTTGGGAGTTTTTGAAAAAAGTGGGATTGATTATGATCTTTCAAAGAAGCAAAAGGTTTATAAAAATTTATTCAACAAAAATCTAGCTTCCTGCTCACCATTCACACTCTGTAAAGTGTGTAATAAAAGGGTCACTTAGGTTAAAAATGTCCTCTTAAAGTAGCTAAAAATCAACCGTCTTTTTCAGTCAATAAAAAATAAAATAAAGTAAGTTTGGGTGCCAAAATCTTGTTTATCTAATCTTCCACGACCCAAGAAAGTGTGGGTACCTAAAGAGATGAAAGCAGAATCTGGTGTAGGTATGCTTGAAAGCAAGGGTGGATTCAAACAAGTGGATCCTTGACAGCGGATGCTCAAGGCATATGCGAGGTGACCGTTTACTGTTCTCTCATATCACTCCGAAGTATGGTGGTCTTGTTACATTCGGAGACAACTCTAATGGGAAAATCATCGAAAAAGGTAAAATTGGTATCAGTTCAATTTTCATTGATAATGTGTCTTTAGTTGATGGTTTAAAGTTTAATTTGATTAGCATCAGTCAACAAATCGATAGTAGACAGAAAGTTCATTTTGAAGGTGACCACTGCATGATTCGTCATGCCTCAGATGGAGGTACTTTAGTTGCTAAGGGAGATGGTAATATTTACACTTTGTCTTTTGATGCGTTAAATTCTTCTGGTGAAATGTGTCTTTTTGTTCAACAAAATGATATTTGGTTGTGGTATCGTAGATTATGTCATGTGCATATGGATCTAATCAAGAAACTGCTCTCGAAAGAGCTTGTTAGAGGCTTACCAAAGTTGAAGTTTGTCAAGGATAAGGTTTGTGATGCTTGTCAATACGGCAAACAATCAAAAACCTCTTTTCAAGCAAAAAAATGTTGTTTCTACCTTTCGTCCTCTTCAACTTCTTCATTTAGATCTTTTTGGCCCCATAAGAAATGCTAGCTTAGGTGGAAAATTTTATCCCTTCGTCATTGTTGATGATTTCTAGATACACCTGGGTTCTTTTTCTAACTCATAAGGATGAAGCTTTTGAAAAATTGTTTAACCTTGTATAGCTTCTACAAAATGAGAAAGAGTTGAAACTTGTGAAAATCAGAAGTGATCATGGCGGTGAATTTGAAAAAGATTTTATACCTTTTTGTGATCAAAATGGCATTGCTTATGAATTTTCTGCTCCTCAGACTTCCCAACAAAATGGGGTTGTAGAGAGAAAGAATCGAACTCTTTAAGAGATGGCTAGAACAATGCTTCATGAAAACTCTTTGCCAAACTATTTTTCGGCTGAAGCCGTCAGCACTTCTTGTTAAATATTGAATAGGGTTCTTATCAGACCGATCCTTTATAAAACTCCTTACGAATATTTCTCAAATTGAAAATAAAAAATTGATTACTTCAAGGTTTTTGGTTGTAAATGTTTTTATCTTGAACAATCGTGAGAACTTGGGTAAGTTTGATGCAAAATCTGACAAGGGTATATTTCTTGGTTATCCCTTAAAGAGTAGAGCATATAGAATTTATAATTGTAGGACCCTCACAGTTGAAGAATCCATGCATGTTGTATTTGAAGAATCTAATTATGAAAATCTAAGTAAGCATGTAGGTGATGACAATGAGGAACTCTTGCTCGACTTAAACAACAAGTTAGATGTCTCTTCAAATGAAGGAGAGTGCTCAACATCATCTCAAAAGGAAAATACCGAGACTCAACCGCTTCCCAAGAGCTAGAGATATTCCTTTAGCCACCGACGGAGCAGATAATTGGTAAAGTTGAACGTGGAGTAACTACACGATCTTCCGTAAATCTTTTCTACGCTGATTTTGCTTTTCTTTCTCAAATAGAGCCTAAAAATGTTTCTGAGGCTATCAAAGATGATGGGTGGATTCTTGCCATGCAAGAAGAATTGAATCAATTTGAAAGAAGCAATGTTTGGTCACTAGTCCCGCTTCCTGTTCAATAAAAGGTCATTGGCACCAAGTGAGTTTTTTGAAACAAACTTGATGAAGATGGCCATATTGTTCGAAACAAGGCTAGACTAGTAGCTCAAGGATACAATCAAGTTGAAGGGATTGATTTCGATAAAACTTTTGCCTCTGTTGCTCGACTTGAAGCTATTCGAATGCTCTTGGCATTTTCATGTCACATGAATTTCAAACTCTTTCGAATGGACTTGAAAAGTGCCTTCTTGAATGGGGTAATTCAGGAGGAAGTTTTTGTTAAACAACTTCCCGGTTTTGAAAATGAAAAATACCCCAATCATGTTTTTAAATAGAAAAAGGCATTGTTATGGTCTTAAACAAGGTCCTCGAGCTTGGTACGATCGCCTTAGCAGCTTTCTTATTTATCATGAATTCTCTCATGGCAAAGTCGATACCACTCTTTTTACAAAATCTCAAAATTTTCATATTCTTATAGTCCAAATCTACGTTGATGATATCATTTTTGGAGCCACTAACAATGATCTATACCAAGAGTTTGCTAAGAGTATGCACAGGGAATTCGAGATGAGTATGATGGAAGAACTTACCTTTTTCCTTGGACTCCATATTTTCATAAATCAGTCCAAGTACACGCAGGAGCTTTTGAAAAGGTTTGGTATGCATAATGCTAAACCTAGAGGTACCCCTATCTCCCCTAGTGTTAATCTTGTTAAAGATGAATATGGTAAAGATGTTGATCACAAGCTCTACCGTGGTATGATTGGTAGTTTACTTTATCTTACCGCCTCTAGACCTGACATAATGCTTAGTGTGTACATCTGTGCCCGTTTTCAAGCTTGTCCCAAAGAATTCTATCTTACCGTCGTTAAACTTACTTCTAAATACTTGTTCGGTACGATAAATTTAGGATTGTGGTATCCTCGCATTTCTTCCTTGGATCTAGTAGGTTTCTCCTATTCTGATTATGCTGGATGTCTTGTTGATCATAAAAATACTAGTGGTACTTGCCAATTTCTTTGCGATGCATTAGTATCTTGGCACAGTAAGAAACAGACATCTGTTGCGCTCTCCACATCAGAGGCAGAATATGTTGTAACTGGGAGTTATTGTGCTCAAATTCTTTGGATGGGTCAAACCTTACGGGATTTTGGTGTTTCCTAAGATAATATTCCCATTATGTGCAATAGTAGCAGTGTTATTGATATTAGTAAAAATCCTTTTCAACACTCTCGCACAAAGCACATTGATATTCGCCACCACTTTCTTCGAGACAACGTTTAGAAAGGATTAATCAAACTCAAGATAGTTGGTTCGGGAGATCAGCTTGTAGACATTTTTACAAAACCTTTAGCTGAATCCATTTTTTGTTCTCTTCGTCGTCGCTTAGGAATGTGTGATCTGAGCTGATTGGTGTTCAAAAATTTATTTTATTTTATTTTCTTTTGATCTTTTATTTTACAAAACCTTCGAATGCAATAGTTTCATTCGAATGAAACAGTTTAACTAGAATAAAACTGCCTCTTCCCTTCAAGGTTCAGCTTTCTGTCCAATTTGGTTGAATGAAAACTTGATTTTCATTCGACTGAAAACTTTTCATTCGAATGAAAACTAATTTTCATTCAAATGAAATCCTTCGTCTATTTAAACCTCTTTTTCACTGTTATCTTTCACCGCATCTGTCAAATTTTTTTACCCCTCACTTCTTGCGCTCTCTCAACGGCTTCTACTATGGATCCATCCACGCTCCGTTCTCGAAGTCCTTGTCGCCTTGCATTGCAAGAAACATTTGACAGTTCGCCTGAGGTTATTACAGCTCCTTCATGTCGCAACACACGTGCTGCTACTCAAGCTGCACACAGTCACTCACCTGTTCCTGCCAACCAACCGTCCACTACACCCACACCTACTCTAGGTACTACTGCTCCTCCCCTACCCCTGCTTCTTCCTCCTCTTCTGCTCCTCAACCTACCTGTCCTCCACCCACTTGTCCATACATTTCACCCACATACATTCTCCATATACCCCATTTTTTTGAAACTGGGGAAGACCAAGTCAACTTTTATACGAACTTTATCCATCAAGAGGTGGTGCCTGGTCGCCCAAGTGACCTCAATCTTATGGCTCAACTTGGTGTCATACTATTCTTTGAACTAATGGGGTGTCCCTCCATCTTATCTCCTCCCTTTGTCTACTATCCCCACTTAGTTCGTATGTTTTATTCTAACATGTCTTTTAACTCTCTCACCTCCACTTTCCTTGTGACCTACGTAAATGGGGTCCAAATTCGCCTCGATGACACCACGTTAGCCCAAATTCTAGGTTTCTCAAACCAATCTTCTGTTGTTGTCTTTCTCGGTAATAGGTGGTGCGCTAGCCGCACTTTCACCCCCCTCGAACAAACTCAAACTTTACTTAACAATGCTTCAATTACTCGAGCCCGAAAACCTAACCTAGTGACCTTTCCCCCTTGTACCACATTCTTCATCTCATTCTTTCTTATAACCTTTCGGGGGGCTCCAATTCTTTTGCCACCTTCATCTATCTTGATATTATTCTTTTTACCCATTTTATTCAGGGCTCATCTTTAAATATTGCGGGCATAATTTTACTTGTGATGGATGCTTGTAGAAATAAATTGTCTGTTCATCTTCCCTTCGGTCTTCTTCTAACCAAAGTCTTTGAATATTTCAACGTTCCCCTTCCGACAACCGTCTCAGAATGTGTCTCTACTCCAAGCACACATTCTTCAAGAGACCTCCCTTCGTCGTGTAGGATTTACCATTCACAATGACCCTGTTACTCATGTCCATTCCCTTGAGTGCATAGCACCTTCTGAGTTAACTCTTGCTCCTGTTCCCCTATTTCACCCACCTCCGCCGACTGACCCTTCTCCCTCTGTACCACCACTACCCATTGACCCTTCTTCTTTTGCATCCCGTCATCCCACTCCACTTCACCCTTCTGACCCTCTTTTTAGTCCCCTCACCAATTTTTCAAACTTAAATTTTGATGCTTTCTTATCTTCTGATACCCCTGACCTCTCCGAGCAATTTTCTTGTCTCTCCAACATTGTTCAGCTCATTCTTGAATCCCTGACCACTCTAGCCGCTTTTGTCACCGCCTATCAAATTGCTCTTCTTGACCATCTCTATTCCCTTCGGTAGTCCTCAGCCCAGCTCCTCTCCAATTTGATAGACTTCCACGCCCTTCTCAATGAACATGTTTCCAACATCTCCTCCCTACCTCTTAACCTCACTCCCGTCTTGGATGGTCTGTAGCAGGATCTTCAATGCCAGCTTGATGCCGCGCTTCACGCTCATCGTCACCAAGCGTATCTCTCTACCAGCATTTTGACTGAGCAGAACCGCTACCTGGCGCATCAGATTTTTGATCAAGTGCATGGATTCTACGTCACCTGTTCCAACTACTTTCCATCTCGTCACGGCGAAACCGAAGGTGAAGAATGGTTCTTCAATCCCAACCTTCCATACAATCCTCCGATGTCGCGCTCTTCTAGTGTGGTGGAAGTTATTAAGATCCCTACCTCTGATCCTCCTCCTTCTCTAGCTCCAGATCCTTGCTCTTCTCCTCAGGGTGGACACCATAGACATTAGATTTTTTTGGGTTGTTTTTCCCCCTTTTTGATTTGACAAAGGGGGAGAAAATCATTGTATTTATTGAACTGTAAATGTTTTGGATATATTAAAGCAGTTCATATATTGTTTGTTGTTTATGATTGATTATCTGATTCAGGGAGAGTAATACGTTATATTATGTTAGATTATTGTTGTCATCATAAAAAAAGGGGAGATTGTTGACTTGACTGATTTTGATGATTCCAAGATCATTCTCTCTAACATTTATCTAACACTGTTATTAAGAACAATTTCAGGACCAATCATAATCAAGCTTTGATGATTCCAAGATCATTCTCTCTAACATTTATCTAACACTGTTATTAAGAACAATTTCAGGACCAATCATAATCAAGCATAAATGTGGAATATTTCTTGGTCAAAGATTGACTTGGACTTGGATGAAGATTTGGACCTGGACTTAAAGTATATTTTATCTTTGTTGTAATTAATCTCTGTAACTAAGTCTTTCTTTATCTCCAGAAAAATCAAGTAAAGAACAAACCAAGAGCTTTCATTCTAATGAAAATCATTTTCATTCGAATTGATCCTTCAGTCTCTTCTATTCTAGTTTTCAAAAGTTTTCGGTTGAAGCAAAAATTTTCCGTCGAAGCTAAACTTTTCAGTTGAAGCCAAACTTTTTGGTTGAAGCAAAAGCGAAGTTTTCATTCGACTCAATCCTTTAGTGACTCCAAACCTTCTCAACTCTATCATTTCATTCCAATGAAAAGTAGTTTTCATTCGACTCAATCCTTCAGTGGCTTCAAACCTTCTCGACTCTATCATTTCATTCGACTTATTCTTTCAGTGACTCCAAACCTTCTCAACTCTATCATTTCATTCTAATATAAAGTAGTTTTCATTCGACTCAATCCTTCAGTGGCTTCAAACCTTCTCGACTCTATCATTTCATTTGACTTAATCCTTCAGTGACTCCAAACCTTCTCAACTCTATCATTTCATTTGAATATAAAGTAGTTTTCATTCGACTCAATCCTTTAGTGGCTTCAAACCTTCTCGAATGACTCCAAGATTCATTCGACCTAATTCTTCAGAGCAGTTTTCATTCGAATGAGTATATTCTTTCATTCGAATAAATCTTTGTGTCATCCCTTTTTAACGATCTTATTCTCTTCAAGTATAAAAAGGGACATTGAGTGCATTTATTATTAACTTTTCCAATCTCTAAAAAAATAGCTCTAATACTTCTTAAAAGACTCTTTCATCTTATTTCACACTTTCATATAATCTTCTTTGAGTGAGTTCATTCTTCAAGAAATTAAGTGATGCCAAGGAAAGTGGGTTCGCAATCGACATGGAGGTACCACAAGGAATGCAGTCCGACTCAGATGCCAAGTATGTTGATGTGAGACACAGTAAGGGCGGAGCAAGGGCAGAGACCAAAGGCTTCCCAGACAGAGCCTGAGGGTGGCAGTGCTGCGAGGGCGATGGCGCAGGACGAATATACGATGACAGTCACAGTTTGATGCTTAGGTCCGAAGTCAGGGTCCTGAATGTTTCTCTCTCTAAGATTCTAGACTGAGAAAGTGAAAGTGTTCTAAAAATGTTCAACCTCCCAAATGAATTCTCAAGACCTCTATTTATAGAGGTTAAGATGATGATATCATCACGTGACATGTGGCACTCCCCGGGAGTGACACGTCACCGAGGGGATCCACAGCTGCTGGTGCTCCACGGACTGTCGAATCGCATATTCACCCGGCCTGCCCCGCACAGCGTCGCTCTGTCTGTCTGGAAAGACTGGCTCCCACAGCGTTAGTGTGGCCAGAGAACCCCCTTGATCTAGCCTCCAATCCAAGCCCTTGTAGAGTCCCACAGACCTGACAGTGGTGGGGAAGACCCGACGCCTAACTGCCAGGCGGACTAGGCGCGATGCCCTCCGAAGACATGCTCCTGTCTCAGAGTGACCCAGGGGTCATAGTCCATAGGGGTGCCGACGCAAGCCCCCAGTGCCGTAGCACGTAGGCTAGTCACGCAGGCACCCTGGTAGAGACAGTGTCCCAGAGGAGTCACCTATCCCGCTGTGAAGGGTCCTCATGCTGGAGCACTATGAACAGAGCCCCCCAGAATGAAGACGGCAATGGATTTATGGTAACGAGCCCATCCCGTGGCGGTGATGACTTTGTGGTAACGAGTCCATCCCGCTGCGAAGGGTCCTCGTGCCAGAGCACTACAAATGGAGCCCTTCGTGATTGTGACGGCGATGGCTTTGTGGTAACGAGCCCATCCTGTGGTGGCGATGACTTTGTGGTAACTAGTCCATCCCGCTGCGAGGGGTCCTCGTGCTGGAGCACTACGAACGGAGCCCCCCGTGATTGTGACGGCGATGGCTTTGTGGTAACGAGCCCCGTGGCGGCGATGACTTTGTGGTAACGAGTCTATCCCGCTGTGAGGGGTTCTCGTGCCAGAGAACTACGAACGGAGCCCTCCGGAATGCTGCACACTCTCGAGAGTGGGTCGAAGCATGTTCCACTTCCATGGCGGGGGTGCATGGTGTGGTGAATAAGTGTGATGCCCGAAGGCCTGTATCATGATTCTGGTGCATGGGCGCGGCGACGAACGTCACGGAGATAGTACTTGGTGCCAGAACACATGTCATGAGAGTGGTGCGGCGACGAACTTCGTGAAGCAATACTTGGTGCCAGGGGCACATATCATAAAGATGGAAAACGGGCGCAGCAACGAACGTCGCGGAGCTATAGTTGGTGCCGGGGGCAAGCATGATGAGAATGGCGCACGGGCGCTGCGACAACGTCGCAGAACAATACTTGGTGCCGGGGGCACGCATGATGAGAATGGTGCATGGGTGCGGCGACGAAGGTCACGAAGCTATAGTTGGTGCCGAGGGTACGCATGATGAGAATGGTGCACGGGCGCGGCGACGAACGTCGCGGAGCTATACTTGGTTCCGGGGGCACGTATCATGAAGATGGCACACGGGCACGGCGACGAACGTCACGAAGACGGCACACGGGCATGCGTCAGGTGTCCCGAAGATGGGATTTGAGTTGAGTGTACCTGTCATAACAAGATGATGAATGCAACATGTAGTAATGACAAAGTTGGAAGTGATGCTACGCGGTCGTCAGTGACGGGTCATTCGGTGGTAGTGTGCGACTTTGGGCGACGGACATCGCGGGAGCGGTGCGCGGTCGTGGACGACGAACGTCACGAGGTTGATGTACGATGGACGTCGCGAGGTTGATGGACGACGAACGTCGCGAGGTTGGTGCACGACGGACGTCGCGAGGTTGGTGCAGGACGGACATTGCGAGGTTGGTACACGAGGGACGTCGTGAGGTTGGTGCAAGACGGACGTCGCGAGGTTGGTGTACGAACGTCCGTAAACATCGCGGAGGTGCAAAGACTTGAGAAAACAAGTGCGCGGGAGGGGAGGCCATAGGCCAAGGATTGGGGGAAGGCCAAGGCCACCACCCCTGGGGAGGCCGAGGCCGACCCCTTGGTGAGGCCAAGGCCGACCCCTTGGGAAGGTCGAGGCCGACCCTAGGGGGTGGCCAAGGCTAATGGCCAACTCCCATGAAGGGAGGCCAAGGCCACTCCCCCTTTGGGTGAAATTTGAGCGTGCCAACGGAAGGTGTTTTAATGGGCAATGACAAATCTGAAAGTTACATTACGACGAGCGTGTCGACGTAAAACATACCCATGTGACGAACAAGGTGCCAAAGCCAGGTACGAAGTGTATGAAGCGATCAAAGTGCGAAAAGGACTTTGCATGAAAAGTGAATAACTGGGGGGGAAAGGCCAAGGCCAACACCCCATGAAGGCTGAGGCTGACCCCCCATTGAGGCCGAGGCTGACCCCCCATTGAGGCTGAGGCCGACCCCATGGACTTGGGGGAGGTTGAGGCCGACCCTATGGGTTTGGCCAAGCGGTCGATGTTTTTGGTGAAAAAGTGCTTAGGTGGTCGCGGCACGATGAACGTGGTACTGTGAGTCACGGTAGCGTGAAATCATTGGTGACTGAGTCGCTCGTGAGGCGTGTGAGGCAAAGAATGCAAGTGACTTGGGCGCTCGCACTTTGTCCGGTTCAAAGCGTTGAATACTGTGCTTGTGCGGACGTGTCATGCACAATGGGACTCCAAGTGGACCTTTGAGTGTGACCAGAATAGGTTGGGAACATTGAGTAACAAGCTTCTTGGTTTAGTTCTTGAAAGATTACAGATCTTCCCACCTAAGAAATCTCAGCTTTTTTGTATTCATTGCAATATCTACTCGTAGAGGAGTGTGTATTGTATTTCAGTTATAATATTCTTTTTACTTGTAATCGTTGAAAACCTTGAAGGGTTTCATATCTATACTGCGGTTTGAGCTAGCAACCGAAGCTAGTTGCTTAGTGAAAGGCTCGAGTAGGTCTCCCTTGTGTGGAGTGCTCAGGGACTAGATGTAGGCTGGTGGGGCCGAACTAGTATAAATCTCTGTGTCGATTTACATTTACTGTTTCTTTTATTACATTGTAAGTTAAGTTTTAAATTTCTGATCAAAATTGTAAACACCTATTCACCCTCCTCCCTCTAGATGTGTTTAGGGACCTGCATAAGGCACGCCGACCACCGAGGGGGAAATGTACGACCAGCTGACCAAAAAGGGATTGCGAAGGTTGAGACACGTCAACCCCGAGGGAGAAGATGTGCGACTGGCTGAGCAAGAAGGGGCTGCGAAGGTTGGGACTTGCCAAGGTTGTCTCGCTAGCCAAAAAAAAAAGAGTTGCACCAAGATAACTTAGTGAAGAAGAAACGTAAAAAAGAGGTGAAAATTGCGTGTGACTTGGGGGCGTGCGTTTTGAGCGGTCGGAAGCGTTGAAGAATTGACCGTTGACAATGTCGACATGTAGCACAAAATGGGACCCACAGTGGGTCCATGGGTGCAGCGAACAAATTGATTAAAAGTTATACAATAACAGTATCGCACAAGCAACGTGTGTGCACGACAACTCTTATACATAATGAAAACATCCTTTTTAGTGTAACATATCTTTGGGTATTACATCTTACTACCTATCTAGAATAGTGACAAAGGCATTCTAAAAAACTTTTTACAAGTGACACATGTAAATGATAAATAGTTAACTATAATGACATATTTGGTTTTCACAAAAATTATTAAAAAAATATAGTTAAAATTAAATCTAAAGGATTAGTACCATGATAATATATTACTAACTTATTTTTGGACGGCATGGCTAACTTATTTTTTTTTTGTAATTTATGATCTATTTAATCAAATGTGACAATAAATAATTATATGTGAGGTTTGATATATATTTCTTTTAATATATAATAAGTGAAGCGAGAGCTTCTTTGCGCGACACGTCATCGTATTATGTTTTCAATATAAAATATAATTATAACAATTATAAGCGTCATTAAAGGTCTAAAATATTTCTTAGATGGTGTTTTTATTTCTTGATAAGTTAATTTCCATATTAGTAAGCTTTTTATAATTGAAAAACTAATTTCAAATGTTCTAAAACTCTAACTGATTGATGAACTAAGTTATTAAGACTTATTTTTGATTATTGTATCCTTAAACTCACTCTCTAATATGAATATAAAAATTCTTATATCTTAAAAACAAAAATAACATACTAGATTTAGAAGGGAAACAAAAAATGATGCTACAATTGAGATTGAAACAATAAAAATAATGTCATAATTGTTTAATTTTTTAAAATTATAAAATTTGATTACCGTAAGCTATGTAATGATTTGTTAATATAGTATAAAAGCTTTTAGAATCCTTTTGGTAAAATTAAAACAATTGACGTTATTTTTGGATGGAACCAAACAAATAATAAATGACTGTACAATTATTATTAATTAAAATTGTAACAACTTATTCATAAATCTGATAGTTAAAAAGGACATAAAACTATATACTAAACATGTCACTGTATCTAATGATATGCAAATACTATTTTGGATGTGATATTGTTTTTAGTTATTTAATTTTGAATGAATTATATAAGGGCTACATGAAGAAACCTTATATAATGTGAAAACTAATTTTAAAACAATGTATACAAACCTTTTAAGATTTGATTTTGACTATCGTTTCTTAAATAACATCTACAATTCAAAAGGGATACATCATATAACCTCACCACTTTTTAATTTCAATCACAATCTTATTCACTATTTAGCTCTATATGGTACCAACATGACTATTTATTACTCTAAGTGCTAAGCCAATATTCATTTGAAATATTACTTGACAACTTAAAGTAAAAGTTTAAATAATCTAAGCATCTAGTGGCTCCATTGTGTTGCTATCTATTCTTTACAACCAAATAAGATATTTTTTTTAATAATAATATTAATGTCTTTTTTGTT
The DNA here is from genome assembly GCA_033070095.1 of Escallonia herrerae. Taxonomy (NCBI): domain Eukaryota; kingdom Viridiplantae; phylum Streptophyta; class Magnoliopsida; order Escalloniales; family Escalloniaceae; genus Escallonia; species Escallonia herrerae. The sequence goes on from JAVXUP010000556.1 coordinate 221,254, forward strand.
TGAAGACATTGACACAAATTAATACTCTTTAAAACTTTATGGTATACTGCATTTTATAAACCTACTCGAGCTTGGCTCAAGTCACTGGACTAGTTATATATAAAGAGAATGATCCTTTTGGTATAACATCTTTTTTGGTGTTAAATAACTACTTATCTAAAATAATGACAATTGACACTATGGAAACAACCTTAAAAAATGATAAAAAATAAAAATATTCACTAGTACATAACTACTTTAAAGATGTGTTTGGTTCTTAAAACATAGAATGTGGCAATAAAGAGTTTGATTGTGTTTAACGTACAAAAATATTATTACCTTTATTTTTACACACGCATCACGTGTTTACTATAACTAATTATAAAGTTAAAGGAAGTTTCATTTATCCAAAATTTACGAATTTAAAATTATGTTGTGCAACGACCCATTGTTGGAATCGAAAGCCTAATTTAACGGGGCACAGAAGGTAATAAAAGATACCTAAAATGAATGGTTGCCAAGTAACGGTTGCTTTTTAAGTGGAGACATGCAGGTACGTAATAGGTAGGAAAAAGAGAGAATTAATTAGCCGCCACTAACAGGCGAAAGGAGCTTTAACGTTAAGTTAATGGGTCTAAAACCACAGGAATAGCAAGAGAGTCACACGTGTAGTTTTCCCCTTCTAATGGGGAGGTGGTGGTTACATTTATCATCACTAACTCACTAATAACTTCCCCCCACGTTCCTCTCTCTCTCTCTCTCTCTCTCTCTCTCTCTCAGGTGTTAGTTTGTATGCAGTTTGATAAGGTTCTAGGTCTTCTCTTGTTCAGCAAATAAAGGACAATATCTTCTCTCAGGTCTCTCTCTCTCTCTCTCTCTCACACACACACACACACTCACACACACACACACACACACACACACTCACACTGTCTTTGACGTTGTTATTAGATTCGATCTTACTTTCAGCAACTTTATACTTCCATTACATAGTATACAACGAACTCGACTTAGTGTTTACTTTTCCATGATACCAACCTTCTATTATGCATGGGTTCGTGAATTTCTATGCTGTCAACCCTGTTGCTGAGCTTTAATAGTAGTAGCAAGCAAAGTCACCACTTTGACAGGGCGATGATACGGGCATGAGAATGTTCTTAGTTGACGCTAGTTGTCATAACTAATGAGAGCATATGAATGCAGAGAAGAATGAAAGGATATGGTGGCAAAATTTCTTTACCCTGAACTACTAAAATTGATTCACTATTTCATTTCAGGAACATTCTTTCTGTCTCAGATGGCTCTGAGTTACTACAACAACTGGGAAACACTTCAGTATCAGCAGCATCTTAACCTAGAGATGAACTTCTTCACACAAACACAGCCATAGCTCCCTCCCGAGCTTCTCTGTTTCCACGAAAATTTTGCATTATCTGACACGTGTATTGACCCAATTTTCGAACCAGCGGCTGCTCCTGAGTTGCTCAACTTAGACAAATTCACCTCTTCTCCTTATTCCATGCCTTACTTCAAGTCCTTCACACCCGATTTTGAGCCGTACCAGTATCCAAAACGCCCAAGAATAACGTATGAAGATGACTACTCCGACTTCATTAATCCAGATTTTTCAAATGGGCTTGTTCCGAACCCTCAAATGCCTTCGCCGGAGTTTTTGCCTGAACTAGCTATTCCGCTGATACCACCTGCTACTCAACCAGTTTACAACCTGTATGGAAGTGCTGATGATGAGGACAGTTGCATGAAAGGAAACGGGAATGGGAATGCGAACGTGAGGACTTTGTCGGTGCAGAGTATAGCGGCGAGGGAGAGGAGGCGAAAGATAACTGACAAGACACAAGAGCTTGGGAAGCTTGTGCCTGGTGGCCACAAGTTCAACACTGCTGAAATGTTTGAAGCTGCTTACAAGTATATCAAGTTCTTAAAGCCCAAGTGGGGATTCTTGAGCTTATGGGGTCAATGCTGGTAATTTATTTATTTACTTTGCCTTCTCTAATTTTTTTTTGTAGCAAGTTTTGGTATTTTCGTGTTCTGAATTCAATTTTAGGCTAAACAATAGGCTAAACTTTCATACCCAACTTTATTCACACAGAATTATGTAAGTTCAGAACAAATTTCTGGCCAAGAGATTGTATGTAATATATTTCCCTATATTTGCTGGATGGATAAATATTGTCTTTACCCATAATTAAGTCTTGTTAAGATAAGTAGTGGGTTTTTTCAATTTTGGTTAATCCTCTAAGCCTTTGATCCGATTTTATCCCAGCTTCTTGATTAAGATGTTGAAAATAACTCTTGGAAAACGAAAGAGAGAGAAACCCAAAGAAAGCTAAAATGTTCCTAATACCTGTGCCCAGGGAAGTGAGAAACCACCAATGCATAGTCAAGAACTGGAGTATCTTCTTGCATCTCCTTCGGTTCAGGAGAAGTTGTATATGACCGACAAATGTTTGGTCCCTGCACAATTTGTTCAAATCCTAGCAGATGACCCTCAAGTCCAATCGATGCCACAGGTCTTGAAGGGAATTAATCAGTTGGCCGATGAATAGGAGGATGGATCCAGTCTAGCCAGGATAAGGGAGTTCCAGATGGTTACTGTTATTGTTATATTTGGCATCATATCAGTTTTTTCGTATTTGTTTTCCTAGCGAGCAGCGCTTTTCTACACTACATAAGCTTCCTTCTTGTATATTTCTCTTTTCCCGGAAAATGATTTAATCGTGTTTAATTTATTTGGACCGCTCAGAAATTGATGATCTTAATTAGAATTTCTTAGTTGATGACCTTTCGAATTTGGAATCTGAAATCTTACCCAATTCCATGAAATTAGTTTTAGGATAATATCACTTATGTCCCTCACTTTAGGGATAAAATACAGTCACAGACGTAAGTTTAAAAAATTTGCACCGATATCCAAAATGTGAAAATTTTGTATCAGATATGTTAGGGTTCCGTGACCCTAACTAACTATTTTTGCTGATGTGACAATATTGTATTTTGAAAATGACAATACTACCCTCTCCTTCTTCCTATTCAAACTAGCCAACAATTGAAGGGTTATGATTCCAAAAGCGAATAGATCAAATTTGGGTCAAATGGTTCTAGTTCTTTGATACTCTGGATCCATGTAGAAGAAGGTATTAGTAAAATAGATTCTAATCTATATTTGTGATGGTATTTGCCACAGCATCTGAAATGAATTTTGCCAACCCGACGTCTCCAACTCTGGTCACATAGTTTTCATCTAACAAAATTCCCGTCCTATATTACCACTTTTACCTAGCCTACCACCATCAACAAAATCCCAGATTACCATTTGTTATTTTGCATAAATATCACCCTATTGTTACTTGTTGGAGTACACGAAGGAGAGAGAGAGAGAGAGAGAGAAGATATGAGTTGGTATAACGACGGTCGGTGGTGGAAGCTACAGTATAGATGTGTGAGCAATTGGATGGTGGTGGCAGCGGCGGTGGGTTTGGTGTATGGTGGTCCTCGTTGGAAGGTTGGGGTGTTGGAGTGGTGGTCGGTGGTGTTGGGTTTGTGATGGCGGTGGTTACACGTGGTGGTCGATAGCGGTGTTGGGCGATGGCATTTAACTACCAGAGTGGAAGTAGCGACAAATGGCTAACCTTTAATTTGGTAAATGCCTAAGTAACATGTAAATACCATTAGTCTGATTTAGCTCCTAGAATTGTGGTGATTTTCCATATGGTGGTTTTCATGGTTATTCAATGTGAAAGTGGGTTTGAGAAGGTAAATGACAGTGGTGGTTCGATGGGTTTGAGAATGGATAGAAGAAGAATAATATTGGTTGTGGGATCCGTGCCCCTTCACATTTCCTTCTCATTTTAGTCTGAAGGGCAATCACGTCTTTTCATGTCAAATTTTTACATCGTCTGTATTCCCTCTGGTCAACGGATATAACTAATATAAACGCAAACCTTTGTCCTTAGCTGTAATTTACACCTAAAGTGAGGGATATAAGTGATATTATCCCTTAGTTTTATATTATGCTGGCTCATTCAAAGGCTTATTCCCTATTCCTTTGTCTTAAGCTAGTAATTATAATTCCAACCAGCTACCACCCTCTGCCATCATCCCGTGCATTTACCCACCGCCAGCCACCACCGGTAGAGTTGCCATTGCCGACCACTGCCGCCCGTCACTGCCAACCACCGCCGCCATATGTCGCCGGTCACTGCCATTTGCCATCAACAACTGCTAGGGTTGGTTACAGATTTTATGAAATCTGTATCAGCCCATCTAGTCCTAATATATCTCCTTGCCCCGCCCCACCATTGGGTCGAGGGATGGGAATATTATCTCTGCTACGACGAACTATTAAAAAATCCGCACCCATCCCGATCCTTCCCGACCACCAGATTTTTGAATTTTATCTCCAATGTTAGCATTGCATTCTTCTCAATGCCAACATGCAGTTTTTTTCATCGCAATATCATATTTTCATAGTTATAGGAGGGTTATGCAGTGGCAACCATTTTCTCTTACATGGCTCAGGATGTCAAACCAGCAGAAGACATAAATATGTTTCAGTTCTTGCATCCAGAAGTGAGTTATATGCAGTTGGCACCTTAGAGAAGTGATAGCTACAACAATTTGCTTTTTCTCATTTCAGCAAGGCTTTGAAGCAAATCCACCTGCAAATCTTCAGACTAGCAGTGAAGAACATAAAAACCAAGACATATTAAAATAAAAGAAATGATACAAATTTGTAAATCCATCAGTTCTGCAAATCTATTGAAATTTAGCAAAAACAGCAAATCTTCAGAGTATGTAGTCAGGCCATTGCTTTGACTTTATTGTATGGGATCATACGACCAATGTCTGGACATTTTAGCCTTGATACTGGTGCTTTCGATCCGACGATTCGTCGACACCTAGCGAGTAGTGTAACATTCAACCTCTAAAAAAATTCAAGACCTTTGCATGTCTCGCATGGGCAGCCACTTCAGGGATTTTTAATCGGCTAGAGTCTCATTTTCAAGGTGGTGGAAAGCTTGAACATGCAGTGGCAAAGGATGGTGGTGAGAATTAATTGGGAAATCCTCATTGGATTGTAAAGAGGGTGAGTTGAGGGGAAATTTAGGAAGGAAAGAAGGGGGAAGGATAGAGAGAGAGAGAGAGAGAGAGAGAGAGAGAAGTAAAAAGTGGAGAATTTCTACCCTTATGAATGTACTTATTAAATAAATTTTAGTATGTGTATTTTTAGTGTTTAGTGTGTGTTCTTGGTCAATTTCGGTGAGTATGGAGGTGAATCTTAAGGTGGTTTTGGGAGGGCAATCTCAGTGTGTGCGTGTTTTTAGTTTTCAGTATATGTGTGAAGTGGTGTGTGTTTTACTCTGTGTGTGGGGAGTAGAGTGTTCAATGCGGGTGTTAATCAGTATGCAAATGTGTGCACAAGAGTGTATGTGTGTGTGTGTGTGTTCTTTCATGTGTGTATGTAACCATAGGGGGTTAGAGTTAGGCTGTGTGAGTATGTGGTGCTTAGAGGTGTAGAACAGGAGAAATGCAGTGTGATCTGTGTGTGAGTTCAGTGAGTGAGTGAGGTATAACGTGTGTAGCTGTGTTTAATCATACAGTGTATGTGTGTGCTGGTGTACAAGGTGTGTGTTACTTTGTGTGCGTGTATCAGTGTGTGTAAGGGGTATGACGAGAGAGGTAATATCTGTGTTTTAGTGGAGGAAGTGCATGCATGTGTGTGTGTGAAGTTTTGTGTGTAGATGTGTGATTGCTGTGAGGTGTGAGGGCTATGAGAGGAGTGTATGTAAGTGAGATATGAGTGCAAAATTAATGCAAGTGTGAGAGTTGTGAGATGTGTGTTCGAGGAAGAAGTGCGGGCGGGCGTGTGTGCGACAGTAGAATGTAGGTTTGTAATTGGTGTATTTTGATCCTTTGAAGCTGTTGTATGTGAAGGTTTGCAATTGTGTGAGTGTGTAGCAGCTTGATTGTATGTGTCTAAGGGTGTTGGAGGGGTTAAGCAAAGTGTGTGTGAATACATGGTGTTTGTGCATGTAATATGGGTGATGGTGTGTGCAATTTGTGGTGTAAATTATGTACGAGTGTGTGTGGGGTGAGAGAGATAGAGTGTGTGTGTGTGTGATAGAGAGCCCTAAACCAATATCAATCTAATCGGATTTGTATTATTAAGAGTTGTCAGTGCATAGTTTAGCTTTTGATGTGAAAGTATTGAGGACTAAAAGCACTCCTCTGGTTAAAGTTTTGTTACAAAATCATGAAGTAGAAGAAGCCACGTGAAAAAAAAAAGGAGGATATGCAAAAAGATTATCCACACTAATTCAGTAAGATTTAATATATGAACTTGGGGAGTTTTAAAGAGTGAAGAGTGTGAGAACAGAACATTTCACATGTTTGATTTCATTTGAAGTTTGGAATTAGAGTCTTCAAGATAAGTTGATCTCTTTGCGGTTACAAACATATACGACAATTGTAGATAGAGTATTGGCTATTTAGAATGATTTGGAAGAGCAAAAGAATGTTGATAGGGAACCATTTAGAGAACGATCATATGATGGAAATGGAAACCGTAACAGTAGGAATGTGAACCCTGGTGGAAAGGGTCAAGGAATTAATTGGCAGGGGAATTATCAAAGGACTTTACAAGGAAGAAAACGTAATTTCCATGAAAATGGTCACGGAATAGGTTGAGGTAATCAAATCAGTAGCTGTACTGGTAGTCAAGCCAGTTTTGTAGCATCATCCCCAAGTGACAATTATCTGACTGAGATGTCAAACACACAATCGTCAAAGCAGGCAAGAAGTGGAGAATGATGTACGTATTGTAATTGGACGGAACATGCAACAGATGAATGTGAAAGAAAGATAGGTTTGTGTATTAGGTGTGCTCAGCCTCGACATATTGGAGAAATTGTCCTTATTCTGGAAATCAAACTATGGCTTAAGATAATCAAGGCAGAAGGAATCAACAAGGGAATGTTGAGAAGCCAAAAGTGCAAGGTCAAGCATATGCATTGGCGTCCTATGAGATTCAGGATACTTATGGAGTTATTGAAGGTACAATCATAGTTTTTTAATTTGTTGTTAGAGTACTATGTGGTTCTACCCACTCGTTCATTTCATCATGTACGGTGCAAGTGTTACCTCAAGAACCTGAGTTGCTACCTGTAATGACCCAGAAATTCGGAGCTCCATCGCCCGAACTCCCGGAGTGTTAACCAACCACATCACAACACTTCAGTCTATGTTTTGACAGAGCTTCTAAACAAAATGAATTCAAATCCTCCAAAATATACAGTCTAAAAAAACTTTAACTTAAACCATGAAGACTCAAAATTAAGTACTTTACAGAATGACAAGCTAACATTGTTGATCCATGCAGGAGTCTTATTACACAAAATAGTGGTGGGCATTCCAGAATCTCACACAGTCTCTAACTCATCCCTAAGCAATGATGAAAACTTGCAGAAGGGATTCACTTGAGAGCTCAGTAAGGTCGCTCAAGAAACAATCAAAGGATATACAAAACGATTCCAGAGTCAATTTGATGATATTTTTTTCAAACAATCATAAAGAGTTTGACAAGAACATGAGGAAGAGTTTCACCTTAATCCTCTTTAATTAAATATCAAAACAATCATTTGAAGATCACGTTTGAATCCATCTTTTTAATATACAATGACGATTTTTCAAAAAATTTCAAAACGAGTATAGACAGTTCAAAGACAATATAAGGAAGTGTTTCAGGTAATCACAAACAATTTGATAACAATATGGGGAAGAAGTTTAACTCAATCCCCTTCAATCAGATATCAAGACAATATTAACCATGGGCAGAGGTAATGCCACACAAGCAATGCATGATATAGAATATACATGCATGATATACAGTAACTAGCCCTTTTTTATCGAGGAACTAGCCTGCATAATTATACAGGAACAGATCATTCTTATAATGCCTCCTACAGAACAGATTTCCAAGTCAATATACAAACAACAACAATAACTAAATCAACAAATAATTCAATGCTTGACATGCAATAAGAAATGGGCATCAACATGAATTTATATAACCAATTTAGGCTCGATAGTAGGGTTTCAATGACCAGAAAACATGTTGATATAAATTCATCACTCAGAGTTCAAGAATAGCCACAACAAAGAGAAAGAACAAATATTATCGAATTTAGGCACAACAATTCAAAAGAAAGAATATGAATAGTTATCGAATTCGCTCAGTATGCATTAAAAGACAATAACATGTTAATATCAATAAATATCTCAGAGTTCAAATAACCGATTCAAGTTTAATATTAGGATTTCATTGGCAAAAACATGTTGATATCAATATATATCTAAGAGTTCGACAATAGCCATAAGTAAATTGAAAGAATACTTATGAATGTAAGTTGATGAACTTAAGGTTTGGATAGAAATTCTTACTCAGGGTTCAAATATAAACCCTTACCTGAGTCTGAAGCTAAGGTAACATAAAAAAATCTTATGTTCTAACCTAAACAGAAAAACCCAGTTATTAATATACAGTATATAGCACAATCCTACGATCTCAATACTAACTCACACATATTCCCAAAATGACTCACTCACTGGGTACGTAAAATTATCAAAATACCCCTCATATGTAAAATTACCAAAAAAACACCCCTCTCATACTCAAATCAGGAGAACATACTTCTCATAAGTAAATGTACCAAAATATCTCAACCATATGTGGATTAAAAAAAAGTATCTTTTATAGGTAAAATTATCAAAACACCCCCTCTGAGTAAAAATTACCAAAACACCCCTGGTGCCTCTCGTACCCTGTTGCCTCTAGTACCGAAAAAATATGAAAAACACTTTATAATATTATTTTAAGTATTCTAAAGTTAGTTTTGGGATAAAAAGTGTTTTAGGAGATTTTCGCTTGAAAAATCCTGAATCAATATTCGGATAGAACGCTCAGAAGCCAGTTCTGCTAGGAATAGCTATCGACCTCAAAATGGCATGAAATTTTAGAAACAAAACATATCAGTAATATAAGTTTCTCGTAAAATTTTCAGATAAAAATAATTCGGTTTTCTATACTAAATAAATTGATAATTCTTTTTCATCGATACCGTAATTTAGCATCCTTTGCGCACAAAGAAAATTCCTAAATTTTTTCATAGCGTAGTTCTTGTAAAAACAAGTAAGTCTATTTTTGTGCTTTATCTGATTCTATTTCTAACCATTTTTAAAAATTCATAAAAAACTGCCTGACCCTAGCTCCCCCCTTTAGTGACAATTATATACACTATTCAAATAAAAACACATACTGAAACACCCTGAAAACATACACTCTCCTCCTTCCTCACCAGTGCCGATAGAGAGTTACTCTCACCGAGGAGGAACAGTAAGTAAGAAATACATAATGCAATAGTTGACACTTTAATGATTCTGATGTACACTTATTTAATGATATTAATGTTATTCTTTATCAGGATCCTGGAGTGTCCGGCCAAAATGAAGATCGGCCTCCTTGTGAAGGCCGCTTCTTTGAACCACTGCTATACTGGAAAGACTTGGATGCTGGGACGAGGGAGGCTTTATAGGAGGAGTGGCTGACATGGTTTTCCTCTTTGTCAGCATTATTTGTTTAGTCAATACCTTATATTTAAATTAATTGTATTGATTGTGTAATTGGATGCCTTGCCGAAAGAGTTCAAGTTTGAGTCGTCTGAGCAGCAGGCGTTGGGGTGTAACAGCCGGAAATTTTCAAAACGTTAACATTTACTCGATCTTATACACTAAGACAATAGAACCCCAAACTCAATCAATTTAGTATCACCAACCAGTTAGCAACTAAACCATTGAATAAGATAACACTCGAAGTGAACTGTCATAGTTGAAACATCAAGTCTACGTAAAAAAATTCTAAATAACAATAATAACCCACGCAGGGGTTCTAGTGAGCATGACTGAAACTTAAATTCTCTTTCCCCCACTGGGCTCAGATCTAATCCACACCCAATGCAATTTATAGTTAGTTATCATCTATGGAAAGGATGTTAAATGGGAGTGAGCTTTTAAGAGCTCAAGAAGGTCGCTCAAACGAAGAAATTACAAAATAATTTACAAATGAAATACGATGATGGTTTAGTTCACAGATACAATTCGATGATGGTTTCCAGAGCTTTCACAAAGATTATAATTAATTCGATCAGATATCAAAATGACTTTCGGATATGATGCAAACAATCACAAATGTCATTGAACATGAGCAATTGAAAAGCACACAAGCAGTGCAGGAAATTACTTAGTAAAGCCACAAAGGCAATGCTCACTAACACTGATAATTACATATGCACCGGCTAGTCCAACAAGGTACTAGCCCACACCAATACACCGGCTAGACCATCAAGGTAATAGCTCACACCGATACACACCAAATCCTCCAATACACACCAACTCTTGCCAAAACACAACAATGTAATCTCATGTCAATATACGGAATGACAAAAATTCGTTAATGCAACATGTTATTCAATGCTCGATGGACAATAATTAATGAGCACCGATAAGAGTTTCAGTAAATATTTTAAGGCTCAATGAAAGGTTTATAAGGCAAGTAATGCAACTTGTATCAACATAACATAGTCCAAACTAATGGCGATAACAAATCAAAGTAGCATATGACATCAAATAATAGGAGTTTGGTTAGGATAAAAATCTCTTACCTCTATCCAAGCGAAACGAAGCTACAACGTCCACGATCAAAATCCTCTGAATTAACCTAGGTTGACAAATCACTTATTAAAACACTATCCAACTGCTAAATTATAAACCTAGTATAAACTACGAACATCGTAATCACTCCTTAACCCGGACGACGCAACTCAAAGCGGGTCCCTCATCCGGTCAACCTAACCAGAAGACCCGTCGCAATCCTAGAAGCTCAGAAATAATCCAAAATTGTTTTTAATTCTCATTAAGCATTTTTTATGGCTTAATACAACATATGTAACAAAAATATAGTTTTTGAATATCTTTGAATTAAAAATAATTCCTTTAAGTACACTAAAAGCCCAAAAATTGTCAAAATTGTTTCTAGCTGGAAATAAAGACTCACAAGTTTTTGTAAGAACCTTAAAATATGTATTAAAATTATGAAAATTGAAATTGGAATTTAAACAACATTAAAACTATATTTAAATTTTATATTGCTAAATTCAATGCGATACAGAAAATGATAACTATTCAGCTTTAAAAATCACCAAACTTAAATTGAGACTTATCTATGCTATAAAAACATTACTCAAAATTTTTCAGAACTTTTTCCTAAGTTTTAAAGACTCCAAAAGATTTTACAAATATGAACTTACAGAAATTATTTAAAATTCATGTGATTTCAGAAAATTACGTGAATTTAAACTATAGTATAACTTAAACTAAAGTCTCCTACTGTCAAATTTGACACATTAACAATCATTGTGCACTACCCAACTCACGTATCGCACATAACGTTAGTCTGTGGTACACCCTAACAAGACCTCCTTCCATTACCCTTTTTTTTGTTCACTGTACTCAGCCCCTACATCATTTATAGACCCACATATATACATATATATATATATATATATATATATATATATCATTTACTCACTCACACACCTAGGTATGGCAATGGAGCGGGTCGGATGCGGATCTGTTAAAATCCGAACCCGCCCCGCTAGTCATTGAACTTTGCCTCGCCCCGCACCGGGCTATGTATGTAAAATACCATTACCGATCCTATGAGGATTTAGAAAACCCGCACCCATCCTGTTCTGCCCCGCCCTCGTTGTGACACACAAAAAATCAAAACCGACCCGACCCGATCGCCCCGTCCCCCTTCCCTTCTGCTTGGTTTAAATGGACAAAGTAATAAATAGGGAGAGCTTTACCGCCCATGTGATCCTGCCCGGCTCGAACCCGGATTAGTCGGTGTCCGGATACCGGGTGGTCTAACAAAAAAAAAAGTAATAAATAGAAAACAACCACGTTATTTATTTATTTTTAATGAAGAGACTAACTAGTAACTAGAGAAAATAAATAGAGAGACTAGAACTACAGGCTAAGAACCCAAAACAGACCAACTAAAACAGTGAAGACAATAACTAAAACTAAGATAAGAACAACAAAAACACCATAACACCATTAATGAGTCACCAACCCAACTCCCAGCCACCTGGTACCATCACGGACACATGGCCTCAAATCCCGTGCTTTACGCCGGCACTGGAAACTCCACCGTCGTCGACCATTTCACCTCTGCCGAGTCCCAGAGGTCAGATTCACCCACAAAAAATCATCCAAATTTTGATCATTAGCTGAGACATGCACAACCAAGACTTTGCAGGACAAGACCCCATCACCGACAGGCCAAACACCGTAGAAAAAACCAACCGAGGACCCTGTGAACCGCTTACAGCCACTGATCAAACCGACTCTGCCTGATCCTCTGACAAATCAACCTAAAACACCCAACAAACCCCGACGGCCGCACTTCACCCAACAAATCACGACGGCAAAAATTATCCCCCCACCGGCAACCACCACAACGCGAACAGGTAGCTCCACAACTCTTCGCGAGCACCTCGAGGACTCCAAAAACATACCTCGCAACCAAACACCAACCCATCATCGATGCCGGAAAGTCAAAACCATACCGGAGCAATGGCAAGTATCAAGACAGCCACAGGTGACAACTCACCGAACCCATCAACCGCCCAAACAGAAAAAACCCTAACTCAAACAAACCTAGGCTAGACCACCACGTCACCACCCACCGGGAAAGCCGACGGTGGTCACGAAATCAGAATTTGGGAGATAGAGAGGGTTGGCACAGGTTGAGAATTGAGATCTAGGGTTTGTTAGAAAAGAAAGAACATATATATATGGTATATGATGGACGGCTAAGATCAACTAAAGTGTTAGGGGACGGCTAAGATGAACTAAAGTATTAGGGTTAGTGTACCGGGGCGGGTCACGGGGCGCATTTGGATGATTACCATACCATACCCGACCCTAACCTGTTGCGGGTTTTTTCAAAAAATACCATACCCACCCATGACCCGGTCAAAGTAAAAAAAAACCGTTCCTACTGGGTCGGGACGGGGTGGAGATCCATGGGTGCGGATTTTTTTGCCATCCCTACACACACCAAAATACAAACACTACACACACTCAAAAACCCACTCTCACATTCACTCATGTATACACTAATATACACGCAAAATACACATGCACCCGCTATATCATATCACCTTCTACACCCTCTTCCTTTTTTTTTCTTTTAATTAACACACTCACACACCCAGTTACTCACAACAAACGCACACATGCACTAAAACACGCAAACAATACACAGACACACACTCACTCATTCAAACACTCATCACTCACACAACATATTGTGGGTCTCTCTCTCTCTCTCTCTCTCCTTTCTTTTTCCAACACACCAGCATATACACACCTTAGAGCACACAATACATACACATTCACTCCAGCACACATGCAAACATACATAGACACACACCTCACCACACTGCACACACATATATTCACACACACATGATTTCTCCGTCACAGTGACTGCCATGAGGCAGTAGCTGCTTTCTTGCCCATCTCATACACCTGCACAAGTCACAGCAGCCCTTATTTTCTTGGTTGTTCACACACACACACACACACACACACACACACACAGAGGGTTGGATTAAAACACATACATAACATTCTCACTGCACTCACCACATCTTAACATCCTCACGGCTGTTGTGCAGCCTTTCCCCTTCTCATTTGACATATAACACACCTACACTCACAGATACACACACAAAACACACACCCCCAACCATTGACTTCATTTCAGTTCACCCCCTCTCTCTATCTTGCCTGTTAGACCCACCAAAAACATACTGCATATACATACATTAGGGCACAACTCACACCACACACCACTAATTTCACACAGAGATGCACGACCATGGCAGCCCTTGAACCCACTGCCTCACGACAGTGGGGTTCTCTTTTCTTACTCACGTAGGTTACACATCCATCTCTCATTACCAGTAATATACCCACATATTCCCATAAACACATAACCTTGACCTATCTATACCCAGCCATAAACCATAATATATATATATATATATATATATATATATATATATATATATATATATATATATATATATACCATAATCTGGTATCAAATTTGCGAATCACGGCAGCCCTAATTACACAAGATTTCCATGGTTCTCTCATGCCCTCCCCACCACAACTGAACTCTAAAACAAAATAAGAGAGGAAGCCAGAAGGGTACTTATTGAAATTCCTATCCAATCGTCGGAAAACCCCTGTTGTCCCTTCCTTCTTGTCTCTCTCTCTCTTGGTATCTCTCTCTCTCAAAATATCAGATGAAGAAAGGAGACCTTGACGGCAGCTCACATATTATAACATATATAATAACCCTAGGTTGCAATATATAAGCAAAAAGTCCTCCTAACTTACGTTAATTATCTAAATTTTACCTGAAACTTTCTCTTATTACAAAAAAGGCTCACATAAATATTTATGATATATTTTTCGTGCTAGAATAATTTTAATGTGTTTGCTATGCTATCTCATTTCACAAATCGTCGCTAAAAGTATACGGATTCTAAGAAAAATAATTCGTTGCTAAAAAAAACACGTCGATGCTAAGTATTTAAAAAAATATCGTCGCTAAATTTTTAAAATTTTTTAAAGTATTTTAGGGTTCGGGGTATTACACTCTCCCCACCTCATAAAAATTTCGTCCTCAAAATTTCACATACTTATAATATCCAAGCACTACGCTTTCATTTCGTAACTCCTAACGAAAGTGTTATCGAATGTTACACATAAGCTCCAAATATTAATCAATAACATCAATAGCAGCCCCGAAAATTTCACAACTTTAAATATTCTACCATAATATAAGATTCAGATTATAACTTAGAATATGATGCCTCAGAATCAATCAATATATAAACACCTAAATGAAATAATCCATAAGTGTACCTGGAACCACATCATTGGATGTTGCAGCATCCTGAGCAGACATAGCAAATAGTCTGGCTGATGTCCTAGGCCTCTGCTCTTGTTGAGTCTGGGTCTATGGAGTATGGCCCTGCTGACTCTGACCTTCTCCTGAATGAGGTGCACTACTCACTGTTAAACTGACTGTAGATGCGGGCTGAGGGTTGATTGTTCTCCCAAAATGAAGGACAATTTTAAACTTGATGCTCACCACTGCCACACTTGAAACATCATCCAGTAAGTCTGTAGCATGGTTTACCGCCATGGCTCCTCCCACAAGTAGGACACAGAACTGTCGAAAAAGCTAATTCTAAACTCTGAATTAGCCTAGCTCCTGCGCTCTGTGCTCTTCTAAATTCAGTACTCTGCCCTGATCTAATTCCCTGAGTCTGCCCTATCTTCTGACTCTGACCACCCTGTTGTGCTGAATAAGAGAATTGCTGACGCTTGTCAGCCTCTGAAGCTGTACTCTTCTCGCCACCTTGCTGTTGTTTAGATCTCTTCTTGCTACCCGACCTGGACTGTTCCAATGTACATGCCAGATCGACGCACTCTACATAGTTCGATAACCGAGCAGAGATCACTCTATCTCTCAAACCAGGCCTAAGTCCCCGCTCAAACTTTTGGCATTTGTCTGCCTTTATTGGTAGCATCCTATCCGCAAATCTCACCAGCCGCGAGAATCTCATTTCATACTCATCTATCGTCTCCCGATCCGCCTGAGTTACATTTACAAACTCTATCAACATCTGCTGACGGTAACTCGCAGAGAAATACTAATTGTTGAATAGTTCCTTGAACCGTTCCAAGGTCATCTTGGCCTTCTGTTGAGGAGGCATACCAGTCTCTACACTGTAAATTCCACCCTTTGCTTCTCACCACATTTGATAGCCTAGAAGATCTTTTCCATCTCAACTATCCAACCCTCTGCCCCTGTAGGATCCATTGATCCACTAAAATTTGAAGCATTCTGCTCGTTAAACTCACTGAGGGTACTTCCTTCTTAAGGTTGTGGCTGTGGTGAATAGGGTTTTGCATACCCTGATGTTGATTAACCATATTTTGGGCCATGAATGTCAAAATCTGATTCATGGTATTTAGAGTTGTAGCCATGGAATCTGGGTTTTGCTCCTGTTGCTCTACCTGGGGTACTTCCTCAGCTGGGATCTCCTAATCTCCAGTACGAGCTCCTTGGCCCCTACCTGGGCCTCCGCGACCCCTGGTACTAGCTATATCTGTACGGGCAATACTATAACAAATAGATTACTTTCAGAGTCATGCAAAAACATTTCAAAAGGATGATACAGTTTTCAAAGTTAAACACAGATTCCCTAACTCTACCATCATTCATACCCTACTCTCACTAGCCTAGGTACGAGTCTACATAATCCTGATATCTAAAGCTCTGACACCAACTGTAACATCCCAAAATTATCGGAACGTTAACACGCGTTCGATCATATACACTAAGACAATAGAACCCCAAACTCAATCAATTTAGTATCACCAGCCAGTCAGAGAAACTAAACCATTGAATAAGATAATACTCTAAGTGTACTATCATAGTTGAAACATCAAGTCTACGTAAAAAATTCTAAATAACAATAATAACCCAAGCAGGGGTTCTAGTGACCAAAACTTAAACTTAAATTCTCTTTCCCTCGCTCGGCTCAGATCTAATACACACCAAACTTGATCTATTGTTAGTTATCACCTGCGGAAAGGGAGTCAAACGAAAGTGAGCTTTTGAGAGCTGAGTAAGGTTGCTAAAATAAAGAAATTACAATATAATTTACAAATGCAATGCAATGATGGTTTATTTCACAGATACAATTCGATGATGGTTTCCAGAGCTTTCACAAAGATTATAACTAATTCGATCAGATATCAAAATGACTTTCGGATACGATGCAAACAATCACAAATGCTATTGAACATGAGTAATTGCAAAGGCAATGCAGGAAATGACTTAGCAAAGCCACAAAGGCGATGCTCACTAACACTGATAATTACGTATGAACCGATTAGTTCAATAAGGTACTAGCTTACACCAATACAGCAGCCAGACCATCAAGGTACTAGCCCACACCGATACACACCAAATCCTCCAATACACACCAATTCCTGCCAAAACACACCAATGCAGAATCTCATGTCAATATACGGAATGACAACAATTTGATAATGCAACATATTTGATAATGCAACATGTTATTCAATGCTCGATGGACAATAATTAATGAACATCGATAAGAGTTTCAATAAACGTTTTAAGGCTCAAAGAAAGGTTTATAAGGCAAGCCATGCAACTTGTATCAACATAATAGAGTCCAAACAGATAGCGATGACAAATCAGAGCAGCATATGACATCAAATAAGGAGTTTGATTCGGATAAAAATCCCTTACCTCGATCTAAGTGAAACGAAGCTACAACACTCACGATCAAAATCCTCTGAATTAACTTAGGTTAACAAATCACTTATCAAAACACTATCCACACTATCATATTATAAACCTAGTATAAACTACATACAGCGTACTCACTCTTTAACCCAGACGACGCATCTCAAAGCGGATCCCTCACCTGACCAACCTAACTAGAAGACCCATCATACTCCTGGAGGCTCAGAAATAACCCAGAACTGTTTTTAATTGTCATTAAGCATTCGTTATGGCTTAATATAGCATATGAAATAAAAATATAATTTTTCAATATTTTTGAATTAAAAATAATTCTTTTAAATACACTAAAGGCCATAAATTGCCAAATATGTTTCTAGCTGGAAATAATGACCCATAATTTTTGTAAGAACCTTAATATATTATTAAAATTAAGTAAATTGAAATTTAAAAGACATTAAAGCTATTTTTAAAAATTTTATTTTATTAACTTCAATGTGATACCGAAAATGATAACTATTCAACTCCAAAAATCACCAAACTTAAACTGAATTACTCAAAAAATTTCAAAACTTTTTCAGGAGTTTTAAAGACTCCAAAGATTTTATAAATTCGAACTTATAGAATATGTTTAAAATTCATGTGATTTCAGAAAATTACAAATTACTGTCAGAAATTCTAACTTAAACTAAAGTATCCTACTGTAAAATTTGACACGTTAACAATCACTGTGAGCTACCCAACTCACGTGTCGAACATAACGCTAGTCTATGGTACACCCTAACAAGACCTCCTTCCACTACCTTTTTTTTTTGTTCACTGCACTCAGCCCCTACATCAATTACAGACCCACAAATATACATACATACATATATATATATATATATATATATATATATATATATATATATATATATATCATTCACTTACACACCAAAACACAACACACAACACACACACACTCAAAAACCCACTCTCACATTCACTCATGTATACACTAATGTACACACAGAGTACACATGCACCCACTATATCATATCACCTTCTACACCCACTGCCTCACGGCAGTGGGTCTTCCTCTTCTTTCTCTCTCTCTTTTTTTTAATTTGCACACTCACACACCTAGTCACTCACACAAATGCACTCAAACACACACACACACACACACACACATACACAAACACACACTCATGCAATCAAGCACCCATCACTCACACAGCATATCGTGGGTCTTCTCTCTCTCTCTCTCTCTCTCTCTCTCTTCTTTTTCCAACACACCCACATATACACACCTTAGAGCACACCTTCACTCACTCCAGCACACATGCAAACATATATATAGACACACACCTCACCACAATGCACACACAAGATTTTTCCATGCTTTCTTGCCCAGCACACACACCTGCACAAGTCACGACAACTCCTCTTTTGTTGGTTGTTTACACCCACACACAACACACACACACACACACACACACACACAACACTCTCACTGCACTCACCACATCTTAACATCCTCACGGCTGTTGTGCAGCCTTCCCCCTTTCTATTTCACATACACTCACACATATAACACACCTACACTCATGGATACACACACACCCAACCATTGACTTCATTTTAGTTCATCCCCTCTCTCTATCTTGGCTGTTAGACCCACCAAAAACATACTGCATATACATACATTAGGGCACAACTCACACCCACACACCACTGATTTCACACAGAGATGCACGACCATGGCAGCCCTTGAACCCACTGCCTTACGGTAGTGGGGTTCTCTTTTCTCACTCACGCAGGTTACACTCCCTTTCTCATTACCAGTAATATACCCAAATATTCTCATAAACACATAATCGTACCCATCTATTCCCAGCCATAAACCACAATATATATATATATATATATATATATATATATATATATATATATATATACATACATACATACACCATAACCAAATATTTTCACGGTTCTCTCATGCCCCCGTTAACGAACTTTAAAACAAAATAAGAGAGGAAGCTAGAAGAAGACTTACCAAAATTCCTATCCGATCGCCAGAGAATCCCTTTATCCCTTCCTTCTTGTCTCTCTCTCTCTCTCTCGGTATCTCTCTCTCTCTCTCTCTCTCTCGATCAAAATATTAGATGAAGAATAGAGACTCTGATGGTAGCTCACATATTATAACATATATAATAACCCTAGGTTGCAATATAACCAAAAAGTCTTCCTAACTTTCGTTAATTATTCTAATTTTTACATGAAACTTTCTCTTCTTACAAAAAGGCCCATATAAATATTTATGATATATTTTTTGTGATAGAATAATTTTAATGGGTTTGCTATGCTATCTTGTTTCTCAAATCATCGTTAAAATATACGGATGTTAAGAAAAATAATTTGTTTCTACAAAATAAACTTCGATGCTCAGTTTTAAAAACATGTCGTCCCTAAAAAATTTAATTTGTTAAAAGTATCTTAGGGTTCGGGATATTACATGGGGCAGCAGGCTTTTTTCCCTACATCAGCAAAAATTACTGGCAATAGCTATACGATGCATAGGAGCAATCAAGGAAGATGTTGCCCGAAGTTGCCCCAATGGAAGAATGGAAGGGGAATCCCCTCATTGGATCTTACCATTTGTATGGGGCCGATGGTTGATAGGTGGATCACTAATCCAGCTTGGGGGCAAAAAGTAAGAGTGGGAGGTAGAACAGACGGGATCAGGATCCTATGCATAAGTTCCTAGATGTTCCATAGTGAGAATAGCAATAGAATGCGCCCTTATAAGCCTTGAAGTCTCGGCGCGAAAATTACATTTTAAGAATTAGTGTTGAGAATGATTATGACACACGGGGTGGGGGTAGGGGTTGGTGCCTCACGACATCATCTGACATAGGAATGCGGCTGAGCACCCAAACCTAGAGACGGATGAGGTCTGTGCTTTGACGTACACGATGATGCACGTGAGGAAGAAGGATAAGAATGATGCACAATGGGCAAGGGACTTCATTCCAGATATTTTTCGGTAGACTGATGTAAGTTACAAATTAATTTGTTTATAGTTAAGATTTTGGCTATGTATTCGATGTTTGTTGCCTTAATATCTTTAATGTCAAATAACTATTTTGCAGACCTCATATGCATAGATCAGGGGGTCTAGCTACAGTCTGGATAGCCATCAGCATCCACGAGTACGAGTACAAGTATCGGGAGATTGAAACGGTGGCTAGATACACCGAGGGTCATCAAAAGGCCGAAAGGGAGTGTACGCAGCCTGCCCAGCACAGCTGCACGTTCCGTGATAGGAACATCCCCACCCCTTACCACCCCTCCACAGACGCAGATACCGATCGCGGAGTGATAGTTACACCCGCGATCGGGGTGATCAGGATGATCAGAGCTCAAGATTAGGTGCAAACACTATATACGATTACAATAGAGATTAATGCATTTGTGCCTCAGCAATTATTTAACCCTAATGTGTATTTAAAATTGAGATTTGAATTTGAATTACATATTTGGGTATTAAAAAAATAAAAAATATTTTTAAAAAGAATTATATTTTTAGCGG
The DNA here is from genome assembly GCA_033070095.1 of Escallonia herrerae. Lineage (NCBI taxonomy): Eukaryota > Viridiplantae > Streptophyta > Magnoliopsida > Escalloniales > Escalloniaceae > Escallonia > Escallonia herrerae. Next base: position 242,313 of record JAVXUP010000556.1, read on the forward strand.
CAGATTTTACTCTGTCACTAAAAGTGTTTAATTATAGTGTACTGAAAACCTTTTAGCGACGGAATTTCCCGTTGCTAAAGGTATTACTGATGGACTTTTAGCGACGAAAATTCTGTCGCTAAAAGTCCGTCAATAATTCCATAGCTAAATATTTTTTGAAATTATTATTTTAAAAAAAATTAAACTAAGATAAGGAAATTATCTTTGGAGACAGAATGTCCGTCGCTAATATTTTATCACCCCATCGCTAAAGGTTGGTCTTTTGGCGAAGCATTTCCAAATTTCGTCGCCAAATTTTTAGCGACGGAGTTAATCCCAATTGACTTTTAATGACGGGATTTTCGTCGCTAAAACTATTTTGCGTTGGAATAGGGACTTTTAGCAACGAAATTGTCCGTCGTTAACAATCCCTTTTCTTGTAGTTACAGTTACACACACGATTTACACACACTGCGACACACTTAACACACATCTACACCTAAAATATACTCTTACACACACAATTACACACACTCCAAGCACCCACACACTCTATCACACAAGCGAGCGCATGCGCGCACGCGCGCACACACTAAACTAAAACACTCACAAACCTCGCCCAATTTTCCTCCTACACACTCTTGTACACATTATACCACACATACACAATTTACACCACCACGCACACACACACCCCACGGTACACACACACACACACACACACACTCACAACCCTCTCCCCAACCCGTGCACATCAACACATACTCTGAACACACACTAACCCACACAAGACACACACCACATATATGCTTAGAACACACACTACACCACAGGAACACACGCCACACACAGAGAAAACATACACTTAACAGTGTTTAAACACACACACACACTTACTAAAAATACACACATAAAAAAGGTAGAGTGATCACCCTTAAGGAAGCCTCCCCAGTTTTCTTCTCTGTTGTTGTTCTTTTACTGTTTTCAACCTTCTTTTATTTTTCTTTTCTTAATTTCCTAAAGATGTACATAACCCATTAATTTATAATTAAATTCCATTAGTCACCATTTTTAAAAGTAAAAGGTGGCATCACATTATGACCAATTTTTCTAAAATTTGACACACACATGCCATTTTTTCATAATTGCAAAATACCCCTTCTCCAACCAAAGTTTTCATATTTGTAAAATGACTCCAAAAATTTATTAAATTACTTTTTGGCCCCAAAGTCATTTTAAGCTTCCATACTCTACTAATACCAGATTATTGCTCAAAATTGTCAACCTTTTACATTTTAGAGTACATATGATTATTTTAAATAGCTTAAAAAAGTGCGGGATATTACACTACCATATCTCTTGGAAATTAGTACCCCTCTAAGAGACAGTACTCTATTTAGTTTGGCATGTAAATCTTATGCAATGATTGTGGGTGAGCATACGATATATGCTGACTTGATTATTCTGTCAATGAGGGGATTTGATATATTATTGGGGATAAATTAGTTGACATGTAATCGACTATCACTAGATTGTTTTCATAAGGTGGTGACTATTACTACATTGGGTGGAGAATTATGTAAGTTCAAGGTAAAAAGGATGAAGATGTGAATATTATTTCAGTTTTTCAAGCAGAGAAGTTACTCTCTAGAGGTTTGTTCCCAACCTATTCTGGTCGCACCCAAAGGCCCACTGGGGGTCCCATTTTGCATGACACGTCCGCACAAGCACAGTAATCAATGCATTGAACCTGTTAAAGTGCGCACACTCATGTCACGTGCGTTTCTTACTTCGCACGCCTTAGTCACCATTTATTTTACGTTAGCGTGACTCACAGTACCACGTTCGTCGTGCCGCGACCACCAGAACACATTTTCACCAAAAGCTTCGACCGACGGCACAACCGGGGCAACGGGGTCAAGGGGAAAAGGCCTTGTCCAACCCCATGGGGTTGGCCTCGGCCTCACCCAAGGCCATGGGGTCTGCCTCGGCCTCACCCAAGGCCATGGGGTCGACCTCGGCCACCCATGGGGGGTTGGCTTTGGCCTTCCCCCCCTGTTATTCACTTTTCATACAAGGTCCTTTGTCTCGCTGTGTTCGCTTTGTATGTGACTTTAGCACCTTGTTCGTCATATGGGTGTGATTCACGTCGACACGCTCGTCGCAACGCAACTTTCGGATATGTCATCACTCATCAAAACACCTACCGTCGGTGTGCCCAAAGTTCACCAAAAGGGGGAATGGCCTTGGCCTCCCTTCATGGGAGTTGGCCATTGGCCTTGGCCACCCCTTAGGGTCGGCCTTGGCCTCACCAAGGGGTCAGCCTCAGCCTCCCCAGGGATGGTGGCTTTGGCCTTCCCCCAATCTTTGCCCATGGCCTTCGCTCCCTCGCGCACTTGTTTTCTCAAGTCTTTGCACCTTCGCAATGTTTGTGGACATTCGTACATCAACCTCGCGACGTCCGTCATCCATCAACCTAGCAAAGTCTGTCGTCCATCAACCTCGCGACGTCTGTCATCCATCAACCTCACGACGTCCGTCATCCACCAACCTCGTGACGTCCATCGTCCAACGACCGCAAACCATCACTCCCAATTTTGTTATTACTATATGTTGCATTCATCATCTTATTATGACAAGTACACTCAGCTCAAATCCCATCTTCGGAACACCCGAAACATGCTCGTGCGCCGTCTCCGCGACGTTCGTCGCCGCATCCATAAGCAATTCTTATGACATGTGCCCCGACATCAAGTATATGCTCCGCGACCTTCGTCGCCGCGCCCATGCGCCATTCTCATAACTTATGCCCAGGCACCAAGTATTGTCTCTGCGACGTTCGTCACCGTGCCCATGCCTTATTCTTATGACATGTGCCCCGACAACAAGTATTGCTCCGCGACGTTCGTCGCCGCGCCCATGCGCCATTCTTATCACATGTGCCCCGGCACCAAGTATTGCTCCACAACGTTCGTCGCCGCGCCCATGCGCCATCTTCATAACATGTGCCCCGGCACCAAGTATATGCTCCGCGACCTTCGTTGCCGCACCCATGCGCCATTTTTATCACATGTGCCCGGCACCAAGTATTGTCTCCGCGATGTTCGTCCCTGCGCCCATGCGCCACTTCCATTACATGTGCCCCGGCACCAAGTATTGTCTCCGCGACGTTCGTTGCCGTGCCCGTGCGCCATCTCCATCACATTGCCCCCTGCACCTTACTCACTCCGCCGTGCCACTAACACATTCGTGCCCCTTGGCTCTCTGTCACACTACCATGCTCTTTGCATCGGTCCATCCTTTCACCACACCATGCACACCTTGCCTTGGTTGTGGAACATGCTTCGACCCACTCTCCAGAGTGTGCAACATCATGCAGGGATAGGCGACTCCTCCGGGACACTATCTCCCCAGGAAGCTCTTCAACTCCCCTTCCGCCAGGTAGACGGCTCATTCGGGATGCTACCTCGGCCAGTCAGGTAGACGGATCCTCCGGGATGCTACCTTGACTCTCTCCGAATGCTTCGACACAAGGACGCACCTCGGGGATAGGCGACTCTTCTGGGACACTATCTCCGTCAGGGAGCTCTTTAACTCCCCTTCCGCCAGGTAGACGGCTCCTCTGGGATACTACCTCGGCCGGCCAGGTAGATGGCTCCTCCACGATGCTACCTTGACGCGCTCTGAGTGCTCCGGCACAAGGACTCACCCACGGGATAGACGACTCCTCCGGGACACTATCTCCGCCAGGTTGTTTTCGTGACTGGCCTACGTGCTCTGGCACTGGGGGCTTACGATGGCACCCCTATGGACTATGGCCCCCGGGTTACTCCGAGACGGGAGCAGGTGTCCACCTGGGAGTTCGGCATCGGGTCTTCCCCACGACTGCCAGGCCTGTGGGACTCTGCAAGGGCTTGGATTGGAGGCTAGATCAAGGGGTTTCTCTGGCCACACCGACGCTGTGCGAGCCAGTCTTTCCAGACAGACAGAGCGACATTGTGCGGGGCAGGCCGGGTGAATATGCGATTCGACAGTCCGCAGAACACCAGCAGTTGTGGACCCCCTCGGTGATGTGTCACTCCCGGGGAGTGCCACGTGTCACGTGATGACATCATAATCTTAAACTCTATAAATAGAGGTCTTGAGAATTCATTTAGAGGTTGGAAATTTTCAAAACACTCTCACTTTCTCACTCTAGAATCCTAGAGAGAGACATACAGGACCCTGACTTCGAACCTAAGCATCAGACTGTGACTGTCGTCGTGTATTCACTATGCGCCATCACCCTCGTAGCACTGCCACCCTCAGGCTCTATCTGGGAAGCCCTTGGTCTCTGCTCTTGCTCCACCCTTGCTGTGTCTGACATCAACATACTTAGCAGCTGATGCGTACTGCAGCCTTTGTGGCACCCCCACGTAGGTACGAACCCACTTTCCTTGGCATCATTTTGGCGACTCCACTGGGGAGGTGAGCATCGTACTACAGTCTGCCTGTCCGCTACACTTAGGCACCATGCCTCCACGACGAAGAGTTACGAGGGCTGCCAGCAAAGGCCTCATCTGCATCGTGCCAGAGGAGGATCACCCCGGTGAACAAGAAGGGACTAGTGCCATGCGTCACCAAGACCAGCCACTAGCTATCGCACCTGACATACAAGTTGTAGTCAATGCGGCCATCCAACAGTTACACCCGCTATAGCCAACTTACAGGACTCGCAGGCTACTCTCATGACAATCATCATGGAAATGCAAAAATCCATGCAGGCAATGGCCCCCCAACAAACCCTTGCACCAATCCAACCTTCTGGACCTGGGTTGGCTCTTGACATCACTCAGGCCCCAGTGTCGCGACCACCTCTGCCACAATCATCTAGACCTTTGGTGGAAGGATTGGCGACATCTTCGCGTCCTACAGCTGATGTGCTGCATCCTGTCAGGCCATCACGAAGACCTCAGGTAGACCTTGGACCCGTACTGCAACAGATTCACCCTGTCACAGCCCCCCAGCCCGTGCCGACATGAAGCTCATCTAAGACTCATGACTCAATCGAGATGGAGCCTAACCCCAACATAACCAACCGAAACCTAAACACAAGTCATTCCCCCGGCTTACTCCAGTCGACCCTGCCTGACGACCGACTTCCAGCAGCCGACACTACCCATATGCAAAACATGCCCCAACAAGTTGTTCCCTACCACCAACCCCTCTCGACCGTTGTCATCCCCTCAATGCCTCAGGTTGTCCCGTCTGGGGGCTCTGGTGCCTGGATCATCCCGACAGGGCAAAAACCCTCACATGCTTCGTACGTCACCAAGCATGACTTTGAGGCCATCCTTCGTCGTCTCAAGCAGTCATCCTTACCATACTCCCCCTCTAAGCTGTCAGGCCATGCTCCCTACTCTGGCAGCCTCACTACCAAGCCCTACCCTGTCAAGTACAAGCAACCATCATTCACCTTGTTCAACGGCAAAGAGGGCAATGCCCGCGAGCACATCACCCGTTTTGCTGGCTCTCTGGAGCACTACGGGGAGGACGACACTTTGAAGCTTTGTGAATTCCATAAGTCCCTGACTGGCCTCGCCTACTCTTGGTATCATCAGATTCCTGACGGTACTATCCACTCCTGGTCCGACATGGTCCAGCTCTTCCTTGACAAGTTTCACTATGAGACAGAGCGTGTAACCATCATTGACATTACCAGAATTTGCCAGAACCCCGGGGAAGATCTCAACACCTATGTCACGCGATTTCATCACAAGTGCTTGGAGTGCACTGACTTTAGCAAAGATGAAACCTTTGTGCCCATTTGTATCAAGAACATGAAAGACACCTATAGGGTCTACCTTGAAAACCTCCAGCTTCGGTCCTGAGGACATCTCAAAGAAGCCGCGCGACGCACCTATGACTAGGTTGGTCCGTCAAAGACCCCAAAGCCCCAACCTCATATTGCCTTGACCGCCACGATAGAAGCAACCAGTAGCAACGACAACAATCGCAAGCGTCAGTCTCAAGGAAGGGACGGGCACCCTAACAAAAGAGGGCAGCCGATGCCTGCCCCGGATTACCCATGTGACTTAAAGACTGTCAGAGCTCTCCTCGAGACATGGATCAATGACAATGCCATAACCCTGTCCAATGCCAACATTGAACCTACCCCGGAAGACTTAGCCCACCCTAACTACTGCCCCTATCATCGAAAAGTCGGTCACGGCCTCAAGTGGTGCAGGGGCTTCAAGTTTGTCTTTGCTGACAAGATTGCATCCGGAGAGCTCAAACTCTGAGTACCGGACATATGACCCACCCGACCAAGCCTTGGCATGCCTTAGTGCATTCTCCACACTTGTAATTTTTGCGTTCATTTTGCAGGTTTCCATGTACGTCATACCCATGTATCAAGGCATGTCGCCTATCCTTTGTTATCAATGAAATTACATTTTCCAGACTTAGAAGTTTTTCAAGCTACATTGCTCTTGCACAGGCCTACTGACACCACTCTTGATGCCATCATCCACTACCTTGGGGGCTTTACCCCTTCCCAACCCCTTCAGCCTCACATCCCATACCAACTTGGGGCGTGATGCGCGGGGTGGCTCGAGCCACCGTTACTAAGTCTCAACTCTGTCAGTTGACACCTCCCCAGATCTCATGACCGCCTCTGCCAGGTATGCATGCAACACTCCTCACTAACCCTCCCAGACCTTCGTCACTCAGTCGGTCATCGATGCCAGCCCATCACCCTAAGTTCCCCATTCCGCTTATCTCAACCTCTCGTGCTTGTCCGAGCTCAACACTTAGAAAATTTTTGTTACAAAAATTTTTTCATGCCCTTTCTCCTTAGGATTCGTCCAACTCTTGGAAAATTTCTCAAAACTTAGAAAATTTTCTCACACCTTTCGCCCTCCTCCCTCTCACCCTGTCTGCTCGTGGTCGGGCACTACCCTCTCACCCTCATTCCATACTTGGAAAATTTTTCAAAATTTTCATCTCCCCCACCTACTCCCAACATACATGTTCTCATCACTCTCACATTTTTCCCTCTTCACTCCCACCATCCTACTCCTCTCATTCTCATCTTGTTCATTATGAGATTTTCATTGGGGGCTCCCTCTTAAGGGTTCAAAAAAAATTATTTAATTATTTAATTTTGAAATTCAAATTTTATTTCAGATCTGGGTAGAACCGACCGACCCCTGCCCCGACCCTCGTGCCCATCCTCCTCTCTTTGATGAACCCGACCTAACCTGGATCCAGACCCGCGCCCCATAAAAACCCTAATTTACCATAACCCTAATTTTTCCCCTCTTCTCTTTCTCTTTCCCGCGTAGACGCCGCCTCCTCTTCTCTTTGCGGTGCCGCACCTCAGCCTCGGCTAGCAGCCCCCCACAAATGATGACCCCCCCACCCACCTTCCCTTCACTCTCTCATCCCTTCTCTCCCCCGCCCCTCCTTCCCTCCCTCGGCCTCGTGCCTCGGCACCCCGCCGCCGTCGCCCCCTTCTTCCCCTTCCCTTCCCATTTTCCTCCATTGCCGACCCAAGCTCCGCCACCCCTCCCTCTCTCCCTCAGCCTCGGCCTCCCCAACCCCCTCCCCTAGGCCGACCCCGTCCCCCTCCTTCCCCCTTCCCTCCTTCCCTACCTCCCCTTCCCCCCTCGGCCTCACGCCGCCACCTGCCTCCCCCTTCCTTTCTCCCCTCCTCCCCTTCCTTCCCCGCCCACCCCTCAGCCTCGACCCTGGCCCACCCCCCCTTCCCCTTCCCTCCCCCCACAACGCACCCACACCTCGGCCTCGGCCGCAGCAACAACCCTGCTACCGCCACGCCTTCTTCTTCTCCCATCTCCTTTCTACTTTCCCCATCTCCTCTTCAGCCAATTTCACCCATGCCGAGGCCACCCATCTTCCCCGCCGAGGCCGACCCTCACGCCACACCCAAGGCCGAGGCTGACCCCTCCCCTCTTCAACCTTCAACCTTCATCCTTCTCCCCCTCCTTTCACCTTCGACCACCATCAAAGCCACCCATTTTGGCCATCCCAAACCCATGGCCATCACCTTCAAGAACCTCTCCATCCCTTCTTTCCCTTCACCACCTTCGGCCTACACACATTCACCCAACGGCCGACAACCATCACCAACCATCCTCACAAGCATGCACAAAAAAAAAACTCATCATGACGACCAACGCGTGCCCCTCTCCACAACTTCTTCACTTCAGTCACAACACCCAAGTCCACCTCCCCACCTTCGACCTTCTCACCTTCACATCATGGCAGACATCCAAGGCCGGTAACTTCAAATTTTTTTTTTGCAACATTGATTGACGTGCATCGCCCAAGCCTCGGTGCCCGTCGTGGACTGCCCCAGCATCATGATGCCCGATCGCGACCTTGTCGCGCCCCTCATGACAATGTCTCTCAATATCAATATCCTTGGTAGGTGGTGCGCGAGGTCGCTCGAACCACTTACTCCTACTCATTATCCAATGCCCATCGCCCAGATGTTAGCTCCACGATGCCCGTCGCCTGAACGCCAGCTCCATGACCCCAGTCGCCTGGACCATCACTCCGCGATGACCGTCGCCGGGACGTCAGCTCCGTGATGCCAGGAGCCCGGACCATCACCTTCGCGATGCCCAGACCGTCACTCTACGATGCCCGTCGCCCGGATGTCATCTCCGCGACCCCCTTCGCTCGTGCGCCAAATCCATGACCACGCTCATGCGCCCTATCGTCGTGTCCTTATGTCACCGCCCCAAGCATTCCAAGGTCTCAATAGGTGGTGCACGAGGTGGCTCGAGCCACCTACTCTTCACCTTCATCATTCAGAGACGACACCAGCTACTCTCTGGCCAAACAACATCAAAATCTTGCTAAGTGTTTATGCGTGCGGTGCCCGCTTGGGTTGCCCCTCCGTGCACACCACACGCAGGGGACTTATGCTCCCAACCTATTCTGGTCGCACCCAAAGGCCAACTAGGGGTCCCATTTTGCATGACACGTCTGCACAAGCACAGTATTTAACGCATCGAACCTGTCAAAGTGTGCACACTCATGTCACGTGCGTTTCTTACTTCGCATGCCTTAGTCACCATTTATTTTACATTAGCGTGACTCACAGTACCACGTTCGTGGCGCCGCCACCACCCAAACACCTTTTCACCAAAAGCTTCGACCAACGGGGCAACCGGGGCAACGGGGTCAAGGCCTTGGCCAACCCCATGGGGTCAGCCTCGGCCTCCCATGGGAGGTTGCCTTTGGCCTTCCCCCCCCCCCAGTTCTTCACTTTTCAAGCAAGGTCCTTTGTCGCACTGTGTTTTCTTGGTACGCTTTGTATGTGACTTTAGCACCTTATTCATCACATGGGTGTGATTCACGTCGACACGCTCGTCGCAATGCAACTTTCGAATTCATCATCACTCATCAAAACACCAACTGTCGCGTGCCCGAAGTTCACCGAAAGGGGGAGTGGCTTGGCCTCCCTTCATGGGAGTTGGCCATCAGCCTCGGCCTCACCAAGGGGTCGGCCTCGGCCTCCCCAAGGGTGGTGGCTTTGGCCTTCCCCCAATCTTTGGCCCATGGCCTTCACTCCCGTGCGCACTTGTTTTCTCAAGTCTTTGCACCTCCGCGATGTTTGCGGACATTCGTACATCAACCTCGCTACGTACGCCATCCATCAACCTCGCGACGTCCGTCATCCATTAACCTCGCGACGTCCGTCATCCATTAACCTCGCGATGTCCATCATGCATCAACCTCCGGCATACCATCACTCCCAATTTTGTCATTACTGCATGTTGCATTCATCATCTTGTTATGACAGGTACACTCAGCTCAAATCCCATCTTCAGGACACCCGATGCATGCCCGTGCGCCGTCTCCGTGACGTTCGTCGTCGCGCCCATGCGCCATTCTTATGACATGTGCCCCGACAACAAGTATATGCTCCGCGACCTTCGTCGCCGCGCCCATGCACCATTCTCATAACATGTGCCCCGACACCAAGTATTGCTCCGCACCGTTCGTCGCCGCGCCCATGCGCTATCTTCATAACATGTGCCCCGGCACCAAGTATTGCTCCGCGACGTTCATCGCCGCGCCCATGCGCCATCTTCATAACATGTGCCCCGGCACCAAGTATATGCTCTGCAACCTTTGTCGCCGCGCCCATGCGCCATTCTTATGACATGTGCCCCGGCACCAAGTATATGCTCCGCGACTTTCGTCGCCGCATCCATGCGCCATTCTTATCACATGTGCCCCGGCACCAAGTATTGTCTCCACGACGTTCGTCGCCGCGTCCGTGCGCCATCTCCATCACATTGCCCCCGGCACCTTACTCACTTCGCCGCGCCACTAACACAGTCGTGCCCCTTGGCTCTCTGTCACACTACCATGCTCTTTGCATCGGTCCATCCTTTCACCACTCCATGCGCACTTTGCCTTGGTCGTGGAACATGCTTCGACCCACTCTCCAGAGTGTGCAACATCATGCGGAGATAGGCGACTCCTCCGGGACACTATCTCTGCCATGAGCTCTTTAACTCCCTTTTTGCCAGGTAGACGGCTCCTCCGGGATGCTACCTTGACTCGCTCCGAGTGCTCCGGCACAAGGACTCACCGCGGGGATAGGCCACTCCTCCGGGACATTATCTCCGTCAGGGAGCTCTTTAACTCCCCTTCCGCCAGGTAGACGGCTCCACCAGGATGCTACCTCAGTCGGCCAGGTAGACGGCTCCTCCGGGATGCTACCTCAGCCTACGGAATAGGCGACTCCTCCAAGACACTATCTCCGTTAGGAAGCTCTTTAACTCCCTTTTTGCCAAGTAGACGGCTCCTCCGGGATGCTACCTGGCCCGTCAGGTAGACGGCTCTTCCGGGATGCCACCTTGACGCGCTCTGACTGCTCCGGCACAAGGACTCACGCGGGATAGACGACTCCTCCGGGACACTATCTCTGCCAGGGTGTCTTCGTGACTGGCCTACGTGCTCCTACACTGGGGGTTACGATGGCACCCCTATGGACTATGACCCCCAGGTCACTCCTAGACGGGAGTATGTCTCCGGAGGGCATCGCGCCTAGTCTACCTGGCAGTTGGGCGTCGGGTCTTCCCCATGACTGCCAGGCCTGTGGGACTCTGTAAGGGCTTGGATTGGAGGCTAGATCAAGGGGTTTCTCTAGCCACACCGACGTTGTGCGATCTTTCCAGACAGATAGAGCGACGCTGTGCGGGGCAAGCTGGGTGAATATACGATTCGACAGTCCGTAGAAGACCAGCAGTTGTGGACCCCATCGGTGACGTGTCACTCCCGGGGAGCGCCACGTGTCACATGATGACATCATCATCTCAACCTCTATAAATAGAGGTCTTGAGAATTCATTTGGAGGTTGGACATTTTCAAAACACTTTCACTTTTTCACTCTGGAATCCTAGAGAGGGACATACAGGACCCTGACTTTGGACCTAAGCGTCGGACTGACTGTCGTCGTGTATTCACTCTGCACCATCGCCCTCATAGCACTGCCACCCTCAGGCTCTGTGTGGGAAGCGCTTGGTCTCTGCCCTTGCTCTACCCTTGTTGTGTCTCACATCAACATACTTGGCAGCTGACGCGGACTGCAGCCTTTGCGGCACCTCCACGTAGGTACGAACCCATTTTCCTTGGCATCAAGGTTGTATGGAAGTTTTAGGTTATTTAGTGGATAAGTAGAAAGAAAAAAGTTAAAATAGAAGATGTACATGTAGGAAATGAATTTTTTGGATGTATTCACTCAGAACATAACAACATTCCCTGTTGAACGGGAAATGGGATTTGTAGTAGAATTGTCATCGGGAGCAACCCTAATTTCAAAAGTGCCGTATAGGATGGCTCCGACTGAATTGAGGAGTTGAAGTTGCAATTACAAAGAATTGCTGGATAAGGGGTATATTCGACTAGTGTATTACCATGGGGAGCCCTAATTTTATTTGTTAAAAAGAAAGATGGTACAATGAGGTTGTGCATGGATTATTGAATAGAATGATAGTAACACAGAAATATCCATTATCGCATGTTGATGATTTGTTTGACCAGTTGCAACGGGCAGCGGTATTTTCTAAGGACTTAAGGTTCGGATACCATTACTCGAGAATAAGAGAGGAATATATTCCAAAGATGGCTTTCCGTACAAGGTATGGACATTATGAATTTGTTGTCATGCCGTTTGGATTGATGAATTCTCCTGCAGCCTTTATGGACTTAATGCGTCAAAATTTTAAGGAGTTTTTAGATCAATTTGTAGTAGTGGTTACTTATGACATTTGGTTTGTTCAAAAAGTACAGAGGAGTATGAGCGTCATTTCATGATTGTACTGCAACTACTATGGGATAATAAATTATATGCTTTGTTCAGAAAATATGAACTAGGTTAAAGCAAGTGGCTTTCTTAGGTCATATAGTGTCTAAGGTGGGGTTAACTGTTGACCTGTCTAAAATAAATTTTTTTTTTTGAATTTGCATGCACCAAAAAATGCAGCAGAAGTTAGAAGTTTCTTGGGATTGGCGGGGTATTATCACCAATTTGTACAATATTTTTCAAGGATAGCTGCAGCATTATCCACGTTAACCCAGAAGGAAGTAACAATTCAATAGACCAATAAGTGTGAGGCGAGTTTGCCGAGTGGAACTAAGAATTTTGAGGTGTACAACAATGCTTCAAAGGAAGGATTAGGTTGTGTATTGATATAGATGGCAATGTTGTTGCATATACTTCAAGAAAGCTTAAACCTTATAAATAAAAGTATCCAACACACGATCTTAAGCTAGCAACAATTATGTTCACATTACATAAGTGGAGGCATTATTTGGATAGGGCTAAGTTTAAAAATTTTACTGATCATAAGAGCTTAAAATACCTATTTTCTCAGCAGGATTTGAATATGAGGCAGAGAAGGTAGATGGAAGTACTCAATAATTATCATTATACAATTCAGTGCCATCCAACAGGTAAAGTCAATGTTGTTGCAGATGCGCTAAGTAGGAATGTACAGTTTCTAGCTTAATGGTGAAAGAGTGGAAGTTGATTGAGCAAGCTTCATTAGAGGTGTTATCTGTTATTGAGTTAAAAATTATTCTTTCAAATTTATAAGTGAAAAGAGTGTTGTTACAGAGAATCCAGGAGCAACAAGAAAGAGTTTTAGAGTTGCATAAAGAATTGAAGAATAAAGATGGAACATTCAAACCTGAGTTTTCAACGGATGTTAATGGTATTTTATGGCATAAAGACCAGATAGTTGTACATAACAATGAAGAGTTGCAAGGAAAAATACTGAAAGAGGCCCATTAAGTCAAAGTATATAATGCACCCAGGTGGAACGATGACTTATCGGGATTTGAAACGTAACTATTGGTGGAAAAACATGAAAAGAGAAATACCTGACTCTGATTCAAGATGTGTTCTATGTTAGCGAGTGGAACCCAAAAACTAAAGACCGACGGATCAATTGAAACTTTTAATGGTGCCAAAATAAAAGTGGGACCATATAACAATGAATTTTGTTATTAACAAAATCTGCTCATTTTCTATCTACACTTAAGATGTACTCATTGGATAAATTTGCTCAATTGTGAATACAGGAAATAGTTCGGTTGCACGGAATACTGGTAAATATTTTCAACTAATAGAGATGCAAGATTTACATCTCATTTTTTAAGTCTGCAAAGTGCACTACAAAATTAAAATTTAGCATAGCATTTGATCCTCAGACTGATGGACAATCTGAGAGAATTATTCAAACATTAAAAATTATGCTTCCTGCGCGTGTGATAGATTTCAAAAGAAATTAGGATCATCATCTACCATTGATTGTATTTTCTTAATAACTGTTATCATGCTAGTATCGATATGGCACCATATGAAGTTCTATATGGACAAAAGTGTTGCTCACTGATTCCAGCGGGAAGCAAACATATCTTCATGGGAAACAATAGCTCCAAAGAGGTGCTAGGGGTTGGTTCTTACCAGCTCAAGGTTGCACACTAGGCACACATTGATTCTTGAGGATGTGCGATATGCACCCACTGTTCGGCTTAATCTACTTTCAGTTATTGCTCTATTAGACAATGGTTTTTCCTTTTTTTTAGGGATAATAAGTTGGACATCTTTTTGGATGATGTTTTGTTCGGACATGATTTTCTCATGGACAGTCTTTTTCAATTAGATTCAATTGATTCTCAGTCCTCTAATTCTTATGTGGTGAATGATAATATTGTGAATGATTCTACCACCTGGCATGCAAGACTGGGCCACATAGGCCAAGATAGAATGACTCGTTTGGCTAGAGAATGCCTTTTGGGCCCACTCGCAAGAGTCAATCTACAAACATGTGAGGCTTGTTTGGCCCGTAAAGCATGCAGGAAGCCTTTTGGAAAGGCTGTGAGAGCAACTCAGCCACTTGAGCTAGTTCACTCCGACATATGTGGACCTATGAGTGTAAAGGCACGCCATGGCGCCTCTTATTTCCTTACACTGATAGATGATTATACGCGATATGGTTATGTGTATCTGATATCTCACCGCTATGAAGCTTTGAATTGTTTCAAATGCTTTGTAGCAGAGGTTGAGAATCAGAAAGAGAAGAGTTTAAAAACTCTTCGCACTGACCGGGGTCGCCAATATTTATCCGATCACTTCAAAGAGTTTTGTGAGGAAAAAGGGATACGCAGAAAACTTACTATTCCTAATACTCCACAACAAAATGGTGTTGCGGAAAGAAGGAATAAAACATTGTTAGACATGGTTAGGTCTATGATGGCGCAAGCAAACCTCCCAATATCTTTTTTGAGGGGGATGCTTTTTTGACTGCAGCCTATATACTTAATTGAGTGCCTTCACAATCAGTCAAATCCACCCCATATGAGTTTTGGAATAGCCAAAAGCCAAATTTGGATAACTTGCGCCCATGGGGCTCAGCAGGTTATGTTCACAGTACTTTTCATAAGTATGGGAAACTAGGGCCTAGAGCTAGAAAGAGTATCTTCTTGAGGCATTCTGAAAAATCTAAAGGCTATGTGATGTATGGTAAACATCCAAATTGTAGAAAGACTAAAATAGAGTCTCGTGATGTCGATTTCATAGAGAGTGATTTTCCTAGCATTGGAGACGCAAGTAAGAATCTTGACCTCTATGAGTTAGAGGAAGTTGAAGCCACTTTACCATATCCAAGCGAAGGTGGGGAATTAGTTCATCATCCTATTTTCGCTGAAGATAGTATAAGTGATCTTCAACCTAGTAGGAGCATCCTAGACAGTGGGAGCACACCATCAAGACCATCAGGCCAACAAGATTCTCAACTGCGTAGAGGTGCACAAGGAAGAGTTCCACGTCATCGTTTTGAGATTGACGGTGAAATTCTTATGTGCACTCTAATTGATCAAGATGAGCCCACTTCTGTGAAAGAAGTCTTATCTTCACCTGCTAGTAATGAGTGGATGGCTGCAATGAAAGCTGAGTTGAGTTCAATGGAGAAGAATCAGGTCTGGGAGTTGGTTGATCTTCTGCCAGGGCGCAAGACTGTTGGAAACAAGTGGGTTTTAAAAGACAAGCGCAAGGCAGATGGGTCAATTGACAAGTATAAGGCACGTCTTGTGTCGAAAGGCTATATCCAACAGCAGGGTGTGGACTATGAAGACACATTTTCCCCAGTGGTGAGATTTGCTTCAATTTGCCTGATCCTAACTATTGTCGCCCAGTAGGATTTAGAACTTTTTCATATGGATGTTAAGACTGCATTTCTCAATGGAGAACTAGACGAAGAGATTTATATGGCTCAATCGGAGGGTTTTGAAGTTAAGGGACATGAGCACAAAGTTTGCCGGCTCGAACGTTCTATATATGGTCTTAAACAATCGTCTAGGTAGTGGCACTTTAGGTTTCATCATGCCATTGCCTCTATAGGTTTTGAAATGATTGAACAAGACCATTGTGTTTACGTAAAACGATCTAAGAAAAATATTTTGATCCTTTCCTTGTATATGGATGACATTCTTTTAGCTAGGAATGACATGAGTTCCATTGTCGCCACTAAGCAGTGATTGTCCTTAACTTTTGAGATGAAGGACATGGGAGAAGCTAATTTTATGCTCGGGGTTAAAATCATACGTGATCGTCCAAAGAGACTTCTCAGTTTGTCTCAAGAGACATATATCAAGAAGGTCATTGAACGATTTTGTATGCATAACTCAAAACTCATAGACACTCCAATGGACAATGCGTGTACTGTAAGCACACACCAATGCCCAAAGAATGATGAGGAAAAGAATCGGATGTCTAAAGTGCCTTACGCAGCTGTAGTTGGGAGTCTGATGTACGCTATGTTGTGTACGCGTCCAAACATCTGCTTTGCCGTTGGAATGGTGAGTCATTATTAGAGTAATCCTGGACCCGCTCATTGGAATGCAGTGAAGAGGATTCTTTGATACTTATGTGGAACCGCTGATCTCGTCTTGTGTTATCATGGTGGAGACTTGAGATTGAGAGGATACAACGATGCTGATTAGGGCGGTGATAGAGATGAGCACAGATTCACTTCAGGTTATGCATTCATACTAGGAGGTGGAGCTATCTCTTGGTGCAGTAAAAAATAGGCTTGCATCGCCCTATCCACGATGGAGTCGGAGTATGTTGCTTGTTCAGCAGCAGTCCAGGAAGCTGTTTGGTTGAGGTTATTCTTACAGGCTCTAGGGGTTACAGCTCATGCAGACGAGTTTGTCACTATTCATTGTGACAATACAGCTGTCCTAGATTTTGTAAAGGACCCCAAATATCATGGGAAGGCCAAACACATAGGCCTTCATTATCACTTCATTAGAACTTTAGTTGCGCAAGGAGAGGTGACCATAAAGCATATACCTACTGGCAGAATGGTGGCTGATCCTTTGACCAAGCCTATTGCTAGAGATGTTTTCCTTTCTCACATTAGGAGTATGGGACTATGTAGGGTTTGATATGTTTATGGCATCTCATGTACTTGACATTATTTATTACATTAAATTTTTATTCCTTGATTTGAGTTTATTTTGGAATGAATTGATAATCTTTGTGATTACATATACATCCTTGTTGAGAGTGTCACCAGGCTTGAATTGACCCACTCACACGGGTAATTCACCTTGGCGCTAAGATAGCGAGCAAGATAAGACATAATTTTCTTAGGCGCCAAGAGGGCGAATAAGATGATACAGCTTATGAAGCAAACATGTCGCCTTAGTTGGAGCTAAGATGAGACCTATAAAGTTAGGTCGATCATAGAGTATCTCCACAACTCTATGTAGCTTGTTCACAGCCGAATGTGAGATTTCAGCCAGGCACTATGACAGTGACTGCGCTGAAAAACTCAGGTTAGGCGCTTGTACAGCGACTAGACTTTGATTTGTATGGCGTATCTTTCATTATACATTTATGTGACACGCCCTTGCGGGTTACGCCATAGCATGCAAATCATACTGCATGTGCTAAATGCAGACCGACAGTGGGAGTGACAAATGAATCCCTGCTTTGTCACTGTGTGAGCCACTTGGATTGAAATATTTTATCCTATATGGTACCCTTTTCACCTTAGACTATGTCATGAAGAGGATACTCAATGTCGCTACTTTAGCATGTACCCTAGGATCATGGATGATGCGGTCTCACAGGGCATGTCTAGGAAAGTGGTTGGGTCTAATTGGAATGACATGAGGGCTTTGGAAAGAAAGTTCAATATTATACCATGTTGTGTGATTCATAGCCCGGGCGACTTTGTCGATTTTTGTTTCAATATGAGTCATGAATACATAACATATGAGAGGTTTAACACTGCTCATTATGAGGGATTTGAGAGTGTTTAATCTGGTATAGTTGAACTATCTGGGGTACATACGAGATTTTTTTTGGAGTGATGTATTGTGTTAGTTTGGTGATAACTTAATACAATACTCCTCAACTGGACATCCTTTCTCGTAGGTCGCACATTCCATTTCCTGTATGAGGAGATGAGTGGACAAGAGATAAGGAGGGACTGCATGATTTATTTGCCCTGTGTGTGGGCGAGTGGGAGCTGTTAATAAATTGGGTCAGTGGACCCATTATCCTCCCACTAACAGATAATATGTATTTGTTAGTCTGGATAATTACAGTTATTTAGAGGATATTTATCTACTAAGTGTTTGAGATAAATACAATATTTATCTCATAGGTGTATAAGATAAATACATTTTTATCTCCTAAGTGTTTGAGGTAAAGTCTGTCTCTAAATAATATCTCTATATAAAGGTTAGAGGTATCCCAAGAAATTACAAGTGACAGACAATAAGTCACAAGACAATCCCACTCTCTATAGCACTCTCTCTAGAGCAATCACCAAGCTCTAGGATTTGGTTCGTGGACGAAAAACTCGACTCTAGTAGCCATTTTCGTACCTGAGAAAAAGATCAAGCGTGTTGGACGCTCGTAACAACAAGGATCCATCATCGGAATATTCGGAGACTTCATACGGTATGTTTCCGAACCCACTACGTGTTACGTGGTAGCGCATTAATTGTTATTCAACACTTGGAAAGTAAGGGAATAAAGGAAATGAATGAAAGTGGAGAAAATTAAGCTTGTCTTAGGTGGGCTTTCGGTTACATAGAGAAACAGAGAAGAAAAAGAAGAAGGAAAAAGACTTCGGAGATTTGTTCAGTAATTGAAGGGAAGGGGGTGGGATGCACAAAAATGTAGAGGAGATGTGCTGAAATTGAAGCATCGTGATAGAGAACCAGAAGCTGGAAAATTGGCAACGAAGTTTGACGACGAGTAATCTGAGTCTGGTATATTTCTACGCTCCTTCTCAAGTTAATTCAGTATTTTTATGTGTGTGTAGGGGCAAGGGAAGGGGTTGCCGTGAGAGAGAGAGAGAGCCACAAAAGGCTGCAGTGTAGAGAGAGAGCAACCGTGAGGGGGCTGTGTTTCACGTGTACGTGTATTGTGTGAGGGGAGCAACCATGGGGTTGCTATAGGTGCTTATGATGTGTGTGATTGAATGGTGCTTGATTTATCTATTAGGAGATTGATGAAGTGGTAGATTCTAGATGGGTTATGTGTGTGTGTGTGTGTGTGTGTGTGTACAACATGTGTGAGGATGCACCTATGTTGTTGTGTGAATGTGTGATGTGTGTGTGTAGGCTGTTATGCAACAATGTGTGGGAGCGTGTCTTTCCTGTGTGTATGTATGATGCGTGTGTGTAGGTTGCTACACAGTCATGTGCCAGGGTGTTTGTGTTAATGTGTTGGCTTGTTTATGTGTCTCTGTGTATGGTTATTGATATGAAACCATATGTGAGTGTGTTGTGGCAAGTGTTGCAGTGGGTTTGTGTGCGTGTTTGCTATGTGTGCGTATACATTATGTAGTGTGTGTGTGTGTGTATTATTATGTGCATTTTGTGTGTGTGTGTGTGTGTGTGTAAATGTGTGTGACAAGGGGTGTGTGTGATGTTTGTATAAGAAAGTGATATGTGTATGTGTAGTGTAGTGTATGCGTGAACAGGTAGGTGTGAGTGAGTTCAAGTGTTCTGGGAAAAGGGCTGTGAGCAGAGTGTGTAAGAGGAAGAAGAAGACCCACTGTGGATATGTTGTTTAAATGGTTTGAGTGTGTTGTTTTTATGTGAGATGTGAGAGTGTTTTCTTTTTCCCCCCTTTTTTGAGGTATTAGAATGAGTTTGAGAGAAAAAGTGCCTGCCCTGAGTGACTTCTGAGAGTACTGAGTGTTTGTTAAGGAGAGTTAAGGGAAGAAAAAGAAGAAGATTGCTGAACAGTGATAGGTTTATGCAGTGGAGTAGCACATTATGCTTGTACAGTTGTACCAAGTGACTATTGGGTATTGTACAATTGTCAAAAAATGCTGAAACTTTGTATGAAGGTTATTAGGACAATATTAGAATTACTGTTAAAATTTCATATTTTTCTAAAATTCATTCGGAATCTTTTAAATTCTAGGAAAATTATACATATTTTTTTTATTTAATAAGTTTTTGCTTGAGTTTCACAATTTTTGGTATTGATCTAGTACTATTATCCGTATCGCATTTGATTTTGAAAAATATATGTTTTTAAAATGGTTTAGGTATTTTTTAAATCCCAAATTTTAGTTTCAGTATTTTCCTTATATATTGTAAGTTGTTATACGAATTAGGCTTTAATTGAGCTAGAAATATTAATAGCTATTTTTGGGCTGTTGTTGTAATTAAAAAATAATTTAATTTTAAAATATTCAAAATTTCAAAAAAGTCATATTTTAACTTTTATAATGTTTTAAACCAAAGAAGTATTTTATGAGAATTTATTTTGAATTTTGGAGATTATACTGCCTTAAGGAATGTGGAGGGTCTTCAATTAGGTTTAGTCGTACGTGCGACTCGTTTCGATTTGTGTTGAGTTAAGAGTGTCAGAGTTAGTAATGATTAAAGAGTTAGCATTGAGCTCATATTTTATGAAGTTATATTGTATTCTAATAATTAATTTGCCAATTTAGGTTAATTACAGATTTTGAACAAGGTTGAATAGCAACAAGCGCATAACTTGGATTGGGGTAAGGAATTTCATCCAAACCTTATTTCATCGCTCCGAATCCGAGCACATGCAATGGAGCCGTATAGAGTCAATTCAAATCCAATCCACGAAATAATTTGATCTATGGACACAATAATGGCATCTAATGCTATTTTTACCTAAGGCTTTGCGACTTCGGGTCTTTTAACCAAAATAGATCAATCCACAATATTAGTACCCGCTCTACAATCCGAATGGTTAATAATTATAATACCCCAAACTTTGAGAGTGGGTTAATATGGCTATCGGAGGTCCAAAAAATAAACGGGTAATAATTTTGAGTGATGCTCGGGTAGTAGTAGCATACAGAAGCTTAAAAGAATTTTGGGGCAAAATTATAATTTTTAATATTTCTCAAGGCCATTTGTAATTTTTTAAAAACTTTGGGGTTGTAATTGTAAATTATATTTTTGGAGATGAAAAATGATGGAGTGAGTGACAGTGTATGTTTTTAGTGACATTTAATTAAATTAATAAACATTATAAGAATCTTAGGATAAAAGTGCAAATTTTGAAACTTTAGTGGTCATTTTCTAAATTTTGGAACTTGAGGGGCTATTTTGCAATATTTGAAAATTAAGCCTTGTGTGTCAATTTCTCATAAATTTTGGTATAAGGAGGTGCCACCTCCTGTGATGACTAATCTGATGTTGTTTTTCTTTTTTATGTTAATTTGGTTCTATCCTAAATGGAAAGGAAAAAAAAAAGAGGGAAGCTTCGGATGAGCAGTAATAGAAGAAGAAAGAAAAAAAGAGAGAAGATGGAGAAAAACAGAGCTTAGAACTCGATGCAAAATCAGAGAGGGATTTGGGAATGATTTCTCAAAGGGTAATTCTTCTACCCCTTCTTGTGTGTTTTTAGTGAGTGTTTTTGGGTGCTTAGTGTGTGTGTGTGTGTGTGTGTGTGTGTGTGTGCGGGCGTGCGCGCGTGTGCGTATACCTGTTGTGTGTGTTCTTGCCAAAACAGAGTGTGTTTTGGTGTGGGGGGTTACGGGAATGGGTTAGGAGGTGAGATTGTGTATGATTCTAGTGTTTTTTAGAGTGATTGTGTGTAAGTGTGGGTGTAAAGAAGTTGTGTGCATGTGTTAGTGTGTGCATAGTAATATCAGTGTGCCGTGAGTGTGCACGAGTTACAAGTGTGAGGGTGTGTGCAGTGTAATATCAGTGTGTTTAATCATGAGTTACAGGTGTGAGGCATGAATTGATTACACTCTAGTCACGTATCTGTAAGTTGTTAGGGGAAGACCTAGTAGTGTTTGGAAGTTCGTAAGGTATGAATAATGGTTAAGTTAGTGATTCGAATGATGTGAGACAATGAAGTTATCGAAAAATGATTGTTGTTTAAGACTGAGAATTGATTTGGGAATACAGTAGGAAATTTGAAATTCCATCTTGTTAGGTAGTCGTTCTTTTGTCTTTCAATTCAAAGACAATTTAATTGAATGTCAGCTTATGCTGAGATGTCAGAGAAGATGTCATTCATGCCAAGTCGTCTTATTTTTATTTGGGATATTTATATGTCCTTTCCAATCTATTTAGACATGATGGGGTAGTATTTGACTCACTGGGCATGGAAAAGCTATGAATCTTATTAAGGACCAATAACTCCTTCTGATTTTGATTGTTCCGGGTCGTTGGATTGACTTTGCTTCGCTAGACCTATATCATCGTTTCTGTGTCCGTCGTCTCTTATGGAATGTCACAGAATTTTGTTATGAACCCCAAAAGCCAATATGCATGATTTTTGTTAAAGATTTTCTTGTTTTGATTGCCTGATTGCAATTATTATTATCATTATTTGCAAAGTTTCACCTACCTGGGTATGAGGTTAGGTAGATTCTTAAGCCTTAAATAATCGGTGAGCGAGAGTAAATTCTGAGAATGTGGATTAGGTTTGGATAAGCTATTCGGTGATTCGGTGTATGATTGGATCTTGACTTAACACATGATAATAGACAGTGTGGTACTTACTATTGGAACCGAAAGACTAAATGTTTAACCAAAACAGATGAGTGAAGGATAAGGCTATGAGAATTTTGTAAATAATGTGACTGTAAATCAGAAGTGATGTGATGACATAGAGCCTTACACTATAGTGAAAATGAATACATAGGTATCCAGAATCATATGCTACGCTATGTTAGGAAAATGCATCTCTAGATGACGAATTCGGCAACAGCTTGGGCTCTTTGAGATAAGGCACCAGAGTATGCAGTGAAACCATAGTGGTTATAGTTCTCTATCATTCTATGAAGTGTATGCAGAACCATAAGTATGCAATACATAGCTATGTTAAAACAACATGCATCTCGATGATGAACGTCTCAATAATTTGGACTCGTTGTTTTGAGGTATTAGAGTGTGCAGTGAAAGCCTAGTGGCTACAACTTTTGTGCACCCGACAACAAATTTCGAGAACGAAATTTTTATGAGGTGGGGATAATGTAATACACCGAACTTTGAGAGTGGGTTAAAAATGACTATCAGAGATTTTGAATGATGCTCGGGTAGTAGTAGCATACGGAAGCTTAAAAGAATTTTCGGGCAAAATTATAATTTTCAAAATTTCTTGGGGCCCTTTGTAATGCTGGAAAAACTTTGGGGTTATAATTGTAAATTATATTTCTGGTGGTGAAAAATGATGAAGTTAGTGACAGTGTATGTTTTAGTGACATTTAATTAAATTAATAAATACTAGAAGAATCTTGGGCAAAAGTGCAACTTTGAAACTTTCGGGGTCATTTTGTAAATTTTGAAACTTGAGGGGCTATTTTGCAATTTTTGAATACTAAGCTTTATATGTCAATTTTTCAGAAATTTTGGTGTAAGGAGATGCCACCTCCTGTGATGACTAATCTGATGTTGTTTTTTTTTTTTAATGTTAATTTGGTTCTATCCTAAATGGAAAGAAAAAAAAAGAGGGAAGATTCGGATGAGCAATAACAGAAGAAGAAAGAAAGAAAAAAAAATGAGAGAGAAGATGGAGGAAAACAGAGCTTAGAGCTCGGTGCAAAATTAGAGAGGGATTTGTGAATGATTTCTCAAAGGGTAATTCTTCTACCCCCTTAGTGTGTGTTTTTAGTAAGTGTTTTCGGGTGCTTAGTGTGTGTGTGTGTACGCGCGCGCGTATCACTGCTGTATGTGTGTTCTTGAGGGAACATAGTGTGTTATGGTGTGGGGGGTTACGAGTATGGGTCAGGAGGTGAGATTGTGTATGATTCTAGTGTTTTTGAGAATGATTGTGTGTAAGTATGGGTGTGAAGAAGTTGTGTGCGTGTGGAATTAGTGTGTGCAGAGTAGTATTAGTGTGTGTGAGTTACATGTATGAGGGTGTGTGTGTATATATGTTTAATCATGTGTTGGTGTTATGAAGTTAATGAGTAATTGAGGTGCTTGATGGGTACAATAGGTGTAGTGAAAGTGGTGTGCGAATTGAATGCGTAGAATTGATTTCGGCAGGGGGGAAGAGGTTGAAGATGAGTGTGAGTGTGTGTGAAATAGTAGGTGCCATGATTTGAATAGCGACTGTAATTGTCACTAAAGGTAGAAATTATTCCAAGTAGTTTCCTCATGATTTTTTTATAAATATCTAGGATCAAAATTAGACAAATTCCAAAACAGTAACCCCTATTATTTTTACGAACAAATGCTCTGGAATTGTTTGGGAATTTTTGGTGTCCGCGAAGGGCTAAATTAGGGTATCGGTTAACCAAAATTATTGAATTATTTGGCATAGCAAATTAAGTTGTTTTATTTTGAAACTTTTAAGAGAACCTTACTTTATTAATATGATTCATTATCTAAAATTTGGGCCATTATTAGGCCGATAAATATTTTTTCGCGAAACTGGCCTTTTAGCGCTCGGCCCGGACACCGGTTTGAGATTTTTGGTCAAAAATTTTCTAAAATAGTTTTTAGTCCAGAAATGACATCAAGATTCTTAAAATAGCGTTTAAGATGTTTTTGGGATTTTTTTCAGCTCTAGAAACTCCCATGGGTATTTTGGTAATTTGCTACCCTGAGGAAGGTATTTTGGTAATTTTACCCATAAAGGGTAATTTTGAGTAAATTTGCATACGGTAAGACTTCCGGTTAGAATAATTTTTTTGCAGATTCAGGTAAGGGATTCTATTTGAATCGTGGGTAAGGACTTTCATCTGAACCCTTATTTTGATAACTCATACTCGTAAGTACTCATTCAATTTACTTATGACTAATGTCGAACTCTGAAGTATGTATTGATATTAGCATGTTATTGCCCAGAAAACTCTAATATTGAACCTGAATCTATTATTTGACAATCTTGTGATGCTCGCCTATTATTGCATGCTGAGCAAATTTGACAATTATTCGTATCCGTTCTTCCAAATTGGTGTGCCTAAATTCCATAATTATTCGTAATCGTTTTTGCTATTTATTTGTGATTTTTTTTTTGGAATTTCGAATGATGGCTTACATCAGTATGTTTATTGTTATTGGAACCCGAATTAATTTCGGTGATTTGAGCTTATGTTAACGCTCATTGATATTGTTGATTATTCTGTGTTGAACTGGGTATCCGTTCTGTGGGGAGGCGGTATAAGGCTAGATTGTTACTGCTTCCTATGGGGAAGCAGGCTAGTTCCTTGACCAATGAAGAGGGCTAGTAGTTATATTCTGGTACATCATGCATGCGTACATATGTGCTTTGCAGAAATGGCATCGCGACTGTAACGCCCCGAACCCGAGGTCCGAACACGTCCTTAAACCATAATCCAATCCTGTCCAAAACATAACAACCTTAATGGTAGAGCAGAGCATCTAAAATATCACAAACAAAATGATTTGTATCTCAAAACTTAACTCCCAAAAATAATCCAAAACTTTATTACAAATCTCTCAGACTAAATATCTGAACCCAAAGGAAAATAAACCAACTAACCAATTTTTGTCTAAAGAAATCATAAGCTCTATTCTCAACATAAAAAACCAGAGCAATTCCAACCGCTGTACTAATATCTCGCCCTTCGTGCTACTTTCGGCCTGGAAGGGAAAGGAAACAAAAAACAAAGGGGTGAGCACGAATTGCCCAGTAAAAGTTTTTACACACAGAGGGCCAAAAATGGATACAAATACGAATTCAGAGTTATCGAATAGAGCCAATAAATAGGAATTTAGATAACTCAGTCAAATTTCACAAGCGAATACAAAAGTGACCAAAAGAAAGTTACCAAAAACGATTAACAAATATGAGTTATCGAATAGAACCAATAAATAAGAATTCAGATAACTCAGTCGAATTTCACAAGCGAATAACAGAAGCGACCGAAAAATGGGTTAAATAACCAATAAGTCGAATATCAATTTACAAACGAATAACAAATCAACTCAAAAAAAGGGTTACATAACCAATAAGTCGAATATCGACTCAAAAACGAATAACAAATCGACTCAAAAAAAAGGGTTTACATAACCAATAAGTCGAATATCAAAATATATTTATCCAAAGTCCAAAAATAGTCATTATAGACTCAAATCGAAGAGAACAAAAATACGAATCCAACAAAACAAAAATCAGCTCAATCGGAGATCGGGTGAATGAGATATCGTCAAAAGAAGTTTTGGGTGAAAAGAAATGCGCGAAAATCGAGAAAGCGGAAGCAAATTATAAATAACCAAAAAGACCCGGCAAAAAGTTGACATGTGGCAAAGGAGACTCATAATTCACACGTCAAGACCAATAGAAGAGAGACACGTTGGTCTAAAAATCTTTGAAAGTAACTTTTTTGACCGCGAACAAAGAACGACTGAGAGCACAAAATAATCACGAACGACCTTTTACGATATAACGAACAAAGATTTTTATAAATAACATGGGAACTGTCTTTAACCCAAATTATAAGACAGTAAGACAAGATCATTGATAGCGTTACAAAAAGCGTGATGATCAATAATAGGCTCGGAAGCAAATTCAATTTTAAAATCAAACGAAGACGCAAAGATTCTCGTGTATGAAACGAAAAGACGGCATAAAAACCCTTACCTCAAAGTAACGAATATCATGTCAAAAATCTCCTCTTTATCTTGGATCTTTACTTCAAAGTAACAATATCATGTCAAAAATCTCCTCTTTATCTTGAATCAATCACCACCTTTTTGCTTGAAAATACCCAAAAGATTGCACTTGACTCTTTATCTTGGATCAATCACCACCTTTTTGCTTGAATACCCAAAAGAATGCAATTGATTCTTTATCTTAGATCAATCACCACCTTTTTGCTTGAATACCCAAAAGAATGCAATTGACTCTTTTCTCTTTCCTCTCCTTTATCTCTAAAAAATATGAAGACTCTTATGTCTTCTTCTCCCTTATATAGTTTGCTAATTTAATTCTAATATGACTTGAAGTCCTAATTGATGGTGCAATCATAACACAGCTAAAAGTCTTTATTGCTAGTGTAATTATAACACATCTTAAAGTCTTCATTACTAATTTAATCACAATATGACTTAAAATCCTAATCCAAGTCGAAATCACTTCTTCTTCTTCTTCTTTGTTTAAATAATATTTAATCTAATCACATTAGCCACTAAGACCATTAAATATTTAATTTCATCACTAAAAGGACTTTAAGAAAATTCTCAATGGTTCATTACTTAATTCAAATTAGTATAATTTTTAAATTATTACCTACATAAGTAGCCGAAAATCCGGGGTATTACATTCTCCCCCCCCCCCCCTTAAAATAATTCCGTCATCGGAATTGAATGTTCCTTAATCATCAAAAGTAGCTTCTTGCCCTCTAATACAAGTCATTACATTCCTCCCCTCTGAACAAAATTTTAACCTCGAAGTATTTATAACTTATCTAGCATACAAAACGCATTGAGCTAAACTAAGCCACTCAAAATTCAGTAATTGAAATCAATTTATAATCCATCATACTTCCACTGCGCTACTCTGATAATACACCAAGCCATACGCTTTGCACAATCTACATAATATTAACACACTTTACTTCAAGCCTAACAAGTACTAAATACTTCTCACATATGACTTGTCTCTATGAGATCCAAACCTTAAGTTCTAATTTCCGTTCTCATCATCACCTTAACCATATACTAGTGTCTAGGTGATGTAATCTACGCTCATAAAAAGCCACAATTTGAGTCATCTCAATATTCTCTTAATGAAATTTTGCAGACAACTCAGATGAACTTATTACTAAAGTTGCTAAAATATTGGCATGCTTTCCGCCCAATGCATCGGCCACGCATTAGCCTTCCAAATAATGATAATTCTTAATCAAACTGCAAATATGAGTTCCAGAATTCTAAACCCACAGACATCTTAGTACTTCAAACATACGGTTACTTAAGACAACATCAAACTCAAACTTCTTGCCCATGTTTGTCAACTACAAAA
Organism: Escallonia herrerae; assembly: GCA_033070095.1. Lineage (NCBI taxonomy): Eukaryota > Viridiplantae > Streptophyta > Magnoliopsida > Escalloniales > Escalloniaceae > Escallonia > Escallonia herrerae. The sequence goes on from JAVXUP010000556.1 coordinate 270,292, forward strand.
GGCCACAAACTCAAAATTTAAGGCTTAACTAAAATTACGACATAATGTCTAAGCAATTCACTAACCAAACCATGAGATCACCTAATGACCAATATTTCCCCCCTCTATTTTTAGTCTGATACCAAAATCAAAACCCAGTCCATCGAACAACCTTCGAAGTATACCACTTTGACTTAGCCAATATGGATAATTAATTCTAGATGCACTTACACATCACACCAAAGACCACCATACTTTTGTTGCACACTTTGATACCTCATAGAAAACCACCTCAAACTATTACCAAATCCATCACAGATAAAACTATTACTTTAAAAGTACCCAAAATATAATTACAAACATCTATCACTTGTATCTTTCGATCACAACACAACTCATAGCTACTAGAATTATTCACCATAAGATCATGATCTTATCTTTTAACCATTCTCTTTTCTAAAGCAATCCGTCTTAGCATGATTGGAAAACAATCAGCTCATACCCAAAATCATATCAAATTGTTTCATATCCAGAAAACTAAGTCAACTGTCAAATCTCTATCATCGATACTGATGGGGCAAGAATTATAAACCATAGGGGCCACCACAGGGTTTTCTATAATAGTAACTACATATAGTTGTGGTTTTGAGTTTCTAGGTCTAACACTTAGATACTTACAAAACGATATCGAAACAAATAAAGTGGCATCAAGATCTAGTATCACCAACACCTTCTTTCAAATTTACTACAAGTATATCTGTCACCATATCACTTGTATCTTAAAATCACAACCGTTTCCGTATCCTACTTAATAGAGCTGCTCATAGACATCAAAAGATCATAGTCCTATCCTTTAATCCTCTTCTTTGATTAAAACTTAAAAATATTTGAATTCAAAACGTCACTAACATTCGTTCTGCTACTGCATACTCGACCCAAAACCCAAGTTTATGCCCAAAGCTCAATCTTATGCTCTTATGCTCCAATGTGAAATAAATTCTCAAAACTTAATCCAAATTTTCAAGGTCTAATCCCAATCACATATATCAGGCTTAGGAGTCTACAGAATCTCAAACCTAAGCTCTGATACCATTCTGTAAGCCCCGAACCCGAGGTCCGAACACGTCCTTAAACCATAATCCAATCCTGTCCAAAACATAACAACCTTAATGGTAGAGCAGAGCATCTAAAATACCACAAACAAAATGATTTGTATCTCAAAACTTAACTCCCAAAAATAATCCAAAACTTTATTACAAATCTCTCAGACTAAATATCTGAACCCAAAGGAAAATAAACCAACTAACCAATTTTTGTCTAAAGAAATCATAAACTCTATTCTCAACATAAAAAACCAGAGCAATTCCAACTGCTGTACTAATATCTCGCCCTTCGTGCCACTTTTGGCCTGGAAGGGAAAGGAAACAAAAAACAAAGGGGTGAGCACGAATTGCCCAGTAAAAGTTTTTACACACAGAGGGCCAAAAATGGATTCGGATACGAATACGAATTCAGAGTTATCGAATAGAGCCAATAAATAGGAATTTAGATAACTCAGTCAAATTTCACAAGCGAATATGAAAGTGACCAAACGAAGGTTACCAAAAACGATTAACAAATATGAGTTATCGAATAGAACCAATAAATAAGAATTCAGATAACTCAGTCGAATTTCACAAGCGAATAACAGAAGCGATTGAAAAATGGGTTAAATAACCAATAAGTCGAATATCGATTTACAAACGAATAACAAATCAACTGAAAAAAAGGGTTACATAACCAATAAGTCGAATATTGACTCAAAAACGAATAACAAATCGACTAAAAAAAAGGGTTTACATAACCAATAAGTCGAATATCAAAATATATTTACCCAAAGTCCAAAAATAGTCATTATAGACTCAAATCGAAGAGAACAAAAATAAAAATCCAACGAAACAAAAATCAGCTCAATCGGAGATCGGGTGAATGAGATATCGTCAAAAAAAGTTTTGGGTGAAAAGAAATGCGCGAAAATCGAGAAAGCGGAAGCAAATTGTAAATAACCAAAAAGACCCGGCAGAAAGTTGACACGTGGCAAAGGAGACTCGGAATTCACACGTAAAGACCAATAGAAGAGAGACACGTTGGTCTAAAAATCTTTGAAAGTAACTTTTTTGACCGCGAACAAAGAACGGCTGAGAGCACAAAATAATCACGAACGACCTTTTACGATATAACGGACAAAGATTTTTATAAATTACATGGGAACTGTCTTTAACCCAAATTATAAGACAGTAAGACAAGATCATTAATAGCGTTACAAAAAGCGTGATGATCAATAATAGGCTCGGAAGCAAATTCAATTTTAAAATCAAACGAAGACGCAAAGATTCTCGTGTATGAAACGAAAAGACGGCGTAAAAACCCTTACCTCAAAGTAACGAATATCATGTCAAAAATCTCCTCTTTATCTTGGATCTTTACTTCAAAGTAACAATATCATGTCAAAAATCTCCTCTTTATCTTGCATCAATCACCACCTTTTTGCTTGAAAATACCCAAAAGATTGCACTTGACTCTTTATCTTGGATCAATCACCACCTTTTTGCTTGAATACCCAAAAGAATGCAATTGATTCTTTATCTTAGATCAATCACCACCTTTTTGCTTGAATACCCAAAAGAATGCAATTGACTCTTTTCTCTTTCCTCTCCTTTATCTCTAAAAAATATGAAGACTCTTATGTCTTCTTCTCCCTTATATAGTTTGCTAATTTAATTCTAATATGACTTGAAGTCCTAATTGATGGTGCAATCATAACACAGCTAAAAGTCCTTATTGCTAGTGTAATTATAACACATCTTAAAGTCTTCATTACTAATTTAATCACAATATGACTTCAAATCCTAATCCAAGTCGAAATCTCTTCTTCTTTGAAATAATACTTAATCTAATCAACAAACTTAATCACAATATGACTTAAAATCCTAATCCAAGTCGAAATCACTTCTTCTTCTTCTTCTTCTTTGTTTAAATAATATTTAATCTAATCACATTAGCCACTAAGACCATTAAATATTTAATTTCATCACTAAAAGTACTTTAAGAAAATTCTCAATGGTCCATTACTTAATTCAAATCAGTATAATTTTTAAATTATTACCTACATAAGTAGCCGAAAATCCGGGGTATTACAGCGACTGTCCAGGATCAACATTGATTTTGATTTTATCTGCACCATATCTTACCATGACTGTTATGAAAATGACTGGAAATGATTGTTTGAAATGATTTGTACTTGTGTTGAAACCCTTTGAGAAATCATTATTATATCTTTGAATGATGACTTTGGAAATGATATGTTATTGATTGTTTTGGAATCCGTCGTGTTTGTTATTGTTATTGTTATTTTGGTATCTATTAATTTTGATGAATTTTGATCATTTTGGAAATCATTGAGCTATTCAGATCGCTTGAAGTAATCAAAAATCATTTTCGGTTGAATTCTTTGGAATCCTTTTGTAATTATTTTGGTAGTCCTTGTACGACCTTACTGAGCTCTCAAAAGCTCATTCTTTGTTTGATTCCCTTCTCTAGGTAACGGTCTACTGTAGAATGCTGGGGAATGGGTTTAGAGTCTGTGTGAGATTCCGGTGAGCCCACCACTACTGTATAGTGAGACCCCTGTGTGGGTCAGTACGGTTAATTTGTTCTTAGGAATTTGAATTGCGAAGGACCTAAGCTGTAATAGTTTAATCTAAGCAGTTGTAATCTAGTATTTTTTAGAAATCTGAGTTGATGTTGAATTAGATGATTTAGAATATGTGTCAGTGAACAACTTTGACAGGTTTGATGTGATCAGGTAGGTTAACGTTCCGGGAGTCCGGGGTGGCGGAGCTCTAGATTTCGAGGATGTTACAGTTGGTATTAGAGCAGTTCGGTCTAGTGGAATTACGAGTATCAGTAAATGATTCAGTAGGCATGGAACCACAGAGTATAGGTAATACGAATTTGTAGAATTGTATTCCAGTTATGAGAGTGGGGTAGGATGATGGTAGAGTTAAAAAGTTTGTCTTGATTTGTAATTGTGTTGTTCTTTAGACCCGTATTGGTATAACCGTGATAACTGTTTATTGTATCCGTATGGTCTGCACTCGGAGCACTGGTAGTGGAGATGGTACGGAGGGCCTAGAGGTCCCCGATAAATGAGATTCCAACAGATTCATATAAGATGAGCATGGATCTTATCCCCGGTATTGGAGAGACTTGACCAAACAATCTTTAGATTGGAAAATGTACGGTATGGAAGTTTTATGATTGTAGAGGGGCACCTCTACCTAATAAGGGAACAACATAACGCATAACCGATGGTTGTGGTTCTGAACACAATGAACCCGATTCTGACTTTGACGACATATAATCTGGCCAACTAGCCGCAAGGAGTACCGAATCTGGCCCCATCCACAACCATAACCTTGAGATGAGAGTATCATGGGTGAACTTAATAAATGAAATGACTAGCTATAGGGGGTTGCTGACCCTATAGGGACATTAAACTTTATTACCAAAATTAAAGAAATTTTGAACAACTGATTGTACAAATTTTGAGCAGCTGTAAATAGAATGACAAAGATTGAATTTGTGGTATATAAACTGAGAGGTGAGGCCGATCAATGGTGGAAAATGGTAGCGAAGAGTCTAACTCACCAAACAATTGATTGATGTCGCCTAGGAACAGTTCAAGGAATTATTTTTTGACGTATATTTTTACGAGATTTCATGAACCAATGTGAAGGAAGTTTGTTAATGTAACGCCAATGGATTAAAAGTCCATATACAAGGTTGAGATGAAATTTATTGTTTGCTAGATTTTCCATAAGGATGTTGTTGATGAGGGGCAGATAGCTGCCGAAAGTCTAAGTGGGGGCTTAGGTCGGCTGGATTGAGAGATGCGATGATCTTAGCTCTATCGACGAGCTATATGAAATTTCTTCATTTGGCATGTGTTTTTGAACAGTCTAAGTCTGACAATGGAGGAAGACCTAAGTAAACATAGGGCAGATAGAAGAAAGATAAGTAAGAATTTTCCCAAAATAGATTTGTAGGAGCTGACCTACGGTTTACAAGGCTAAAATGGGTAGGGTAACCAATTCATATAAGCACTTACACCTCACAACAGACACAAAAGTTATAGCCACTAGGCTTTCACTGCACACTCTAATACCTCAAAACAACGACTCTAAATTATTGCCATGTTCATCACCGAGAGGCGTGTTACTTTAACATAGGTATGTATTGCATACTTACGGTTCTGCGTACACTTCATAGAACGACCGAAAATTATAACCACTATGGTTTCACTGCACACTTTGGTGCCTTATCTCAACGAGCCCAAGCTGTTACCGAATTTGTCATCTAGAGATGCGTTCTCCTAACACAGCGTAGCATATGATTCTGGATACCTATGTATTCATTTTCACTAGAGTGTAAGGCTCTATGTCATCACATCACTTCCAATTTATAGTCACATTATTTATAAAAGTCTCATAGCCTTGTCCTTCAATCATCTGTTTCGGTTAAACATTTAAAGTCATTTGGTTCCAACAGCAAGTACCACACTGTCTATTATCACGTGTTCAGTCAAGATCCCAATCATACACTGAATCACCGAATAGCTCTAATCCATATTCTTAGAATTTACTTTCGCTCACAGATTATCTGAGGCTTAGGAATCTACCTAACCTCACACTCAGGTAGGTGAAACTATGCAAATAATGATAATAATAATTCCAATCAGGCAATCAAAAATTGAAAAATCTTTAACAAAAATCATGCATATTGGCTCTCGGGGTTTACAACAAAATTCTGTGACATTCCGAAATGATCAAAATCGAAAGGAGTTATTGGTCCTTAATAAGATTCGTAGCTTTCCCATGGTCAGTGAATCAGATACTATCCCATCAAGTCCAAATACATTTGAAAGGACATATTAATATCCCGGAAAGGAATAAGACGACTCAGCATGAATGACATCTTCTCTAACGTCTCAGCGTAAGCTGACATTCAATTAAGTCGTCCTTGAATTGAACATAAAAAAGAACGAACAATTGATGCGATGGAATTTCAAATTTCCTACCGTATTCCCAAATCAATTCTTAGTCTTAACAACAATCATTTCCTAAGAACTTCATTCTCACACATCATCCAAATCACTAAATTAACCATTATTCAAACCTTACGAACTTCCAAACACTTTTAGGTCTTCCCTTAACAAGTTACAGATACGTGACTAGAGTGTAATCAATTCATGCCTCGCATAATATCAAACTTCGAATAGCAAATAGGATGAGATCCATAGGGAGATAACATAAAAAAAAAATTAGATTAGTCATCACAAGAGGTGGCATCTCCTTACACCAAAATTCCTGAAAAATGGACACATAAGGCTCAATTTTCAAAATTGCAAAATAACCCCTCAAGTTCCAAAATTTACAAAATGAGCCCAAAAGTTTCAAAATTTATACTTTTGCCCCAAGATTCTTCTAATATTTTTTAATTTAATTAAATGTCACTAAAACTTACATTGTCACTCACTTCATCATTTTTCATCAGTAGAAATATAATTTAGAATTACAACCCCAAGTTTTTCCAAAATTACAAATGGCCCCCAGAAATTTTGAAAATTATAATCTTGTCCTAAAATTCTTTTAAGTTTTCGTATATGGTTGGATAACTAGAGTTTATCCCATTTTATATGAGTGGTTAGATAACTAGAGCTAGTAAAAAATAACTAGAATTAGGTAAAAATATAGATATGTTATATTATATATGGTTGGTTCGGTTTATGCGACTTTAAAAAAATCCAAACTAAACTGACCGAACCGAATGCATGGTTTGGGGAAAAAAACCAAACCGATTGATTTTTAGATTGGTTTGGAAATAGACGGATTGGTTGGTTCAATTTTCACGGTTGGATCAGTTTCAACTGTTAAAATGCTCATCCCTACCCAATGCCTATCATCCCCTCCATGGACCACATTACCACCAAAAACCATCCACTGTGATGTCTTTGATTACGGCTCTACTTGTGGAGGGCTCTACTTGTCACGACCCAAGCCCACTGCTGGGCTCGTGAACTAGGTTCGTTATCGGCCACATACCCATTGGACTCTTACCAATGAATGGCATTGTCAGGCCTTACCCACTAAAAAAAAATCAATTGAACTGTAGGGAAAACTGGATCTTATACAATTCTAGAATTTAGAATTTTATTTCTAGTCCCAATACAACACGTCATATATCTACAACTATGAAGTAGATATATGCGCGCGCGCTTGTCATGTGTGAAACTATGTGTGTTTTGGTGTGTGTGAGAGTTTCGGGTGTGGGGTTATGGGGGTAGTTATGTGTGTGTGTGTGTGTGTGTGTGTGTATGGGAAGTGTTAGTGTGTATTAATGTGTGTGTGTGTGTGAGAGAGAGAGAGAGAGAAATAGGGTTGTGCAGGGTGTGTTAATATGTGTTCAGCGTGTGTTGGTTGTTTGTGCAGAGTGTGTGTGTGTGTGTGTGCCGGCGCGCGCTTCGGGTGGGTTTGGGTGTGTGTAATAAGTGTGTAAATGTATGTGTTGTAGGTGTATTAGTGTGGGTGCAGGTGTAGTTGTTTTAGTGTGTATTTAGGTGTGCAATAATGTGTTTGTCATTGTAAGTGGGTCTGTGTGTGTTAACAGGGAAAAAGACGGGCTGTTGAGAGGATGTTGAACTGGGGACGAACAGTTCACTAAGATATTTTTAAAGGTCATCTTTTTAGCAGAATTTGGCAAAGTTAAAAACAGTACCCTATGTTATTTTTATAAGACCTACGCTATAGAAGTTTTTGAGAATTTTTTGTGTCTGTGAAGGATGCTAAATAAGTGTATCGATAGAAAAGGATTCTTGAATTATTTGATATAGCAAATCAGGTTATTTTAATCTAAAAATTTTAGAAGAACCTAATGTTATTGAGATGTCTCAGTTTCTAAGAATCTGGGTTATTTCAAAGTCAACAGCTATTTTTAGCGAAAACAGCCTCTGAGCCCCCGATCTAGATACCAATTAGGGAGTCTCGAGAGAAAAAATTCCTGAAACACTTTTTAGACCAAAAAATGACCTCAGATTAGTTAAAAGAGTATTTTAAAGTGTTTTTGAGATTTTTCGATGCGAGAGGCACTAGGGAGTATTTTGATAATTTGTCACCCAGAGGGGTGTTTGTAAATTTTACCTACGAGGGGTACTTTTTGCGAATTCATGTATTCTATGGATACATTAGTGATTTTACTTATAGAAATGATGTTCTGCTGGTTTTGGTAATTTTGCATGCGAGGGGTATTTTGGTAATTTACATACCCGATGAGCGGGTCATTTGGGGATAGGTATGAGTTATTATTGAGTCTATAATATCTTCATATATACTGTATTTTGATAATTTCATTGTCGTTTGGGGTTAACACATAAGATTTTTCAGTTGGGATAGCTTAGCATCGTATCCAGGTAAGGGTTTCTATCTGAACCCTCTTTCCGTGTGAACTCTGCATTCATCAACTTATGATTGTATTCATTCTTTTGAATTATTATGATTGTTTTGGACTCTTTGGTAAAAATTTCTATCTGTACCCGAGGGTAAGGGTTTCTATCCAAACCTTAAGTTCATAAGCTCGTGTTCGTATTCTTTCTTCTGAATTATTGTGGCTATTGTCGGACTCTAGGTAAGGGATTTCTGTCCAAAATTTAAACTCATTAGCTCGTGTTTGTATTTGTTCCTTTGATTTTTTCATGTCTATTCTTGAACTCTGAGTGATGGATTGACATCAGCATATTTATTTGCCATTGAACCTTGATATCGAGCCTAAATTATTTGAATTCATGTCGATCCTCAACTCTTATTGCATGCCGAGCATTGAATTTTTTTTTTATTCAATGACTGTTAATCTTGCTCAAATGCTTGTCTTGAATATTGATAAATATCTTGGTTTCGTAATACGTTTTGTGTGACGTGGTTTAAGTGATTTCGTCAATGATAGTGCTTCAGTGATTTGTCTGTGTGCATGTATGTTATGATTTTAATAAAGCTTAGATCTGGCAGATCCGTTTGAGGATACTGGAAGCAAGATGGAAGTGCTATGTCTGATGTGCAAAATGGATATTGATTGGTTTAATAGTTATATTTGGGTTACTAAGCCACGATCATTATTCAAATGGTTGCTTTAATATTTGATCAAGGGGGATTGAGTTGAGACTCTTCCCCATATTGTTATCAAATTGTTTGTGATTGTTTGAAACCTTTCCCACATAATCTTTGAACACTTTGTATTTGTTTTGAAATTCTTTGAAAAATTACCATCGAATTGATTCTTGAATCATTTTGTAATTCGTTCCTTTGTTCCTTGAGCGACCTTGTTGATCTCTCAAAAGTTCACCCTTATTTGATTCCCTTGTGCAGGTCTTAAGCACCAGTAGATTGCTCTAAAATGAGTTAGAGCATGAGTGAGATGTTAGAGTGTCCACCACTATTTTGAGTTGCAAGACCCTGCGTGGGTCAGTACTATTACCTTGTTTAGTAAAGAACTTAAGTTTAAGTTTTAGTAATTAACGTTAAAGTTTTCTTCAAACTGTGTATTTTGGGAAGATTTAGGTTAATGTCTATTAGAGGCTTTGAAGTTTGTGTCAGTGAGCAGCATCTGATGTGATGTGATTTCACGTGGTAGGTGCGACACCCCTCAGCCCAAGTGACGTCACCGGAGCTAAATTGTCGATCATAAATGTAACATAACCCTGCTGGAATACAGAGAAACTCTAAATACATAACTTTATATACATAAAGCTTCAAAAGGGCATTCTTACAAAAAAATTTGATTACAACATTCAACATATACATCGTGAAAATTTTAAAATAGAACATCTAGATCCCAAAATACAGTTGATTCCGTCTTACGTCTCCTTTTATAAATCAAGCCAACTTCTCCTTCCCTTTCCCCGACGTCTCACCCAGTTCGACCTTACCACCTGAAACAACACAGATAAGGAGTGAGCACAAATTGCCCAGTAAAGATAACATGAGGATTAACGCCACAAATGATGCAACAGTCTTGAGAAAAATAATAATCAACCTACAATATCAATAATCAAGAGTTCAATAAATAGCGCACCGTCAACCCAATGGCCAATGGAGTTCAATAAATAGCATAACATTAACCTAATGGAGTTTCGATCATCACTTATGTTGGTCATGGTAGAACTCAAGAAACCAAAATTCTGAATGCTCCCATTGGGTGAAGTGGAACCGCCACGATTCTCCTCAGACGAGTTGGCTGCCATTTCATAGTCATCAACGGAGGCACCAAGGTGCAAAAATGACCCGGCCAAACCCACCTAGCCTCAAAACAAAGCCATGCCCTACAACATCAAAATACTCTGAAACCATTTTTTGATTATCCCTACGATATTGACATTAGGAAATTCAATCCTCAAGTCATCAATTAGGTCCAAGACAACCTCAGAGATCTTCCAATCCAACAACACATTCTCTAAACTGATTGAAGAATTTGCCACCGAATTAGAGAAGTTGTTGGTTGAGGTATTGTGTGGTACATTTGTAGTCATAGAAAGAGTCAATTTGATAGTACTAGCAAGGGAGTGGAACAAATCAGTTGTGGATAGACTAAAATCTTGGCTCACTCTTCCTTTGTCAATAACCAGAGAGAGTGGCACTAAAGCAAAACCTAAGAGCTGATCATCCATACAAATTTTTGCCCTGGTAAGCATCCAAATCTTGCATTTGAGGATAGCATCGGACTGGGTAACTTTCATGACCAGATTCTCATTGAAATCTGGATTTTTTCCACCGCCATTAATGGTACCAGTTGAAAAGGTCTCATCTGGGTCATAGGTTAGGGATAATGTAGCATTAACATCTTGGTTCTCATGGATACATAAGTCACAGAGATTCCTAGCATGGTGAACATAGAGTTCAAGTACCCCAGAAAACTCATTGTCACCCTCTGTGTCTGCATCAGGGTTGTACAGAAATTGAGTGGTTTGATCGAAGGAATCCATCCCAGTAACTCAACTTTAGAAGATATTCTCTTGTGGGTATGCCCAAATTTCTACAAGAGAGGAGGAAGAGAGAGACTTTGGATCGTCCACTACATAATATAGCGGATGAGCGGCTGCATTAATATAACACAGAGTATAGAGGGGCAATAGGTAAAAAAATAGTCTGCTAACATAATGTAGCTGATGGAAGCAAAAAAAGTAAAAAAAAAAAAGGATCTGAACCCTCCACAGATCGTGTATGGATGGCCAGATCGCGCGGATAACTTAGCTAAAGTTGCACGCGCGGTCAACGGATATATATATATATATATATATATATATATACACACACACACACACACACACACACGGCATTAAGGCCCAACAGAATAACATTATCTCCACATTTATAAGAACATGACTAACTGACAGACTATGCAAGTGAATATTAAATAAGTACAGCCAAATTAAACATCAATAAAATATAAGCCATTAAAATCGGTAACATCGAGATAAAGTCAAATGCAATGCAGACTCAGACCCGACTGACTAGACTCGACTCGCGCGCCATACATCATTTCTGCCGGTGATCGTATTTCACAAGCCTTCCTTTCATATAATGTCTCGTGTTAGGTAATTAAAAGAGACGCTAAACACAAGAAGGGAACTCACAAAGAGTGTTTGTCCCCAACCATGCTACTACCAACCACTAGTTACACCAATAGGACGGACTAAGGGAAATGATTTCACCTTACGTCCTCAATCTATCAATAACTCAAGCAAGAATTTTCAGTCACAAAACCGATCAGTGTTCAACACCACAACTGAAACTCAAACCAACATCTCCCATAGAGTGGACCAGGGAGAAAATTTAACCACGAGTCCACAACAATATTCCTAACTAAGAGGGACATCGGCACAACAATCACCGACATCTCATATAAACCATGCAACACTCACAATACAACCACACCATCAACGACAGGTATGCTAAGCGAAGAAATTCGTAGCATTCAATTATCCTTACCTGATTAGCCTTTAGCCAATGAGCCAAGCAACTTCAGATCACAACCAGCGGGTTCACCTAATCAAATAAGACATTGCTCGTCACGCACTATTCAAACATAAATACACAATATATTCTACTCCTCTTCTATCAACTGTTTATAAGGTCTTACAATGGCCAATTATCCCAACCCGACAGCCGGGTCTTTAACCTTGCCTTATTTTCGCATTAGTATTAATACTCCTTCATTTAGGTGTCCTAACCCCATTCCTCGCTTCTTGTCACTCAGAACCCTTAATTGCATGTGTAACTCAAAATTCAGTGTCGACATGGTAAATTACCAAAACACCCTCTGATCGCCACTACCACCCTAACACCCCCAAAACCGCTGCAAAACACTTTTGAGATGTCTTACACCCCTTCCCGGATCAGAAAGTCCTTCAGAAAATTTTATACAGAAAATTACCAAAACATCTCCCGGCTTATGTAAAATTATCAAAACACCCCCAGCAGCCATCGCCCTTTCAAAAATCTCAAAACCACTTTAAAAATATTTTTAAGCATCTCTATTTATTTTTTGGCTAAAAAGCCCTTCGGAAAAATGCTATCGGTTTTGAAATGTCCCAAAACTTCAGATATTGAAACATCTCATCATTTGAAGGTCCTCATAAGTTTTTTACGTGAAACTGCGTTAATTTGCTATTTTTAATCCGCCGCAAAGTTTCACAATTACCGCGTTAGTTAACCCCCTTCCTGACCTCGAAAAAATCTGAAAATTTTTCACATTATAGAAAAATAACTAGAGTCTCTTTTTTGTACTTTGTTCAAATCTACTTCAAACTATTTTTAAAATTCCATCAATGGACTGTATAAAATCCAGCTACCTTTAGCGATGATTACAGTCACTATTCATTGAATTTTGGATCAAACACACACATAGTGACTCACCATCACATACCCACGGCTACTTCTTGCTCCCACTGTCGAGCCCCCCACTCCCTCAAACCCATGAAATTCCCCCTCACCCACCTAATTTCACACCCCCACTCTCTCATAAACCCACCTACAAACACTACACCATAATAGCAGTCCTATTGCTGCTGCTGTTCTCACCTTTTCCCCTGTTTTCTCCACTCACACACATAACACCACACAGCCCAACCCATAACACTTTCTACTACTGCTACCATGGAAACAATGGACCAATTCTCCTACACAACACTGCATAGCCATCACATCACTACCCTTACACCATCATAGCCCAACACACCACATAACTCCTCCCCTCATCACTTTCAGTCTTGCTTGGCAGCCTTCCTCCCGCATCTTCTCGAGCACCTTCACCTAACACACCACCACGGTGCACCCACAGCAACCACCATGGTTGCTTCACCCTCATGTGCACACAGCTTCATATGGCTATACACACACACACACTATCACACCCATGCACACACAGCAGGTCGAACCAACTAGTAACACACATAAAATTCTTAGAAATCAATAGAGAGAGGTTACCCTTTATTTTGGGGTTTTGATTTTTTTTTTCTTCTTTATCTTTTCTCTTTCTCTTCCTTCTTTTTTCCCTCCTCTTCTCCTTTTCCTCCCTAGCTTTCTCTATCTCTGTTTTTCTCCTTTTCTTTTTCTTTCTTTTCCTCTTTAAATTCTCCAAAGTTAAATTTTACTTTCTTAATTTAATATGCTTAGTCACTTCTTTTCTAAGTAGGATGTGCACAAAAAAACCTTACATTTCCCCTCCCCTCATGACACCTTTCATGCCACTCTTGACAAGTTTTTTGAAATTACAATTTTGCCCCCCAACTTTCCATAATTGCATTTTTTACCCCCACCATTTTTATAAAATTTCTTTTTGGCCCCAAGGCCAAACTAACCCCTCATTTAAATTCCTAATACCTGATTATCAATAAATAATCTTACCAATAAAAATAACCACCCCTTCAATTAATTTAATTCACAATTAGATTAATTTAAGGCATTTTCAGGGTATTACAGTAGGTTAATGCTCCGGAAGTTCAGGCTCGGTATCCGAATTTTTGGGTCGTTACTGTTATCACAAAACAGTTCCATCCCAACACCAGCTTAAACGATATGCTGCGATCAGCATTTAGTGCCACTGACTTAGACCCAGAATCCTATCTTGGAATGATAATCATTGTGGAAGGAGGGACGAGCACGAGCAACAGCACTGTGCGTCAACATACCGTCCAGCTGATAAGGACAAGAAATCTAACTTCTCCATTAGATATATGGCATAGCAACCGAGTAAGTAAAGACAATTCTTTGCATTTATCACAATACTCATCCTGGAATCTCTGATGGTCAAACCAGCTGCCTACTTTTTGATAGTTTTCTAAAGCATTCATGTCGGCCATAAATCAAGGCCAAAACATCTAGCTTGCTTTTAACGAGAAATAAGTCACTAAAGCTTTTTGGTAAAAACTCTTGCTTTAAAGCAAGAGTTGCTAAACGTAATTAAAACAGTTCAATGCTAATAAATATTGCTTTTCAAAAGCAGATAAACATATACATTTATATAAAAATACTAGTTGAGTCAAAAGGTCACTTACACAACCGCTTAATCGAATTCGGAAGTTCACCTTTGCATCTGACCTCAGTCACCTTCTACCTAATCTGAACAGATGAATCGGAGATAAATTAATTCATATATCGCATGATAACTTCTAGCATAAGAAAAAAAATACCTCAGTTTGTACCTTTCCCACTTATCATATCATAACCTTTTGTTATGGCTACCTACCCTAACCTAAACCTAGATTTTTACAATTGCGTCCAAAAGTGCAATTATGCCACGAATTTCTTAATTCTAAGAGTGTGCTAACATCATCTCTCAATTTCTAGCATTCCGACGCCCAAATACATGTGTGCGCTAAATTCGTCACCGGGTATGAAAAATTACCGAAACACAACTTGACTTATATAAATTACCAAAGTGCCCCTTGTGGCAATCGCACCATCACAAATCCAAAACTAGTTTTAACATTTTTTTAAGCAACTAGACTAGCTTTTCATACTAAACTGTCCTTTGGGGAATTTTAATTGAGCCCTAAATGGCCATATCACTAAAAATAGGAATCGGTGCTGAAATGCCAAGAACCTTTAGGCACTGAATTTCTCAATAACACAAGGTTACTGTAAAATTATCAGATGAAAAGAGGGTAATTTACTATTTTAAATAAATCAAAAACTACTTTTTCAAATCATTTAATGTCCTTTGCATATGCGAAAAAAATTCCAAAAAATTTCACATTGTAGATCTCGTAAAAATAATGGGAGTTACTCTTTTGAACATGGCCAAACTCAAGTCAACAACTGATTTTCAAAATCAAAGTTTAGGCTATTGAAAAGTGAATGGCCTTTAACGACACTTACATTTACTATTCCTAAGCATCTTGATCAAACACACATTGTTTCACCTTAAACACACACATGCCTACAGTGTTTCCTCTGTAACACTCCCAGATTACAGTATCACATGAGATGGGTCAGGTTATACTTCCTTAACATAGAAACATGGAATACATCATGTACTCTAGTGATAGTTCATCAACTCAGTATGCCAAATCCCCAACACATTCCAATATTTCATAAGGGCAAGCTCTCTGTCAGAACTCAAGTTGACATACTGTACTATTTCACATACAACTCAATTTGCAAATGTATAAATGTCCCATTTCCCATCTTCTCACCATGCCTCACACCTTTTGCTTACCTTTTAACAGACCAGATCCTTGATCTAAAATATTATGGGTAAAAACCCATCAGCCTCCCGGCTCGATAAGATAATAAAAAACATTTAATATAACTTTAAACTCACGAATGTTGATAATGCATGCCATTGCAATTCATTCACATTTATCAGTTCTACATGTGCACATTACACATATCAAATGTTCGCACTTAGTTGAGCATTAAATAAGTTTATCATCTCCAAAATCAGCCTCGTTAATAGTCCATCCTTATCTCACCACACCTGGGATGTAAGTTCATACATTTGTCTCGGTCAAAGGCAAAGTAACCATAAATAAATGAACATCGATACCGTCTCGGATAGCAGTCGGAGTTATAATTGTTTGGCTCAAACGGTATACCGCTATTCAAATACAATCAAATCAACCCACAATCATTTGAAAGGGGTAACATAATAACCATAATTAATACATCAACCATCCCTTCCAATGAAAAGATGTAACATGCTTATGTGTAAGCAACCAAATCATTCCACACATGTAATTATACTAATCTTCATGTACTTACACCATAACACTTAGCTATCAAATATTTAGTCGTTTTCATCATGAAAAAACATCATCTTCCTAACACCTTGAACATGTAATACAATCATTCATATTTAGCAAATGAGCTTAACTTAACAAACATGTTCAAAACCATGTTCTAATCATGTCTAGTTTAATATAATTTGTAAGTCACATGTATCATAACCCATTTCAGTACTTCCATGTTCTCCTATATGTTAGACATGATTAGGTTCACTTATTAACAATCTCTAACAAGTATTGAATAGTTTGACAAAGAATTCATGCTAGAGAATTACGTTAGCAATATATATATATATATATATATATATATATATATATATATATATATATATATATATATATATATATCTCCTTTGAGAGCACTAGCAAAATAGGAGATTTTGCTAGCGCGATCTGGCCGTCCATCCCGAAGGGATAGACGGCCCAGATCTCTTTTTTCAGAAGCTGTTAGTCGTCCACTAAATAGTGTAGCGGACGGACCTTTTAACCATTTTGCCCCTCCTCCCCGCCTGCTACACTGTATGGCGGATGACTTTTTTGGCAGTCAAAAAGTCATCCGCTGTACAGTATAGCGG
Organism: Escallonia herrerae; assembly: GCA_033070095.1. NCBI lineage: Eukaryota > Viridiplantae > Streptophyta > Magnoliopsida > Escalloniales > Escalloniaceae > Escallonia > Escallonia herrerae. The sequence continues at coordinate 287,218 of JAVXUP010000556.1, forward strand.
ACGACTTTGCGCCTGACAGTGGTCAAGTCATCCACAACCCCCCTTGACAGTTGTCACATCAGTCCTGGGGCGACAAGACTGTTGCTTTGTCCTTATCCCACCGTCGGCAATACTGTATAGCGGACAACTTGACAGTTTTCACTGTCCGCTATACTATGTAGCGGACTTAACCCGTATACAAAACTACTTCGAAACTCTTATTCATTCTTTCTTCTCACAATTTTTCTAGCGGCGTTGGCAAGTAGATCTGCGCAATTTCTTTCAAAGAAATCCTTTAATCGTCTCATCAATCACGTAAGTTCACAAACCAATCCTTTATTCATTCATAATCTAGAGTTGTTATGAGTATTGCGGCTTATGCATGGTTTTGAATATGTATGCGCTGGATTGTGCTAGCGTTTGTCAACATATGTGTATTGCTTATTATTTGTTCATGTGATTTCACTTGCAAAATCCGATTCCATGTATGTTTGTATGTATGTACATACATATATACAGCATGTCAACTTATTTGAGCACATGCTAGCGTTGTATGTTTGAGAATGTTTACGCTTCCAACCTTGCCATTTTTCCATAATTTCAGTTGCAAAAAATGGATTTTAACCCTGGACCAGAAGATCCCTCCGTATTATACGACCAAGCAAACCATATCAGTACGCTCATATGGGATGGTGGAGTAAGATACTTATTTTATCAACTTTCTTATTCTTGCGAATGTTGTATACCGTTTGTTTTGCTTAAATTGTATTTATTAATTCGTAGGAAAGAGCACTTCTCAACACAGTAGAAGTATCCGATAATTTCAAAGCCTGGAAATTGAACAAATACCAGAAAAGATTACTGCGTGGGATTGGGTTTGGGATTTTCACGCATGGGCAGATCTTTCAACACCTTGACCGGCACTTAATAGGTGCCCTTGTTGAAAGGTGGAGAAGTGAAACGAATACGTTTCACTTCCCTCTCGAGAGATGACAATTACCCTAGAAGATGTAGGGTTCATCTTAGGGTTACCGGTGACGGAACGGCCGGTAATAGCTCCTCCGTCGGAAGCAACGAATAAGAGAACCGCTAGGGACTTCTTTACTTCGATACCCCAGGATCAATTTAGCACTGGTGGTATCAAGTTGAAGTGGTTGGTAGATACCTACAAGGTTCTGCCTGATAACTACACGGATCAGATGCTTGTGCTGTACACACAAGCTTTCCTCTTGTGGGTGATGGGGGCAATTCTGTTCCCAACAACGTCGAAGAATACCGTCAGCGTCAAATATTTACCGTTGTTGGGTAACCTGCTGGAGGTTGGGGATTATGCCTGGGGTGCAGCAACTCTTGCGTACCTGTACCGAGCATTGCACAAGGCAACGAGGCCCGACTCCAAAGCTATATGTGCATGTCTCTCGCTATTGCAGGTATATCATACAAATCTTGATTACGTGCTCGATTTTTTTTGTTGAATCGACAATAAATTTTGACGATACTTTATTTAATTTGTCTTTGCTCTCAGGTGTGGTCTTATGAACACCTTGCTACCGGCGCACCCAGGCGTAGGGACGGAACGAATAATGTGTGGCCTCGGTTGTGCGCCTGGGAGTACAGTCAGAAGGACAGCCACTACCGGAGGAGAGACGATCCCCATCACAACATTACGTACTATCGGGGGGAGCTCGACTCGCTATCTCCGGGCCAGATGCGATGGGCACCGTACAAACGTTTGGCGTGACGGGTGGGGGAGTCGTTCGTCTTCACGCTCTCTGGGTTGCAACGCACACCCCTGATCCACTTCGAGGTCGCAGAGTGGCAGCTGCCAGATCGCGCTATGCACCATTTTGAGTGCCTGCAGGGGTTGCCAGCCGATGCGCCCGATATGAGGCGTAACAGGAACCCACCGGGTGTCAGACGGTTTGGCAAGGCAAATGCGCACGACTTGTGCGCATGAGAAATTGAGGTTTGGAATTCCTGGCAGGACACGCTGGCGGCCATTGTGTCGGAGCCTGACCCCGTGATCAGCATCGAACAGTACAATGAGTGGTACTACCGCATCACCCGGAGGAGAGTAGCTCCAGTAAGGTTTGAACGCGGGGAGAAGTACCACCCTAGGGGTCAGATCGATGAGCAGATGGCATACAATCTGGTAAGTTGCCCAACCAGTGCTTTTAATTGAACTTGATGATTCTAAGTGTGTATGAAGTTACTTATTTATTATCTCTTTGGATGTAGGTTAATGCCTCGTTCGCCTTCTTCCAGAAGTTGAGCGAGCGGAAGGATCTGGTGGATGCAATGGGCAAGGAGCTTCGCCAACAGGCTGAAGCGTTGGCGTATGGCTGTGGGAATTTTTTGTACCAAGCATCGGGACAGCCTTCAGGCGTCAGCCCGGGAATGGGTTATCCGGGGTGGCAGCCCCCTTATGTGAGCGAGGGATACGGTGATCCCTCGAGACAGACTTTGGGGGTGAGCCAGGGATACGGTGGTCCCTCTGTACCGGGAATGGGTGGTGATTGGGGATCGCCAAGCACCATGGGCCAGGCTCAAGCACCGTGGGAAGAGTACAGTGCGCCCTCCTTTTGAGAAACTGCCCATTGTCCCGTGGGTGGGACCATCTGTTGCAAAAGGAGGGCAATATCCCCCGGTCGACCCCCCCCCCCCCCGAAGGAGTGCAATATCCCCTAGTCGACCCCCGAGGGCAATATTGCATCCATTGAAGCCCCTAAAGCCGCATAAATGCCAAATAATCAGAGAGCGTTATTTTAGCGGGGCCCCCCTAGACAAAGCGTTGTATAGTGTGAATCACCCGGAGGGCATGGATTACTTTTGCTCGTGGGGAGAAATGTCCTCCCTGGCTCGGGGAGTTGGTTAGACAACGGTGTCATCTCTACCTACGTGGAGATTCTGAAGGAAAGGGGTCGGGAGCGGCTGAACGAGTATCCGGGCATTTTTTTGGTGGATGCCTTTTTTCATAGCCTCCTAGTGTCTGAATGGCATGAGTGGGTCGAACAAAGGGGGAAGAAAAAGTTGAGCCAGTGGAGACCGTTCGCTAACCTACGAGCGTATCTTAATAGGGATAGTCCAGTGAGCGCAAAGGTTGCCCACGTGTTTCTAATCCCATTTTTAGGGAAAAGCCACTGGTACTTGGTTTGCTATGAACCAACAAAAAAAGTCGTATCGGTGATCGACAGTCTCCACGACGATACCTTCCACATGCCTGTGCTGTGGATGTACAAAGCCCAGTTGGACTCTATGGTAATCTTACGATTGTTGTTTAATGCTTATTGTAACTTGCCAATTGTAAATGTTAACTCGTGTCTTATGCCGTTTTTTGTTTCTCACAGAATATATTTTGTGCCATGGTCCATGCTATCCGTGATGTACCTGTACCGGCGCGGCCAAAGCTCCATTTCCGATTGAAGAAGAGGAGGCCCAAGCAACATAATACTTCGGACTGCGGCGTCTTCCTTTGCATGTACATGGATTACATTTGTCGGTCTGAGAGCCTCAAGGCGGCCGCCTGGAGTCAGGAATGCGTAGAAGGCTTTAGATATAAGATAGCTTGGCAAATTATGAAAGGCCGGCCTAGAGCGGTTAGGTTTATTGAAAATCTGTCTAAGGACGAGAATCTGGCTCAACAACATGAGGACCCCAGTTGACATTGTACCATTAGAATAATTTTTTTAATAAATCATGATTATTTGTCATTGGTGTGATTTGATTTGTGTTGAGATCAGTTGATTTGTGTTGAGATCAGTTGATTTGTGTTGAAGATGATTGATTGATTGATTGATTTGTGTTGAGATCAGTTGATTTGTGTTGAAGATGATTGATTGATTGATTGATTGATTTGTGTTGAAATCAGTTGACATTTGATTTGGTGGAATGATTTGATTAGATTTTGATTTGAGTTGATTTTTTTGCTCTCATTGAGAATGATTGAATGGTGGGAAACAAAATGAGGGAAAATTTTTCAAGTGTTGAAGTTGAGAGTTTCTGCTGCGCCGTCCGCTAGACACTGTAGCGGACGGTCGAAGATTGTAAAATTTTCTAAGTGTTGAGGTTGAGAGTTTCTACCATACCGTCCGCTACACAGTGTAGCGGACAGCTAAAGACGGGAAAATTTTTCAAGTGTTGAGGTTGAGAGTTTCTGTTGCGCCGTCCGCTACACTGTGTAGCGGACGGCCAAAGACAACAAAATTTTCCAAGTGTTGAGGTTGAGAGTTTCTGTTGCGCCGTCCGCTACACAGTGTAGCGAACGGCCGAAGATAGTAAAATTTTCTAAGTGTTGAAGTTGAGAGTTTCTGCGCGCCGTCCGCTACACAGTGTAGCGGATGGCCAAAGACAAGAAATTTTTCCAAGTATTGAGGTTGAGAGTTTCTGCTGCGTCGTCCGCTACACTATGTAGCGGACGGCCGAAGATCGTAAAATTTTCTAAGTGTTGAGGTTGAGAGTTTCTGCTGCGTCGTCCACTATACAGTGTAGCGGACGGCCAAGCCTAATATTTTCCAGTAAAGCAGGCATTTAGAAACCGATTTTCTGTCGCCAATTATGTTTTACGTATTTCAAATTTTTTATAAATAAATCAGCGATGGAAAAAATGTTTTAGCGTCGGAATCAACAATCTCAATATCTCAAATGCACGATTAACAATCAAAAATCATCAATTAACAACAATCCCTAAAATCATCGATCAATAATCACAATTCTCATATGCACAATTAAGAAGCTAAAATTATAAAACAAATTCGCGCAACACAAAATTGTTCAAAGCCCAATTAATTTTATTCAGGGTTTAACAGAAAAAATTTCAACATTGGGGGAAAACTTTTTCACAAGTGCTTTGATCAAACACCAGAACTTGAAAACGCATATGCCCCTTGTGTTCAAAGATTACAAAGTCCCCTTCATTGAGGTCGTGCTGCTCACAGAAATTGCTCCAACCCTCTTCGAAACAAATTTACTCTTGGCCGTGCTTCTTCTTGATTTTAACAAGCCATGACCCCTTGCGGCTGGTTAAAGTTGCTTCGAACCAAAGTGTGGTAAGCAATCTGCAAAAGGCTACTGGTATGGCCTATCATATTCATTATAAGACAGGTAAGTTTTTAACCAAAGATAAAACTTTTAACACACACAAAAACACAGAGAAAGAGGGATGGCCTACAAGTTATGTATGAAACCCAGGCATCATGACCTTAAAGAAGTGTCTGCCGACTGAAACGTGTTCACCGAAGCAGAAGCCATCAGGACTGATCTGTCGCCGGAGATGTGGGTCGCCGTAGAGGGGGTCGGGGGTGGGTGAGATGTTCGAGACAGAGAGAGAAACGAGAGAAAGAAGAAAGGGTCGATGTGATTGTTATTTAAGAGGAGTTTGACGTCCGCTACATTGTGTAGCGGACATAAGGGATACCAAGAGTTTTGTTGTCCGCCACATTGTGTGGCGGACATAAGGGATACCAAGAGTTTTGCTGTCCGCTAGATTTTGTCACGGACATTCTAGAAAAATAAAAATTTGGGTTTCTGCTGTGATGTCCGCTACATAGTGTAGCGGACGGGGTAAATAAAAAAAACTAAAGTTAGATTTGATGGCGGCTCTAATAGGTCCATCAGAAATAACCTTTCAGTCTTCGGTCGAAAGATAAACTCATCAAAAAAATATTACGCATTATTACAAATGTCAAACAGACTTGATGGCTTATACAAAAAACTAAAGGTCCACTGCAGCTGCTTCTTCCTCATCTTCGGCGTCATCTTCTTCCTCGTCTTGCAAACTCCCTGGACTTATCCTCAGTGCCTTGTAATGGTTCCGCTTGTCATGGTCGGTCATTTTGTTGCACAATGCACACCTTCTCAGCTTTTTAGGTTGAGTTGCCTGTTCAATAGAGATCTTCATCTGAGTAGATCTCTTGCGGCCTTTCATCTGTGATATAATTGGTTGGATCCAAAGGCCGGATATCATTGTCGTCTTCCTCCCCCGGCTCGTCATCTTCTGATCCCGTTGTAGGCTCAGTGTCAACCGCATTGCTGACTGAAGCTGCTTCCAACTGGTCGACGATGGGCTCTTGATTCTTCAAAGTTAGTACACGGGTGCTCCGGAAAGGCAATGGTACGGTGCAACCTGTTTGCACCTTTTGTCCACCGTGGCAGGACATATTTATCGGGGATTGTCCTGGTATTCTTCTGGGTGAAAAACCGCAGAATGTGTCTACACAGGATGCCATGGAACTTAAACTTCTTGCAAACACATGTCACCGAATCTGTCAATGTGTCATGGCTCACCGTATAAATTATGCACAGCTTCTCAGGGACGAGGTCATTCATGAGCGAATAAACCTTGTACTCACGCGTAGACATTTCTGCCACCTTGTTTATACTGTATCGTCCCGATATTCGCAGCTCTACATGGTATAGCAAGAAGATCTCCTTCGTATAGACTTTGGCACCGTTCAGCTCCAGCGGGGTCTCAAGCAACCTTCTCCTTTGTTTGTACGTTATTGCAAAGTCTGTAGCCCTTTCTTTTACGAACAACGAAGCAACCGCTTTTTGTGCGGATGCAATGAAACTCTTCAAATTGGTAGTTGTACCCACATAACTATCGAACATGGCATTCATAGATTCACTCATGCTCGTCCTTTTCATGCCTGCTGAAAAATATCTCCTCGTATAAATGCCAATCCATCGCTCTTTGCACTCGTACAAGTGCTGGAGCCGCTCGTTGTCTTGCAATGAGTAATCCCGAACAAGCTTTTCCCACCTCTCCTCAAATTCCTCAATCGTTAACAACTTGTTAACTCACTTGTCAAAATCCTGTTTAAAGTCTAGATACTTTGCATACACGTGATGTAGACGTTCAGGGTATTTGTTGCTTATGTGCCAAGTGCACAAGTTGTGCCGAGTGTTTGGGAAGACGGTAGCAATAGCCTTCTTCATTGCCAAATCTTGATCGGTGATGATCACTTTGGGTGCTTTGAAGTTCATTGCTTCCAGCCACGTCCTAAACAACCATACAAAAGAACCCTCGCTCTCGTCCCTTAACAAGGCGAACCCGGACAGGATGGAGTGATAATGATGATTGACGCCCATGAAAGGAGCGAACAGCATCGAGTACTTGTTGGTACGGCTGTGGTGACGAAAGTCACGACATCCCCAAAATGCTTATAAGCTAGCCTCGAACGACCGTTGACCCAAAAAATTGTACTAACTCGATGCTCGTCGTCAAGTTTATAATAGAAGGTAAACTGCGGGTCCTCTATTTGCATCCGTTTCAATAGGCTCATTGTAGATTGAGCATCATTGAGGTCATACGCGACTCGTCTATGGGTTCGGACCGCGTTACGAACGTCTGTCGTGTTAAAGTTTAAATTTTGAATTCCCTCAGCCTGTTCAACAAGAACATTAACAATCTCAGTAGGTCCAATTCGCGCATTGCTTATTATTTGAATTAGGCTCCTCGCGACCTTACCCATCTTCTTGTGTTGATACATCTGACTCACCTTAGAAGGAGTTACTAACGGGTGATTGTGTGCCAGTTCCAGGCTGGTAATAAGCTAATGATCTTGCTTGGGTTTGTAGCTTACGAACATCTTGACCTGGAAATTTGTGCCCTCAAAGCAGTCCCGTCTTCTACGCAAATATTCTATTTCGTCATTACTGTCATCATTGCCTACGCGTGTCTCATTTTGCAATGGGTTTCTGCCCCTATGACACTCGTATAAGCGAGAGCATATCTTTTTTGTTACGTTGTTTGTTCTTGTAGTCTTTATTCTAATGCCAAAACCAACCCTCAACGAATACGCTCGAAAACATTCTTCAGTTTCTTCCAATGTTTGAAACGTTCGTCCTAAATACGGATGACTAGCTTCTACGGGGACGTTAGAGCTCGATACGAAATCAGACATTGTGAAACAAGACCTGTGTAGAAATAAAGGTCGATGTGATTGTTATTTAAGAGGAGTTTGACGTCCGCTACATTGTGTAGCGGACATAAGGGATACCAAGAGTTTTGTTGTCCGCTACATTATGTGGCGGACATAAGGGATACCAAGAGTTTTGCTGTCCACTAGATTTTGTCACGGACATTCTAGAAAAATAAAATTGTGGGTTTCTGCTGTGATGTCCGCTACATAGTGTAGCAGACGGGGTAAATAAAAAAAACTAAAGTTAGATTTGATGGCGGCTCTAATAGGTCCATCAGAAATAACCTTTCAGTCTTCGGTCGAAAGATAAACTCATCAAAAAAATATTACGCATTATTACAAATGTCAAACAGACTTGATGGCTTATACAAAAAACTAAAGGTCCACTGCAGCTGCTTCTTCCTCATCTTCGGCGTCATCTTCTTCCTCGTCTTGCAAACTCCCTGGACTTATCCTCAGTGCCTTGTAATGGTTCCGCTTGTCATGGTCGGTCATTTTGTTGCACAATGCACACCTTCTCAGCTTTTTAGGTTGAGTTGCCTGTTCAATAGAGATCTTCATCTGAGTAGATCTCTTGCGGCCTTTCATCTGTGATATAATTGGTTGGATCCAAAGGCCGGATATCATTGTCGTCTTCCTCCCCCAGCTCGTCATCTTCTGATCCCGTTGTAGGCTCAGTGTCAACCGCATTGCTGACTGAAGCTGCTTCCAACTGGTCGACGATGGGCTCTTGATTCTTCAAAGTTAGTACACGGGTTCCCCGGAAAGGCAATGGTACGGTGCAACCTGTTTGCACCTTTTGTCCACCGTGGCAGGACATATTTATCGGGGATTGTCCTGGTATTCTTCTGGGTGAAAAATCGCAGAATGTGTCTACACAGGATGCCATGGAACTTAAACTTCTTGCAAACACATGTCACCGAATCTGTCAATGTGTCATGGCTCACCGTATAAATTATGCACAGCTTCTCAGGGACGATGTCATTCATGAGCGAATAAACCTTGTACTCACGCGTAGACATTTCTGCCACCTTGTTTATACTGTATCGTCCCGATATTCGCAGCTCTACATGGTATAGCAAGAAGATCTCCTTCGTATAGACTTTGGCACCGTTCAGCTCCAGCGGGGTCTCAAGCAACCTTCTCCTTTGTTTGTACGTTATTGCAAAGTCTGTAGCCCTTTCTTTTACGAACAACGAAGCAACCGCTTTTTGTGCGGATGCAATGAAACTCTTCAAATTGGTAGTTGTACCCACATAACTATCGAACATGGCATTCATAGATTCACTCATGCTCGTCCTTTTCATGCCTGCTGAAAAATATCTCCTCGTATAAATGCCAATCCATCGCTCTTTGCACTCGTACAAGTGCTGGAGCCGCTCGTTGTCTTGCAATGAGTAATCCCGAACAAGCTTTTCCCACCTCTCCTCAAATTCCTCAATCGTTAACAACTTGTTAACTCACTTGTCAAAATCCTGTTTAAAGTCTAGATACTTTGCATACACGTGATGTAGACGTTCAGGGTATTTGTTGCTTATGTGCCAAGTGCACAAGTTGTGCCGAGTGTTTGGGAAGACGGTAGCAATAGCCTTCTTCATTGCCAAATCTTGATCGGTGATGATCACTTTGGGTGCTTTGAAGTTCATTGCTTCCAGCCACGTCCTAAACAACCATACAAAAGAACCCTCGCTCTCGTCCCTTAACAAGGCGAACCCGGACAGGATGGAGTGATAATGATGATTGACGCCCATGAAAGGAGCGAACAGCATCGAGTACTTGTTGGTACGGTCTGTGGTGACGAAAGTCACGACATCCCCAAAATGCTTATAAGCTAGCCTCGAACGACCGTTGACCCAAAAAATTGTACTAACTCGATGCTCGTCGTCAAGTTTATAATAGAAGGTAAACTGCGGGTCCTCTATTTGCATCCGTTTCAATAGGCTCATTGTAGATTGAGCATCATTGAGGTCATACGCGACTCGTCTATGGGTTCGGACCGCGTTACGAACGTCTGTCGTGTTAAAGTTTAAATTTTGAATTCCCTCAGCCTGTTCAACAAGAACATTAACAATCTCAGTAGGTCCAATTCGCGCATTGCTTATTATTTGAATTAGGCTCCTCGCGACCTTACCCATCTTCTTGTGTTGATACATCTGACTCACCTTAGAAGGAGTTACTAACGGGTGATTGTGTGCCAGTTCCAGGCTGGTAATAAGCTAATGATCTTGCTTGGGTTTGTAGCTTACGAACATCTTGACCTGGAAATTTGTGCCCTCAAAGCAGTCCCGTCTTCTACGCAAATATTCTATTTCGTCATTACTGTCATCATTGCCTACGCGTGTCTCATTTTGCAATGGGTTTCTGCCCCTATGACACTCGTATAAGCGAGAGCATATCTTTTTTGTTACGTTGTTTGTTCTTGTAGTCTTTATTCTAATGCCAAAACCAACCCTCAACGAATACGCTCGAAAACATTCTTCAGTTTCTTCCAATGTTTGAAACGTTCGTCCTAAATACGGATGACTAGCTTCTACGGGGACGTTAGAGCTCGATACGAAATCAGACATTGTGAAACAAGACCTGTGTAGAAATAAAGGTCGATGTGATTGTTATTTAAGAGGAGTTTGACGTCCGCTACATTGTGTAGCGGACATAAGGGATACCAAGAGTTTTGTTGTCCGCTACATTATGTGGCGGACATAAGGGATACCAAGAGTTTTGCTGTCCACTAGATTTTGTCACGGACATTCTAGAAAAATAAAATTGTGGGTTTCTGCTGTGATGTCCGCTACATAGTGTAGCAGACGGGGTAAATAAAAAAAACTAAAGTTAGATTTGATGGCGGCTCTAATAGGTCCATCAGAAATAACCTTTCAGTCTTCGGTCGAAAGATAAACTCATCAAAAAAATATTACGCATTATTACAAATGTCAAACAGACTTGATGGCTTATACAAAAAACTAAAGGTCCACTGCAGCTGCTTCTTCCTCATCTTCGGCGTCATCTTCTTCCTCGTCTTGCAAACTCCCTGGACTTATCCTCAGTGCCTTGTAATGGTTCCGCTTGTCATGGTCGGTCATTTTGTTGCACAATGCACACCTTCTCAGCTTTTTAGGTTGAGTTGCCTGTTCAATAGAGATCTTCATCTGAGTAGATCTCTTGCGGCCTTTCATCTGTGATATAATTGGTTGGATCCAAAGGCCGGATATCATTGTCGTCTTCCTCCCCCAGCTCGTCATCTTCTGATCCCGTTGTAGGCTCAGTGTCAACCGCATTGCTGACTGAAGCTGCTTCCAACTGGTCGACGATGGGCTCTTGATTCTTCAAAGTTAGTACACGGGTTCCCCGGAAAGGCAATGGTACGGTGCAACCTGTTTGCACCTTTTGTCCACCGTGGCAGGACATATTTATCGGGGATTGTCCTGGTATTCTTCTGGGTGAAAAATCGCAGAATGTGTCTACACAGGATGCCATGGAACTTAAACTTCTTGCAAACACATGTCACCGAATCTGTCAATGTGTCATGGCTCACCGTATAAATTATGCACAGCTTCTCAGGGACGATGTCATTCATGAGCGAATAAACCTTGTACTCACGCGTAGACATTTCTGCCACCTTGTTTATACTGTATCGTCCCGATATTCGCAGCTCTACATGGTATAGCAAGAAGATCTCCTTCGTATAGACTTTGGCACCGTTCAGCTCCAGCGGGGTCTCAAGCAACCTTCTCCTTTGTTTGTACGTTATTGCAAAGTCTGTAGCCCTTTCTTTTACGAACAACGAAGCAACCGCTTTTTGTGCGGATGCAATGAAACTCTTCAAATTGGTAGTTGTACCCACATAACTATCGAACATGGCATTCATAGATTCACTCATGCTCGTCCTTTTCATGCCTGCTGAAAAATATCTCCTCGTATAAATGCCAATCCATCGCTCTTTGCACTCGTACAAGTGCTGGAGCCGCTCGTTGTCTTGCAATGAGTAATCCCGAACAAGCTTTTCCCACCTCTCCTCAAATTCCTCAATCGTTAACAACTTGTTAACTCACTTGTCAAAATCCTGTTTAAAGTCTAGATACTTTGCATACACGTGATGTAGACGTTCAGGGTATTTGTTGCTTATGTGCCAAGTGCACAAGTTGTGCCGAGTGTTTGGGAAGACGGTAGCAATAGCCTTCTTCATTGCCAAATCTTGATCGGTGATGATCACTTTGGGTGCTTTGAAGTTCATTGCTTCCAGCCACGTCCTAAACAACCATACAAAAGAACCCTCGCTCTCGTCCCTTAACAAGGCGAACCCGGACAGGATGGAGTGATAATGATGATTGACGCCCATGAAAGGAGCGAACAGCATCGAGTACTTGTTGGTACGGTCTGTGGTGACGAAAGTCACGACATCCCCAAAATGCTTATAAGCTAGCCTCGAACGACCGTTGACCCAAAAAATTGTACTAACTCGATGCTCGTCGTCAAGTTTATAATAGAAGGTAAACTGCGGGTCCTCTATTTGCATCCGTTTCAATAGGCTCATTGTAGATTGAGCATCATTGAGGTCATACGCGACTCGTCTATGGGTTCGGACCGCGTTACGAACGTCTGTCGTGTTAAAGTTTAAATTTTGAATTCCCTCAGCCTGTTCAACAAGAACATTAACAATCTCAGTAGGTCCAATTCGCGCATTGCTTATTATTTGAATTAGGCTCCTCGCGACCTTACCCATCTTCTTGTGTTGATACATCTGACTCACCTTAGAAGGAGTTACTAACGGGTGATTGTGTGCCAGTTCCAGGCTGGTAATAAGCTAATGATCTTGCTTGGGTTTGTAGCTTACGAACATCTTGACCTGGAAATTTGTGCCCTCAAAGCAGTCCCGTCTTCTACGCAAATATTCTATTTCGTCATCACTGTCATCATTGCCTACGCGTGTCTCATTTTGCAATGGGTTTCTGCCCCTATGACACTCGTATAAGCGAGAGCATATCTTTTTGTTACGTTGTTTGTTCTTGTAGTCTTTATTCTAATGCCAAAACCAACCCTCAACGAATACGCTCGAAAACATTCTTCAGTTTCTTCCAATGTTTGAAACGTTCGTCCTGAATACGGATGACTAGCTTCTACGGGGACGTTAGAGCTCGATACGAAATCAGACATTGTGAAACAAGACCTGTGTAGAAATAAACTACACTTGACAATCAAATGGCATTTCTAACTGAAAATATTACCTAAAGATTACCTTGGTGAATAGACCAATTTAGGATGACAAATATACCATATACATAATCTCAAAAGTGTCTTCAAATTAGCAATTAGTAATTTATTGAACGTAACAAATTAAAATTACTAAGATAAATAGATAAATTCATCATGCCAAAATACAACAAACATATCTCAAAAAATTCAAATTTAAATAGGATAAATTTTTTAAAGTTAGCGAACCTCAAAAAAATTGAATTAAACTATAATGAATTTATTTGAAGTTAACAAATTATACCTTTTTATGAACATCATGTCTAGAACATCACAAAAAATCTATACTTTTTTGCCTAAACAAATAAATTATACTTTACCAATCAATTCATAAAAAAAACTTCACCATTCACAAACTTACCTTACTTGAGTGAAGCTTGAAGCAAGTGTTACTCGAAACTTGAAGGGAGCTAAAAATGGAAGTGAGTCAGAAGAAGAAGAAAATTGTGCTGAAGGAGTGACTAACTTTTGGGAAAAGGTAATACTATTCGCGATACTGTGCAGCGGACAACATTGGCAACAACAATGACGTGTGCAGAAATAAAGGTACAAACAAGTCTAAAATTGTGTCAGTCATGTCAGGCGCAAAGTCGTCTACTACACTGTACAACGGACGACTTTTTGACTGCCAAAAAAGTCGTCTGCCATACAGTGTAGTGGACGGGGAGGAGGGACAATATGGTAAAAAGGTCCGTCCGCTACACTATGTAGAGGACAACTGACAGCTTCTGAAAAAGATCTGGGCCGTCTATATCTTCGGGATGGACGGCCAGATCGCGCTAGGCAAAATCTCCTATTTTGCTATATATATATAGGGTCTGATCTATTGCTAGCGCTGTTTTCCCGTCCGCTACATTATGTAGCGGACGGTGCGCTAGCAACGGATCAGCTCCCATATATATATATATATATATATATATATATATATATATATATATATATATATATATATATATATATATATATATATATATATCATGCCTTAAAAAAGCCCATTAAACACCTTTAACTATCTTACCTTAAAAAAGAGATGAAAGAACCAATTTTTTATAATTGAAACACCTTAAAAAGACTCCTCAAAACACGTATATGTAAAGCAGCTTTTACAGCTTGAGTTATGGCAGATTGTTAGAAGATGCCCCTGAACCCCAGCCTGTGGAAGTTGATTCCGGGCAGTTATTAACATAGCAGCCACTCTTCGTATTGGCTAACGTGTTGGAATGACTTTTCCTGATGACTAAGTAAAGAGAGGGTAGATCTAAGAGCAGCCCTAAGGGGTCTCAAAGGTTAAAAATTGTTTGAAGCTCCCACAAAGTTTTCAAATCAATTGCTTGAGGTTCCCCTTTAAGAACAAAGGAAGTCATCTCTGGGAGAAGCTTGGTTTAGGTCTCGATAGTCAATATACATCCTGACTTGACCAGAAGGTTTGGGAACTAGTTAGATGTTGACTAGCCATGTAGGGTATTCAATCACTATGATGAATCAATATGGAATAACTTTATTACCTCCTCCTTAACCTTGAGAAAACATTCCGGTCTCTACTTGCAGAGTTTCTGCTTGAAAGGCTTGGCTTTGAGTAGGATATTTAGGTGGTGTTCCACGATTGATGAGTCTATACGGACATGTCACTATATGACCAAGTATCGATAAATTCCCTCAAGAGTGCAGTGGTTTCTTCTGTTTCTCTCTACCCTAGACTAGCGCCTATTTTGATTTATTTTGCATCCTCGGGAGAGCCTATGTTAACTTTTAATGTTTCCTCAGCTACTGTCTTAACATGACCAGATTTCCAGTTTTTCATTTCTTTCATCATTTCTTCTAAGTATTTTTTCTCTTCTGAGTCAATTAAGTGTGACTCATCATTAACCGAGTTGATTAATTTATCATAACCTATATCAGCAACCAAGGAATAATCGAAATCAATCATCATATTATCAATCAAGTAGTCTGAAAAAACTTAGTAAGTAAGCCAATTTAGATTGGCTAAGGTAACATAAGCATCCAAGTCTTCCGAATCCAGAACATCTTTGGCGGCAAGACTTTCCCCAATAATCTCTCTCACAGTCAGCGGTCCGTATTTGATCTTCCAATTCTGCGTGTCGTCCGGTGCTAGAGTAAAAAGGTTTTCGCTCGTGTGGCAACAATCTCGCCCAAATGTTATTACAACAGGATGGAGGCAGCTGTACTTGATTTTTTGTCCATGTGTGTTGCGTTTATCCTATCTGATTTTGTTATTACCCTGTGTGGATGGGGTTGTAACAAAACTAACTAAATTATTATATCTTTCTTCCCTCCTATAACCGAAAGGGACCTCAAATGATATCAATCTCCAGAGTAACAAAAAAAAAAAGCAATCCCATCCTATTGCTGCAACATATCCACTATTGAGTAAATTTTTCCCTTGATAGTTACGTTTGGATGAGCAAAGTACGAGTACCTATCTGTAAAGTAAAGCAGGGAAAGCAAATCACCACCACCCCCACCCCCACCACCACTACCACCACCAAAGATAAGGGAGAAATAACATGCTTTGCATTAAGACAAGTGTGGTGATATAGAAAGAACCCATGATTATCCAAATGAGCAACATCAATTACAAATGCAACATCAGTTTCAACGGATTGGCGAATTAACCATGCTTCAGAATCCCTGGAGGATGCAATTTAAAAAGAGAATTACAAGACAATTAATCATTTTTTTCCCCTTTGGACAACAGGTAAAAACCTTACCAGATATATTAACAAGAAAACATAACACAACATCGTCAATACGTCCAAACAACGATGTTGACCATTAGCAGTGGGGGGATTCCATCAAGCAATGCTTTAACACCCTATCGATGACGAGTAAGTGTTGTGAAATTTTTAATATAGTGGCCTACAGTCCCTTGATGTTCTTAGCCCAAATCGTGACAGATTATCAGGGGTGGAATTAGGGAGATTAATTTGGGAATGATAGCATCTTGGGGCAGGTTACAATTTATCCAACGCAAATGTTTTTTGAAGGAAGTTGGAAACACTAACGCATAACTTCTTGCAACAGACTGAAAACAATGTTCGCTGTAACTGAAACACAAGCTGCTTGCAAGTCCATAGCGCTAGATTGTCAAGGCAAAATACATAAGAAAGTGACGGGCAAAAGAAAGGAAATTGGAACACAACAACCTGTCAAACCAGTACATCAAGCTTTACATTCACTCGTACGTCCAAATCACGCATGCTAGGCAGAACTCTCTATTTCCTTACACGAACTTCAGAAGATGAAACTCACGCCAAAGTCACACTTCCTTATCAAATTGTGTACTTGATACTTGGACAACTGTAGCATTGTATAAATACAAAGACTTGATTCTTTACATTCATTTTTTTTCGTTCTTCAGATACTGCAGTATTGTATAAATCAATATAAAGCTTACTGAGATTGTAAGCTCCCCCATACCTGCACCCCCCCACCCCCGCTGGGGTGGCTGTTCTTCTATTTTCCCAGAACGAGGGCAAGATTGCGAAGCTCCTCAAATGCATGCATTGTTTCTGCATCAAAACCTCCAGCAAACTGTACCAAGAGGAAGAACAAATAACACCTTTACTCCCTGAATTTAGCCGAGCCTTTGCATATTCTCACAAGAACTAATTTTCCTTCGAACCACAACATAATCTTTGCGGCTAGATGGATATTGATGTCTGAGGTAGCAATATAGTGCCTCGATTTCTAAAGTTAAATTTCATTGAAACTTTTATTCAAATTAAGAAAAGCATAGCTTACTTATCATTTTCATTGACCCTTATTAACCCCTTTCTGTCTAAGGAATTAACTAAAAAGTCAAAAGGGACTCAAATTAGGAAAAGGCCAGAGGAGGTACCATAGAATTTCTAGGGTTAGTGCTATTTAACAAACCTGATGAATACGGAAAGCAAATCTCACTCCTTGAAGTAGCATATAGTCCATTGAAGAATCTTTCTCCGGTGTTCCCTTGGACTGTAGTTCCATAGCTACCCTCTTCATATATTTCTTTGCCAGCTTGACTGAGCTGAACTTTATCTGCAATTAAGTAACCAATCACTCACTGGCTGTGCAAAGGCTGATTCACTTTCAAGCAACCTCAGGCTAATGAAAGGAGCATTGCCACAACAAAACGTTCCAAGCATTACAGATGAAACATATGGGACATGCACAGTAGATAGAGGCTGCACCAAGTCACGGCTCACATACAACAATACTGGAAAAGTATGCCAAATTGTGCCTTTTTTCACTTCTTACCAAATATACCATGATGATTTTTCATCAGCTCTGAGTTCAAACAGTGTTTCTCTTGTTTCAGAACTAAGGACGAAGAAGTGCATATGAAGCCCACTTTATTGGGATGTTAAGAATGTACCAAAGCTGAAACCCTTTCCAAAGCTTACTTAAACGTCCCTGGAAAAGGATTGCTGATTCTGTATGGAACAAGTCCTGTATTACTTGTTCAAAATTATATACCGATGATGTAAGCTCATTATCATAGATTAATAATGCTTCTCTCCTTATTTCGGCTCTAAACTGCCCTATCTCTCTCAAGCAGATACTCTTGTATCATTTTCAGTCTCTCTCGCTCTCTAAACAAAAAGACAAGAAGGCCCCATGTTGTGCTCATTCTGTCACTTTCGTCCAACCGGTGCTTGGTCAACGGCTCAAAAGCGTCTTCTCTTCCTCACAACATATTAAAACCACAGCAAACCCATGTTGTATCCTTTGATTCAAGTAGGCAATTCAACAATTAGGATGATTCTTAACGTAGGGTGAAGTTCAGTTTCGCCTATAAATTTCCACTCAATGTAGTCTAAATAGGAAGGCATAGATACGTGCACATCCAAAAGCTACAGCACTCCGGTGTTTAACTGCCAATTTGAATTGCAAGATCAGGCATTCCAAATTTAGACCTCTTCGTTCGAGTTTACCCGCAAATCACCCATGTCAAAAAAGAGGAAAAAAAAATAAAGAGAGTTAAGTCAAGGCCCTGCAAACAACGGTAGTTCTTTGGGTGTTACACCCTGGATGAGTCATTTGTAGTGAAAGTGTACATCCTCCCTAACTATCCACCCCATAGGTGCAACTTGAAGCTTTAATTCAGACAACTTACATTTTGAATCTAACTGGTGCAGCTATGAGTCAAAACGTTTTTGGGAAGAAAGTGGAACCACATGAACCACCCTTATTTGCTTCTTTTTAACCGCATATTCATTTTGCTTCTCAGCAGCCGGTTTCAAAAACAATGTGGCAGATATTTCTGCATTTGAATCGTTTATGTCAGCACTTCCTATTTACCCCATAAGATAGGGAGAGCACTACAATGTTGAAAAGTAGTTCTGTAAAGCACAGGGCAAATCTTATTTCGACCTCGATTTCAACGGTCCAAGAAGACTTCCCACACATTGTAGTATCCGGGTGAGTGTAAGCATAAGCAAGGCTCATTTGGGTCGTACAAGATAAAAGGAAAAATGTTCACACGAGACCAAGGTAATTAGAGATATACACAAACATATATATATGGGGGCTGATCCACAGCTAGTGCTATTCCCCGTTGATCTGGGCCTGCCCATGTCACAGATTGGAGGGTGTCAATCAGTTTTTTGTTTCGAAAAAAACGAACTCAACCGCTTGTTTGTGCCTAAGGTGCCCTTCTCTCTTACTCTAAACCCTGTTGTTCAATCTCTAGCCAGTTTATAAAGTAAATAGCCCAACCCCATTCATTTCTCTCCATCAGTACAAGAGAGGCCCCATCGAGTGGCCAGCGACAACTGGTCTAGATGTTGGTGGCGCAATTGATATGCTGCTGGTGGTGATCATTGCGATGGTGACGGATATGGCAGTGGAGGAGGGACCGTGCCTGAAGGTGGCGATGACGTATCTACCACCACCTACTCTCTATCTCTCTCAATTCTGATCTACACCGAAGATTTATGGTCTTGATAAAAATGGATCTGAGATTAAATTCCTTTTATGGCATGGTTGTATTGGCTGTCAATGTTAGTTGGTTGTGGGTACGGACCGTAAGGTGGTAATCGCCTAATTGGCTGTGGATATGGTGGAGGTTGGCTGTGGATATGGTGGAGGTTGGCTATGGGTTCGGTAGTAAATGATTATGGGTAAGGCAGTGATTGGTTGTAAGTGGTTGAGTGTGGGTAAGGTGGTGTTTAGATGTGGACGGTTTGGTTGGGGGTGTGCCGGTTGTCGTTGGATGTGGGTACAGTGGCAATAGGTTTTCGAACAGTGCAGGCCTATGGTTGGCATAGTGGTGGCGCCACGGCAGTTGTCAGATGCGGGTACCGTGGGGTTAATTGTAGGAGCATTGGCCATGATAGTGACAGTGTTGGTGGCAATACTCTCTAAGGGGATCGTCGCCTCGAGTTTTATTGTATCTTGCTCGCGAAAAAATTTAACGTTTTGGCCTCTTTTTTTTTGTTCCCAGTTGTTGTAAGTAGTTTTTGAGCAACCGGTGCGAGCTCCAACAGATGAAAACTTAGGAAGATAATTAGCTAAAGAGCATACCAAATGAAAGTTAAGTTTTGATGCACCTGGAGATGGAGAGGGGAAAAGAAGAAATTTAATGGGAAAAGCATGTTAAAAAAAGAAAAGCAAAGTAACGGGAAGAACATGGGTAATAGCTAAGAAACGGTAAAAGGTAGAAAATATCTCCACCAACTCCTACAATTATATGCACTCGGTAGTAATGGAGGACGCCATCGATATTACTACCAATTGTTACTCTTAAAGGCGGTTTGTTGTAATGTTTTTTTTTTCAAAAAAAAACTGATTTGGACGCCTTTCTCAGAGCTAGCACCCTAATATATATATAGGGGACTGATCAAGATATAGGGCTAAAATATATCCGTCAACATCAATGCGTTGATGACCAGGTTAAATTTTTTTGGATCATTTGCACATAAAACCCTATAGTTTGAGGGTTTGTGCGCATTTCACCTTACTATTTCAATTTTGGCGCAATTCACCTTACTGTTCATTAATTTGTGCTCAATTGACCAATTGACGGGCTAATGTCCAATTTTTTGGATGCCCGTCAAAATTTTAGGGGTAGAATGGTCAATTGAACCCCCAAACCACATTGGCAGCCACATCAGCCTTCAATCTCCCACTTCAGCCTCTTGTCCAACCTGATCCCAACCTTCCTCAGCCTCCTCAACTCCCCCAAAGGCATCTTCAACTCAGCCAGTGTCGGTGTCGGCATTGCATCCTCCTCCCCTACCCCCTTCTCGCCTTATCTGCCTTCTTCTCCTTCGAACACCTCAAGCCTCAACTCATTGTACCTCCTAATCGCACTCCGTCGTTGACGCCCTATTGCCGCCGTTGACTCCCCCAAGAAGGTGGTCGCCCTCAGCAACGATATCTCCAAGCTATCCCTTGTCGACGCATAGAGCTTGTCGAGTACCTCAAGGACAGGCTCAACATCACCGCCACCGCCTTCGCTCATGCTGCCATCGCTGCTCCTGGCGTCGCCGTGGAAGCATCTGTCATTGTCGAGGAGAAGACGGAGTTCGACATCATCATCAAGAGTTGGGTTTGGAGGGTGCCGTTGGGGGTTTGAAGGACTGGCATGTGGGGGGCGTTGGACGACTCTGTGATGGTGGGGGGTTCAACAACTTTGTGATGGAGGTGGGTTAGACAGCGCTATGGTGGTGGGGTTTTGCCCCGGCTACCGTCGCTGCTCCCGGCGCCACTGTGGAAGGATCTGTCGTCGTCGAGGAGAAGACAAAATTTGACGTCATCATCGAGAGTTGGGCTTGGACGGCGCTAGCACCGTTGAGGGTTTGAAGGACTGGCGCTTGGGGGCGTTGGACGACTCTGTGATGGTGGGGGTTGAACGACTTTGTGATGGAGGTGGGTTGGACGGTGCTGAGGTGGTGGGGTTTGGACGGAGATAGTGTTGAGGATTTGAAGGGTTCTACGGTGGTTAGATTTGGACTGCGCGGGTGGGACTGGCATCTGTCTTTACCATCGCCTTGGCCCTTTTCCATAGAGCTTTAGATTTTGCCGGTCAAAGACTTTGTATTGGGCAATGGTGATGTGGTTTGCACAGGTGGACGATTTTAATTAGGCTAACATTTGGTGAGGTGGACATGTAATTGCCAAGGTGGATTGGAGGATTGAAGTCACGAATTTGCCCCTGAGAAATTGACGGACATCCAAAAAATTGGATTCAGCCCGTCAATTGGTAAATTGAGCACAAATTAATGAACAGTAAGGTGAATTGCCCCAAAATTGAAATAGTGAGGTGAAATGCGCACAAACCCTCAAACTATAGGGTTTTATGTGCAAATGATCCAATTTTTTTTAATACAAAAAATTTGCCAAACCACCATTTTATAAGTTGTTCGTACAAAATAACCCAAATTCCACTTTTTGAAAAAAAAATAGCTAATTATCTATTGCCTCTATGTCGAGGGAATATTTAAAGTAAAGAGCTCTAGTAGAGAAGAATGAGGAATACTATTAGGTTAATGATCCATATGATGCAAGGGAGTTTAAGTGTGCTTGAGTCAAATAAGAGTTATATCTACGTACATTTTAGATGACCAAAAATCTCACTCAAGAAATTTAGAAGTTTGTTTGGGGATGTCAATCAATGAGCAGCACTCCCATCCACAATTCTTTTCTTCTAAAAACCAATTGAAATCCATTACTTATGAATTAAAAAAGTATTACTCCCAATCTTGCAAACCACCACACCGCCGCCGTGAGCAAAGGGAGATTGATAGCATGAAACGCCACCACCACACACCGCAGCAGCCCCATGCACAAACCCAGTTGCCGCAGAAAGCACATCGCCGCACCACCACACGAACAACCATAGAACCACACTACAACCACCAAAACATAAAACGCACCACTGCCATCAAGACATGGCAGATCTAATGACTCAATGGAAAAAGAAGATGCGAGAGAGAGAGAGAGAGAGAGAGAGAGAGAGAGAAGGGGAGCTGGTCGATTAGTTAAGGGGACAAAGTGGTCGTTTACGCTATTGCTTTTACGATGTGCAGCTGGTCGACTTTTTGAACAAAAGGTTAATCTCAACTGTTTGCCCTGTGACATAGCCGGTTGAAGATCAGCTAGAGAAATTAGTGTTTTCAGAGACCTATATCTGGATCAGCCTACATATATGAAGATATATACATGTTTGTGTGTGTGTGTCCATGCGCTTGTCTTATGTTTGTTTGTACGTATGGGAGCCGACCCCCGTATGTTCAGTTAAAACGTATACATTCCTTTTGGGTACATATATATAGGGAGCCCATCCCCACCTAGCGCTGGGATGCACTCTTCTTTCCCAACCCATCTCTGATTGTCCACCACAGCCACATAGACAGCAGATGGTTGAGATAACATTTTTAGAAAAACCCTAAAAGCTAGTGTGTCGGATACTCTACGCACTTTTCATGTGACCAAATTGGCCCACTTTTATGTTGTCTTTTTTACTCTCTTTTCCTCAGTTCTACCTCCCTTTCACAAATTCCACATCTCTCACTCTATCTCCTCTTTTCTCCTCTTTTCTCCTCTCTGTCTTCCCCTCCCCCTCCCTTTCTCTGCCACCACAACCACCACCACTAGTTAACCCACCCATCGGCACTATAGCACGAACCACCACGGCAGGCAATCCCAACCCACCACTGCTCCCATCACCAACACCGTAGCCTAACACAAGCAGTACCACCCACAACTTAGCCCACGACGAAACGCCACCCATGTAACCCCACCACTACCGACCTCCCCACAATAAATGTTCTCGACCACCTCCGCCACTAGCTACCTCATCTCCACTACCAAAACGTCCATCACCAAATCATTATGTCGGCCCCATAATGTTGTTTTTTCCCCCTTCACACATTATTTTTCAAATATAAGACGTTTTGTTCAATTAGTTTAATTTAGTGTCCCTGAGATTATGGTGAAATTACAGTCAAGGACAATAAGTTTCAAAATGTAACACTCGTGTCCATCTGTTTGGGTTCCGTCCAAAAAGTGTACGTTTTATTTGATATCGTCATTACGTATTTCTAAAATGACAATACTGCCCTTATACTGTATATTTTTAAATGAAGATTTCAAACCCTAATTTTGTTTTGAAAACCCCTAATTTAAAAATTAGGGTTTTGACCTTCTTTCTCCACCTTTCAATCCCTCTTCCAGAACCCCAGCTCCCAATTTTTCTGCAGAAGATATGCCATCCACCTTCGGCCACACCTAGGGCAAAGCGAGTTGCGGCGAGAAGTCAAGCCAAACGTCCACCGGAAAAGAAGGAAACTCGCCAAGAGCCTCTTCTACGGGCTCAAAAATCCTCACAAGACTTACCCAGACAATATTCTCTGAAGAGAGTTGCAGACAAGTAGTCTTAGGTGTAACAGGTTGGTCAGGTTCATAGAAAAAGACAACCAACAATGTGTGAGGGAGTGAAAGATGGACGGCGATGTGGGGCGAGGAAGAAGGCGACAAGATTTCAGATCTGTAAAAATGCGGGCGCAGCCGACCGGGCAAATCGATTTCTCCGATTTGTCTCTGTCGAGGTAGGCAGCAGTGGCTCCGATGCTGCAGCTGACGACGCTAGCGAGATTCGCGTCGCTCTTGTTGGGGATTTCTCTGGATCAGTGACCTTCTTTATCGGGTTCATGTGGCAGGGGCGATCGGCGGGGTGGTGGTCGGGCTGGCGGTGGCAGGGTGGGGGAACAGAGAAAGAGTAAAGTTTTCCTCCAAAATTCCAAGAAAACAGGCCGATCGCCCCTACCATATGAACCCGATAAAGAAGGTCACCGATCTGCACAGTCAGAGAGAGAGAGAGAGTAAAGTTTTTCTCCAAAATTTCAAGAAAACAGTCTGAGGGGCATTCATGTCTTTTCGCATTGCACCATTAACACCGTAAGAGAAAAAGTTACTTTTTGAGCTGACTGTAATTTTTAAAGATAGCGATAGTAGAGTGTAATTACGTAAAACCTCAGGGGTGTTTAGTGTAATTTACCCCTTTTTTTAAAAAACTGAAAACCAAAAACAAATTTGTCAAACGAAGCCTACATTAACGAGAGAAGGGAGAGAGAAAGAGAATATACTGCCTTATTTGTCCGCTACATAATGTAACGGACGAGTACTGTACTGTCCGCTACATTATGTAGCGGACAGATATAATCGGGAATTGAGGAGAGAGAGAGAGAAAGAAGTCAGAACATTAATGACAGAAAGAGAAAAAAGGTCCAAAAACTAGTCCGCTACATAATGTAGAGGAAGGACTCTTTTTAAGCTGAAGGGTATTTTTGTCACAAAATTGTGGCCAAATCGCGCTAGCAACTTCACCTATTTTGCTAGCGCTATCAACGGATCAGTTCCCTATATATATATATATATATATATATATATATATATATATATCACACAAACACACCCCCACACATATACACACACACACATATACATACATATAAGAATAAGAATAGATATAATATATATTCTAAGCGAGCTGTTCAAAATGTTCATGCTCGGCTCGCTTAAAAAATGAGCACAAAAAAGAACCCTCAATGACCGACCAACCACCACCTTCGACGACCAACCACAGCCATTGCGGAAAGTGAACATAAATGAGCATATTAGTGGCCAGTGGGATTTTGTTGACTTTAGCAAACACGTACAAGGTCAGATAGAAGAAAGAGTGCTATTAAACAAACATTAAAAGGGCATATTTGGGAAAACGTCTAATTGCTCATCTCATAAGTAGTCAGGCAAAAATTTAACAAAATGAAGGAGATCTGGAACTTCCATTTTGTGACGTAGACAGTCTCAGATAAGCTGGAGACTAAGGGCTTTCCCAGGGCTGGATGTAGATCAGCCCCATATATATGTATGTGTACATGCATATAAAAATATGTGCGTGCGTGTTCATACTTGTTCACATACATATATACTAGGCTGATCCGCATCTAATGTTGAGAAAAAAACCCTATTTCCTGGCATATCTCAACTGCCGACGTTGCAAAATGGACAGTTGAGATGCCTTATTTTTAATGGAAATTTTTCCTAACCCCCCCCCCCCCAAGAGGGGCGGTTAGCAATTTTGCCCCAAAATAACCCTCCTCATTTTGGGACAATATTACTAGACTAAAGTCAACCACTAATTGCTTATGTTTTCGATGGCTAGTATAGGGTAACATATCACCTACACTTCTCCTTTCTTTCTCCATTCTTGACGTGTGAATTCCATTGCAGAGGTTACACTTTGTTTAAAGGGTGTAATGGGAGTTAAAGATAAGAGTTCAACCATAGAATTACAGAAACCGTCAAGATCACTATATTCTCAAGGCACCATTGCCAATTTCCCTCGAAGAAGAAGCCAAGTCACATCCCCCTCAACACCCCCCCAAACCAACACCACTTCCACTACTGCACCCACAACTGCCAAACACCAAGCACCACTGACAAGCAACATCACCATCGTGCCAAACATAAACCACAAGATTGAACCCAAAAAAAAAAAAATTGGATCACTTGCAAACTCAAGATACACAAAATGCATCACCTCTAGAATATAGTCAAAGAACAAAAATATACGTGGAAACAGAAAAAGGTAAAAGAATTTGAAATATAGTTGGTAGATTTGAAAAAATAATTGGGGAATGGATTTAAAAATTGAAAAAGAAAGAGGGCACAGTGGCTACTCCGGTAAAGGGACGTGGCAACAGAAGATGGGATGGCCAGAGCATCGACGAGGTGCAATCATGGTGTCGGTAAGGAGCAATGGAAACCACCAAAGACAGCGCCGAGATCGGCGAGCAGCAGCGATGACGTTGGCGATATAAAGCTGCCACGTCAGTGAGAGGCGGGGCAGTGCAGACGAGGGGCGTGTGGCACTGGTGTCGGTTAAGGGTAGGTGGCAGTGGCAAGCCTGGCAGCTTAAATTTCCAAGGAAGTGTATTTTCCACTTTTCTTTTCTCTATGCTCTCCAAAGAAAGGGATACTAAAAAAGCTCCAAGGGTACTTTTGGACTTAACAATAACGGCTCCTCTTTGGGGTGGTTAAGCGAGAAATTAGAATTAAAAAGGTAGCTCAACCATCCATTTTACGATGTGGACAACTGAGATTCGATGGGAAAATTGTGGTTTTTTCTAGCGCTAGATGTGGATGGCCCCTTTGAAGAGGGTGTGTGTATACAGTTATATATATATAGAGAGAGTGAGAGTGAGAGAGAGAGAGAGAGAGAGAAGGAGGGAGGGAGAGAGAGAGAGAGAGCAATAGAAGAGTAGACAGAAAATGTAGATAGTGAGGTGGAGAGAACAAGCATTGTTTGTACAAAAGACAGTAAATGAAGGTAATGTGGTATTTTAAGGAATGGAGAGACCATGAACATCGTAAGCTCATGCTCATGGTTTTAATTTGTAATACAATCTGAAATCTTTTACTTGAATGAAAGAAAAGAATATGAAAGAGGCGGCTAGTGGGAAAAGAATGTCTTTGGGATTATGAAAGAGGCGGCTAGTGAGAAGTAGTCTTGCATGAGTTGAGACATATACAGATACCCAAAATTCTGATTTCCTGCCTATTCGTAGCAGTTAACTATTGGTACCTAAAAAAATGGTATGAAATTACCAAAAGAACCTGACTATGACCAATTTACACTTCTATAAAGAAGAAAACAGGAGAAAAGACATGAACAAGTATTCAAGCCCCTTCTAAAATGGAAGTTCTAGAACCATGACATGATCAACAATATTAGCAAAATTTACATGTCCATAGTTATCCATACCACACCATACTCATCTTATAAAAGGATACATCTCATAGAGAATGACTCGCAGTAGTATACATATTGAAACGATAAAACCATCACACGTGTTAATGTCGCACTAGTGCTAATTCTTAAACAGTAAGTGGCCAAGTGCTTATGCTATTCGAATTATACTACATAACCAGAGTATGATGTAAGAAGGTTAATTTTCGCCATATTCCTTCTTTCACACGCACGCGTATCTCTCTGTGTGTGTGTGTGTGTGTAAGAGCTGATCCCTGTATGTATCAGAGAAAAGATACATATACAGACACATAGAAATATATGTAGATATGTCTGTATATATATACAAATATGTATAAGAGAGGAACAGAAAGATAATGAAGGTACTGAGGGAAAGAGAACAACTATTTTTCGGGCTATTCTATCTTTCACATGTTCAAACATTATATGTATATCCTTCAAAATTCAATCGTCTCTTACCCGCATAATAAGAGACGCAATATGCAGAAGCAAATTTGATACACGATATGCATCTCAATTTGACACTATGAATATACCCACACCACATCAATGCAAGATACTACCCGAAGTCTATAGCTTGTCTATATGCATAAGTACACTCTTACTTCCAAAAATTCATCTCTCTCTCTCTCTCTCTCTCTCTCTCTCTCCCCCTCTCCCTCCCCTTCCTATTTCAATCGAGACACCTATAGAGCTCAAGTGGCCCCCGCTTCTACCTTTATCAGGCGGCGACAGCCCCCACCTACACAGCCACAGCATGAAGGAGCTGCTCTTCTTCATTAATGCGCACCGGAACCAATCACAATTTTCTCCAGATTGATTATGATGCTAAACCGAGACCGAGATTAATTATTTCAATCGAGACACTCAGATCCATAGAACTCTGGTGGCCCCCGCTTCTGCCTTTATCAGGCAGCAACAGCCCCCACCTACACAGCCACAGCATGAAGGAACTACTCTTCTTCGTTAATGCGCACTAGAACCAATCATTATTTTCTCCAGATTGATATATGATGCTAAACCGAGACCGAAATACAGAGATAATTGCATTATCTTACTCACCTTTTGTCATCCTGGATTTTCTTTTTCGTATGCCTTGGAAAGTGCCTCACATTTCTACCTTTATTATTATCAAAATATCCTCGGGAACAGACTAAAAAGCCGGGTGGAAGCACAAACAAAATGAGAGAGGAAACTTAGAAAGGGCAGATTCTTAAACAAGTACAACTAAAACGTGGATACCTTGTACCCTTTCTTGTTGCATCTGTAACTCAATCACCACAGCGTGAACACCACCTATAATTCACGTTCCATTGATTGCTATAAAGCACATATGGGTGCAAATATAGATACAGTTTTATATGTACAATAGATAGAACTATATATCAAACATATCCGCAGTGGTTCCAATATAAATTCAATGCAAAGCATATTTACAAGTCTCGTGTTTTTGCTAATCTGTTCACTTTGCGGAGACAAAGAAAACTTGTGCAACAAGAGACATACATACTCAGTATTTAGGGTTTTTAACACTAGTAGGACCTCGACTATCACTGCTTTTTAGTAGGAGGACCTCAACATTAATTTTTTTTTCATTTGAGGACAAACTTACCCAAAAAGTCACACTTAAAAGGCTTCCGGTAGAATTATACTAACTGAGATGTTATCATAGCGGTACTATTGTCTTTTACATTGGATTCATAGTGGTATCAGTGTCTTTGTGTTATCCTTTTTCTTCCCACTTTGAAGTCACGTTTCCAGTTCCAAACATCCAAACCTTGATCCATTGTTTCAAAACTTTATTTCTGGTTCATCGTTTTTTTTTTCTAAAGATTCACTCACAATTTTAAAAGAAATCTTCACTCGATGATTGCGGGGACCACTAAAACAGTAGCCACCACCATAGCACCACAACTAGCAACAATACCCAACGCCACAACTATATCGAGCATCACCAAAGACAGCAAAAGCTGCCAATGCCATGACGGAATCCAACCCCAGAACTGCCATCAGCACATTGCCACTATAGCACCACAACTAGCAACAACCATCAGCAGAATATTATCCGATTCCAAACACCCAAACCTTGATCCATTGTTTCAAAACTCTGTTTCTGGTTTATCGGTTTTAATTTTGAAGATTCACCTCACATTTTTTAAAATAAATCTTCACTCGATGATTATCGCCGGGACCACTACAACAGTAGCCACCACCATTGCCACCATAGCACCACAACTAGCAACAATACCAACGCCACAACTGTACCAAGCATCGCCAAAGACAGGCGAAGCTGCCAACGCCATGATGGAATCCAATCCCAGAACTGCCATCAGCACATTGCCACCATAGCACCACAACTAGCAACAATACCCAACGCCACAACTGTACCAAGCAATGCCAAAAACAGCCGAAGCTGTCAACACCATGATGGAATCCAACCCCAGAACTGCCGTCAGCAGATTATTAGCCCATCTCGGTGGTGGTCGCCTAGCGGTGGTCTGTGACGGCGAGGAGCGATGAAGGAAAACTAAAGAAAAAATCCAATTCTTGGGTCACAGCGTCGGTGGTGTTTGGGGTGGTAGTGATTAGGTGATGGTGGTTGAGGGTGGTGGTGGTGATTGAATGGCGGGTGGTGTAGTGGGGTCATCGAGTAGCACGTGGTGGTGGAAAGAATAAAAGTAAATTAAAACCTTAGAAACTAAGGGCAAGAGTAAATGCACTATCTTTTTGCTCCTTAAAGGTTTAAAATGACTCTAATGCTTATTATTGCGACAAAAAGATATAAATTTAGCAAAAAGATGTGCACATTTAGCCTCACTTTAAACATATCACTACAAAAATTAATGGATTCTTTTTTAACTCCAAAAAATGAAAAAATCAACAGGGTATGAAAATTTCTATAGCCCCTATGTTAAGGGTGATGTGCCTTGCAAATGATGACCTAACTGACCTCTTCCTAACTCCGGCTAACTGAATGGCCACATTGGACAAAATTTTGAGTCTCGTGACCATAATGTCAAAAAATAAAGTTCAGTGGGCATCAAGCAATTGGTTCATAGTTCGGTAGCTGTTGGTGTATTTTACTCTGCCAAATTGACATTTAGGAGTAAAGAACATCGCTAAAATGGAGTGTCTACACCGTTGAAAAGGGTCCTAGGCACCTATGTTACATGGACTCTACAAGATGCGTGAAGGATCCATGTTGGACACTCGGCATTGAGACATGGGTATGGGGCACGTGTTCAACAAATTTTTTGGGTATGCAACTAAGTACACTATCTTAAAATGTTTCTTATTACTATAAAATGATATCAGCTTTGAATTAAAACAATGTGCATCGCATAAAACACCACGTCAACTGAGGAATAACTAAGAAATAACGGTATATAGGAGTATTTTGCCGTTTTCCCATGTCTTTGGTTTTGAAAATTAGAAGAATACGATGCTTGGACACGTATCCGACTTGGACACTCATACGGAGTCCACGTAACATTGGTGGGTAACAGTGGTGTTAATGAGGCAGTGGTAGTATCTTACTCTTGCTGATTGTTACCGTATGGAGGTAACGGCTATGGCGACCAAAGGAGTGGTCTGATAAAAAGAATAATAAACTAAAGAGAAAGAAAAGGAAAACCAGAAAAACAAAATAAAAGAGAAGAAACAAGAGTTTTGTTTTCGTTTTTTCTCCTCTTCCGGTGTAGAGACTAAATACCCTCGACTTAACATCTCTATTAAGAGAAAATGAAAGGAAGTCCTTATAGTGTGTACTTTTGGTGACTTAAAGTTCAAGTCCTTCTACTATAATGTGGTGATAGTTCGGATACTACTAGTGATAAAAACATGTGCTAAATTTCAAGGATTCCTTTGTTTCCACGATTAAGCTAATTTTCATAGAACGTTTTTACAGTGTGTCCACTTATTTTTCTGTCATCTCTCTATCTCTCTCTCTCTCCCTCCCCCTCCCTCCCCCTGCCCAGGCCACAACATTTACGATTTCACGACAAAGCAATCTAAATCTTAACTCAATTGAACTTATTTGTATCCAATTTACAGATAAGTATGTAATTTGAGTTTCAAAGCACGCACTTACTGGTTGCGTCTCGCAAAGTTCTTCTTACCCTGGCTTCAAGTAAAGCCATTGTGACAGATCAAAGAGACCAACTCTTATATCTAATATCTAAACCACCTTGCTAATTAGCGAAGGTGAACTAGTTCTGGACAAAAGGCTTATATAATAATGATGAAAGCACCCCTTCGTTTCCTCAATTATTTCAATTGTTTTTGTGTAGATGTCACAAATATAGGGAATCAGAATCAGAGAGAATGAGAAAGGGGTGAAGAAGCTCATTAAAGGGTGAATCATCCCTAATATCCTTAGACATCACCATCGCTATTCATCAGAAACAGAAGTAAGGATCAGAAAGAGAGGAGTTTTAGTGTGAGTCTGTCATGTCACCTAAGGAGACGCAATAAAACCAAGAATTGGAGTCACCAAAATAAAGTGAGAAACAGCTAACTTATCATATTGCATTTCCTTAAAATTTAATTTCCATAGCTTGTCAGCTTGAGAATTAAATTTATACCTAAAAGGAAACTCAAAGAGCAATAACTATATGAATCACTGAAATTTATGATTCTGACCCCCAGCTGCTGATTCCTTAAGTTACGAAGTCGGTATGAAACCTAGAAGCATTCTATATCAGTCAACCATGTCTGTTATTCATTTACTCTACATTGTTTAAACCATCGGTAGCACGTATACGGACTGACAAAAGATATGGAATAGCAGATGTTTATCTTGCCTATTATATAATCTTCAGAATAAAGCAGGTTAAAGGAAAATGGCCCAACCTTGCTTAATATCCCATTGTCCAGCATCCAAGCTGTCGGAATGTGAAACTCCTTGCAATGGCGCATCAAAGATTCTCTTGTTCGGAGAAGGCTATAAACAATACGCTCCATCCTGGTAAATACAAGAGACAGTCAAGCAATTTATGTTCAATATGTCACAAAGACAACACAAACACCTTAGAAGACTTTAGAGTGCGAAACAGCAAAATGTTGATAAAAGATATTATTCGCTTATTACTTATCCTACTAAAACTGAAGATTTGCAGGTTCTTACTTCTCAGACAAGGCTACCGTTTTCTTTAGTGAAATATCACATGGTAATTGACAGTCATCCTTGTAATTAGCAACTTCATATTCCAACTTCTTGAGATCTCTGTACGCAAATGCTGCCTCTCGTAGTGTATCAGCTTTTTTCTCCGGCCAGTCAAAGTGCTTAAGGACTGCCGTTTCATCCACCTTCCAAGATGAAACAGGCATAATGAGCACGACAAGAAATAAGAAAAGAAATGGAAAAAGAAAAACAATGAAATCTGCAGATCTTTCTCAGTAAACGTCAAATCCATGATACATCTATAACACAAGTCAATTTGTTCCATTATCCTCCGGGGCAGAAACATTTGAAGCAATTTCGAGTTTCGCGAGTAGCAAATAAGAAGTTACTGGGATGTAAATGTGCAACCAGAACAAGAAGCCACAATTTTCTCTTCAAATTCTAAGACTTCTGAAATTATTTCAATGAAGCAATAAATGTTCTGGTTGATTCCAATAATCAACTTACAAGGAAGCAGAGTTCCTCGTCCAGCCACTTTACAAACGCACCCACATCTTCAATATCCTGATAAGCTGCATTGTTGACCTCTCGTATCAGGGTATTCACAAAATCTCCCTGGGTCTCCACATCCGCCTTTATCTAATTACATTGTTAAAAAGTTCGCGATGTATCAGAAGTAGCACACCTAAAATTTGGAAAGCCAAATTTGAGAAGCAATTTAAGCATAATCACTTATGTATCATCTGATTGCTTTGAGTTTGTGAGGAAATAATAACAATGTCACTTTGAGAACTCCAACACTGTTTTGATCTACAAATTAGAGCTTTTTCTCGTTTTCTATGTTGTGCCAATCAGATGGAACATTCTGGAAGATCTATCACTACTTACATATATTATTGCTTTCAAGATGAAAAGCAAAACAAAGTTTGGCAGCACTTACTGCAAGCAAATGCGATGACCGATTCTCAATTTCACCAATCATGCTGCTGCGAACATTTGGAACAACTGAACCATCAGAGATTCCTCCATTGACAGAATCTTTCCTGGAGTCCCTCTTCATAAGTGAATGATAGAACTCAACTACTTGTGGAGCTCGCTGCACAGTCCCAGCGGGACTTCTACCCATAAATGTTGGAGGAGGTGGTGGAGGAGGGGGAGGTGGTGGAGCGAATTGTGCTGAACCTTCATTTTGTCCACTGGAAACAGTACAGGAAGGCCTCGGAGGGGGGTTTGGAATACGCAAAGCCCGCTTCTCAACTTCGGAAGAAGCTTTTGACTTAGTTTCCTGGAAGACGCCAAGGAATTGAGGACTTTGAATGTCAATCAAATCATAGTTTTGAGAAAGTAGTGGCTCTGCCTGCTTTTCCATAAAACCATCAGATTGTCTTCTCTTCCTCAGTATCAAGTCTTCTGCAGAACCTTTTGATGCACTTATAGAGTGCCTTCTTCTCGGACTATGCAAGGCTTCCCAATTACGATCTAAAGTATTATCTTGGTACCCTAAGGTTTGCGGATATTCATCAGATATAGGCCATTTCCACAACCTCTTAATCAGATCTAACTTCTTTGTGCCGTCTTCACTGTTATTATCACTTGGGCAAGATGACAAGCCAAAAGATTCACTACAACTTTCACTGGATTTAGGCCCCAATGACTTATCGGCACTCATGGACGAGAAAGTTTGCAGCTCATTTCGTAGACATGAATTGACCCACCTCAGGTAGACAAGCTCTTCAACCTCGTTCAACCGATTCATTTGTAGACCTTCAACTTGTTTACATAGATCTTCATTTGTGCGTCTTAACAACGAAGACTCCACTTTTATCTTTTCAGCAGTGTCCCTCTGACAAAGCCACAAAGTAGGTATTTAGGATTGGAGCAGATCCAGCTCAATAACATTTAAACAAAATCACATCCCCACCCCCCAACTCACACCACACATACATGCCTCACCCACAATATTATTAGTAGAGCTGTTTTATTTGTGAGTGGACGAAAAGAGGGAATTCATTCCATAAAATAGTAAGAAATGTTTATGTGTATGGCCTTCATTATCTCAGCGGCACATAAAGGTCCAAAGAAGAGGTAGCTCAATATAAAGATCTAACTTCTGATCGTGCACATAAAGGGACATTGATATAGATACCTCAGAATCTTTTGCAAGAGTGGCCAACTGGGACTCCATTGAAGAAAGTCTGCAAGCAAGGTTTCTCCTCTGAAGCTTCAGCTCCATGTTCAGGCGCCTCAATTCCACAACCTCCATATCAACATCACGTGAAGGAGGTGCTGTTGAAATTCCATGACCTTCCCTCCTCGACAAGTCATCCCGCCCGTCCAGTACACACGTTAAAGACATTAATTGTTCGGAAAGGTTCGCCTTTTCTGATTCCAGCAACCCAACTTTGAGGACAAGGTCATCGATCTCGTTGTTCTTCAATTGAAGTTCCCTCTCAAGCTCCAAAACTCTCGAGTTTCCCTTACTACCCACGAACTCAGCTTGTAATTCGGCTTCTCTTACTTTCGACTCCTGAAGCAAGCTTCGTAAATGATCTAGCTCAAGCAACAAATCACGAGATTCCGAAGACTTTGTCCGGTTGACTTGAGTCGCCTGTGGATGAACTTGCACCGTATTAGCAGAACACGATAAGTCACTAATAAAAGACCTTTTCACCCGCAAATGCGAGGGCGCGGAGCTTGTTAAAGGTACTCTTTTGTTCTGGAGGGTGCCTTGCAACTTGGTTTTCCTCTCTGCTGAAAAACCTTTTACAATGTTAGACCCCCATGAAGATCTTGGTTTCGGAGGATAGCCGTTTCCTTTAGCATTGTTACCTTTTGATATCTGATTTTGATCTGCAAACTTTGACGCTTTCCCTCTATTCTCGGATAGAGTTTCTTCTCCCATGATGGAAGACCGTTTTTATAACACAACCAAATATATACAAGCACTATAAATGTTCAAAAATCTCCAGATATAATTACTCCAAAGCACATTGAGCCCTAAACCGACAAACCCAAGGCCAGGTGAAAAGAAAAAAAAAAGTGGGTTTCTTCGAAACAGACCCAGGTATGAGTTAGAAGCTAGGTTTTGAGTAACGTAGAACTAGGAAGATAAAAGAACATGCCCAGCAGTTTGAATCCTAAACCCTTCAAAACTAACAGTAGAATGCAAGCATTCAGGCATTAAGAAGCCCAACGATACAGGGACGGGCTTATATAAACAGAACTAGACACAGTTTAGAAAGTTGGGTTTCAATGATAAGGAGCTACGAAGATCAAGATTGAAGCTAAACCCTGACCTTTTAGATATCCCGGCAAATCCTACAACTACTTACCTGGATAGTTTGAGACATCCCAGCAATTGGAACCCTAACCCAAGAAAAATTAGTGTTTCTTTACAAGCATTCTGACATAATAAACCCATAATAATTCAGGAAAAGGGTTTCTTTGTACAGAACGGGTTCTGATTAGCTGGGTTTAAGTAATTTGGAGCTATGAAACACAAGTCCGAAGCTATTTCAGTACAGAAACCTAAACGACAGTATTGGGTGGCTAAAATTGAGTATCAGGGCATGGATTCGCTTGCTCTTACATTAGGCTAACAGTGAAATTGGAAGGCGACGAATGTCCACGACGTCGAAGGGTAATGGGAGCTCAAATTTTGATGATTTAGGCCACTGGAAGAGAATAGTAGCTTTCTTTATTGGGCGCATATATGTTCGAAAGTGTAACCCAAATTTGAATTCGAAATTTGAATGTAACGGGCACTCTTGTGACTTCACATCGTACAGTTTCACCGTGCGGCAGTGCAAAAATTGGAAAAGTAAACCCGGACCGGATAGTGAACCGGTGAAGTACCGGGTCACGGTTCAGTTTGTGCTGGCACTAAATTAAGGGGGAAAAAAATACCATGTCTTTAAAAATAAAAATAAAAACATATTTTCAAAATAATTTTTACACTTTTTGCAACACAACGAATTCGAAGGTTCATACACATCCTTAAACCAAAATCTAATTATATCTTAAACATAATTATCATAATGGTAAAGTAGAGTATCTAAAATACCCAAACATAATCTTTTAAATCTCAAATACTTAATCAAAAACTTAATTACATTAACAATTAAATCTAAAGTAAACAAAAATAAAATAAACTAATACTTCATCCAAAAAAATTCTTAATGTCAACTACTCCCAATTGCAAACACAAAATTCCACTGTCATCTCACCCTTTTATGCTACTTTTGACCTAAAAAGGGACGAAATAGAAAGCAAAACGGTGAACACGAATTGTCCTGTAAGATATCTTACACACGGACAGGTAAAATGAATACATATTTCAGTTATAAAATAGAGCCAATAAATAAGTACATAGATAATCTAATCGAATTTCTCAAGCGAATACAAAGAGTGACCAAAAAAAGGTTAAATAATTGATAAGTGAAATATCAAGAATAACTTATCAAATCTAATGGGTATTACATACAGAATTGTCTATCCTAAATTGTAGTCATACCGGATAGAATATCGCAGCTAATATATCACATAAGTCACGAATCACCTATAAAGTAATCGGATAAATATACAAAATATTCATTTCAAGTCCAAAAATAGTCATTCTTGACTCAAATGAAGAGGACGTAACTATGAATTCAGCAAAATAAAAATCAACTCAATTGGAGATTGGACAAGTGAGTTATTGTCAAAAAAAATAGGTAAAAATTTAAGGCGGGAATATAGAGAAAATACCAAGAGGATATGTGACGACACTTTGGGAGAACATTTAGGATTTGGCCTTTGTTTTGGCCGTACAAAAATGTGAAGTGAGGAAGCATAAACTGATAATAATAATAATAATAATAATAATGTGAGAAGGGATAGAATTTTGGGTGTATATCAAGAAAATAGTGCATAAAAACCATTAT
The DNA here is from genome assembly GCA_033070095.1 of Escallonia herrerae. Taxonomy (NCBI): domain Eukaryota; kingdom Viridiplantae; phylum Streptophyta; class Magnoliopsida; order Escalloniales; family Escalloniaceae; genus Escallonia; species Escallonia herrerae. The sequence goes on from JAVXUP010000556.1 coordinate 324,184, forward strand.
CCTGAGCAATGAATTTTACATCAAAAATATTCTCTTTATCTTAGACCAATCACATCATTACGATTGAAAACCAAAATAATAAACTAGTCCTTTTCTTTTTTCTTCTCTTCAGTCTCTCAAGAAAAAATATGAAGACTTGATGGTGCCGGGAATGGTTCGATGATACGTGGAGGTGCCACAAAGGATGCGGTCTGAGTTGGCTTCCAGGTAGGCAACGTGGGAGACAGCAAGGACGGCGCAAGGGCCGAGGACAAGGCTCCCCAGACAGGTCGTGAGGGGTGGCAGTGCTGCGCAGGCAAGGTGACGATGAACAGGACCGACAGTCTGCAGTCCGTAATGAGGGTATGGCGTCCACGGTCCGTAGACGGGAGTTCAAGTATATTTCTCTCACTAGAATTCCAGAGAGAATGTTTCCTTTAGAGAGAGAAAGTGAAAAGTCCAAAATGAGAATCCGATCCTTGAAAAAGCTCCAAAGTCCACTATTTATAGGCAAAAATGTGCATGTGTCATAAGTTGACATGTGTCGCCCCCTGGGAACGACACGTCACCAGGGGGCCAACGCACTGACCCTTCGTTGGACTGCCGGTTCCTAAGTTCGTGCTGCCCTGCCCTTGCAACACCTCTCTGCCTGTCTGAGGAGACTGATCATGCCGCGGTAGCATGGTCAGAGTAGCCCGTTGCCCCAGCCTCCAGTCCAAGCCCTTACTGAATCCCACAGGTCTGGCAGCGGCGGGGAAGACCCGACGCCCAGCTGCCAGGTGGACTAGGCAAGATGCCCTTCCGAAGACCTGCTCCCGTCTCCGAGTGACCCGGGGGTCATAGTCCTTAGGGGTGCCGACGCGAGCCCCCAGTGCCAGAGCACGTAGGCTAGTCACGCAGGCACCCTGGCGGAGATAGTGTCCTGGAGGAGTAGCCTATCCCGTAAGCATATAACATGATTGCAGCGCATGGGGCGCGGTTGAGTGCGGGCGACGAGGGTCGCAGAGTGATCTCCGAGCGACGAGGGTCGTTGCGCGGATGGCGCGCGACCGCGAGCGACGGTTGTCATGGCTATGGCGGAGTGCGGCCGCGAGCGACGGTCGTCGTGACAATGGGGTGGGGTCAAAGGTGACGGCGTCGGTGTTCAAGGCAGGTGGCCGACCCCCATGGGGTGGCCGACCCCCATAGGGTGGCCGACCCCTTGGGGGAGGCCGACCCCTAGAGGGTGGCCGACCCCTTGGGGGAGGCCGACCCTAGAGGGAGGCCGGCCCCTAGAGGGTGGCCGACCCCTTGGGGGAGGCCGACCCTAGAGGGAGGCCGACCCCTTGGGGTGGCCGACCCCCTTGGGGGAGGCCGACCCTAGAGGGAGGCCGACCCCTTGGGGTGGCCGACCCCTAAGGGAGGCCGACCCTTGGGGGAGGCCGACCCCTTGGGGTGGCCGACCCCTTGGGGTGGAAGGCACGCCGAAGTCGCTTCACGAATGGTTCACGTGACTTGAGCATGCGTTGCTTTGACCGGCCCTCGAGCGTTGAAAAGTTGACCGCTGACTGGGTGATGTGTCGTGCAAAGTGGGTCCCTTGGCGGGTCTTGGGGTGCGACCAGAATAGGGTATGAACAAGACTCTTATGTCTTCTTCATCATTATATACTCCTTACGTCCTACATAATTTGATTAACTTTCCTTTTTGGGCAGTCTCACAAAAATTGCTCCTTTCCAGATTAAAAAAAATTATGTTGGCACTTTTACGTATTTACCCTTTTACACGTTTTTATTCTATATCTGTATCCACATTTAAATCTTTACCAACTAATTTTCTCTTTCATGCCCACTTTCTTATACTTTTTTATTTATTTCTCTCTCCACATTTAACACTCCACTAACTCAATTTCTCTTTCACCCACTTTCTTTCTCCCCTCTCTTTAAACGGTAGAACGAGAAACACACTATATATCACTTAAATCTTTAATCTGCACGCAAAAAAAAAGACTTAATCCCAAAACTGTATCCTCAAGTTTATCCCAAGTACAGCTTTAATACCCAAGTTTGAAGGTGTGCCAAAGAAGTACATAACTTTTAAAAAGCATAGCAAATCAGTACCGAAGCTGACGGAGAACGGATGCTGTTAAAAAGTCAGCGGGGTATGACTGTCATTATTAAAAAAAGGACATAAAAGCCTGTCACGCGGCCACGTGGCATGCCTTTTCTCTGATCGCTTTTTACGTTCCCAGACAAATTCAAAATCTCCCTTAAAATGTAACCGCCAAACTTTGATTTGTCTTTCATCCCCAAAATCCAAACCAAGATTGACGGTTGCTGAACATGATTAAGCATACATTAATCAACCTGGCAGAATATCGACTATTGGACATTGGCGATGAGGTGGGAAATACAACCGACGGAATGGAAAGACAAAGGGAATCCGGTGTACGGTAAGTTGTCTGAACCCAATGCACAACCATTATGGTTAATTTGAACCCTAAAACTTGTATATCTTAACTCGTTGTTGTGGGTGTTTGCGGTAATCTTAATCTGAACTTGCACTGTGTAAATTTTTCGTATTTGCAAAGTGAGTGGAAGAACATGCTCTATATTTTGAAAGTATGGTCCCCTTTTCTTGTTGATTATGCAGACCCGAATGGTACACTATTTACTCTAAGAATCAACCATAGGGGGAAATTTAAAAATATCCAACAGAAAGTGTATGACCCATGTCATACTAAATTTGTGGATTTCTGTGACATTGATATTTTTAGTATAATTGAGTTTGGAAAAATTTGTGATGGTTTAGGGCTAATGGGTTACATGGATATGTTCTATTTAGTGCCAAGGAAGAGGTTAGAGGAAGAACTAGTTAAGTTAGAGGGTGACAGTTCAAGAGAAGCAAAAGAAGGCCAGGCAGGGCAAGCAGTAGGCAGAAACATGGCAATTAGTTGATGTATAAGGCACTAACCTATTTTGACCCAAGTAGTTGATGTTTTTGGATGTTAATATGTTAGGTATTTAGAATGGAACTTATTATAATTTGGGGGTACTTATTTGGTGTATTTAGTAATATTTTGTACTTAATTGGTATAATTAATATAAGCAAAGTACTTATTTGGTACACCTGAATTAGGATAGCTACTTGTTTGGTACAATATTATTCTTCAATAACGGATATGCCAATAACTCTGCAAATAAATGTTTAGGGACTTCTTTGGTATACCTGATTTAGGGCAGATACTAATTTGGTACAAATTAAGTTCAGGAACTCGTTTGGAACTGAGTATTGTCCAAAGAAGTCTGTCCATTCGTTTAACCAGTTCAGGTACTGATTTGGTACGATTTAGTTTTTACATGTACTCCGTTAGTATGTTTACTTTTGATATTGTCGTTTTTCCTCAAGATCTTTCGTTGCCGTCACACAGCCCAAAAACACCATGTTCGAGCACCCACCAAATTTGAGCATTTCACACATTGATATTTCGAATACACACATAAAACATACATTCTTACAGCTAAAATACCATATAATTCATTAGCTAAATGATTTCTGAACAGAAGAAAAGGAATTAGATTTGATACTCTGCTATTGTTCTTCCTAAACAGAGCCAGATCTACAAATTACAGCCCTTTTCCAATAACATTCCTCTCACTCCCACTGAATATCTGCATTAATATTACAGCCCATGTTAGTGCAAGTGCAGCCTTCAGCCAACAATTCGTCCTTCTGGCTCGCTCCAATTCCATGTTGACCACTAATGGGTCTCGCCAACGAAAGTAATCACAGTGCTAGAGCTGCAAAATCAGTGGGACTTTTGTGAGATGTCCTCAAAGTGAAAATTGCGACACTAAGTAAATTGCGATTCAAGCTGATGGAGCTCCAAAATTAGGGTTTTGCAACACTTACCCCATTGTTCCCACAACTCCAAAATTGCCTCCCAGGATTTCGAGCAGTCAACGATGTCACAGATCTTGCCCTTTTCATGCACTGACATAAAGGGGTATCCATGGTTTTCGTGGAAAAGGGGAGAAAACCCAGCATTTCGAGCGTGTCTTGTGTTGTATTTCTTTTTGACCACTAATGGAGGAGAAAACCCAATTTAGCGGGAATTAAGCAAAAGAAGAGAGAGATAGGGGGAACTGATTTTTGGAAGGAAGGAAGCTCTGAATTTGCCTTGGGAATGTAAAAAGGGGTCAGAGAAGTAAAAAGGGTCAGAGAAAAGGCAGGCCACGTGGTCGTGTGACACAGGCTTTTATGTCCTTTTTTTTAATATTGACAGTCATATCTCTCTGACTTTTTAACGGCATCCGTCCTCTGTCAGCTTAGGTACTGATGTGGTATGCTTTTTAAAAGTTGGATACTTCTTTAGCACAACTTCAAATTTGGGTACTAAAGCCATACTTGAAGTAAACTTGAGGGTACAGTTTTGAGATTAGGCCAAAAAAAAGATTTGATCAAATTATGCGAGACGAAGAGAGTCGTTTGTTAATGTAATTATAATGTAACTTAAAGTCCTAATTGCTAGCTAGTACAATGATAATAAAACTTAAAGTTTGCATTTGCTGACACAACTACAATATAAAGTCCTGGTAGAAGTCAAAAATCATTTTGATGTCTAATCTAATCATATTAGCCAGCAAATAATATTAGATACTGTCACTACAAGGATTTCCAAACAATTTTCTTAAGACCTATTAATTCAAAGTCATATTTTTTTCCTGTATAGTATTTACACAAATAGCCTAAATTAAATCTGGGTTTTAATATTCTTCCTCCCTTAAATAATTCCATTCTTAGAACTGAATGTTCTACAATAATCAAACGTAACTTGTTATCTTGCAATATAAGTTACCCACCTTCAATGAATTTTCATTCTCAAAATATTTATGGCTTGGCTAGCATATGAAGCCTACTAAACTAAGTTGTTTCACTCAAAATTCACTGCATATGAAACAAATGATATCAATCTCTATGATATCACGCTTCCAATATGCTACTCTCATAATTTGTCATACGATTTGCATAGTCTACCTATCTGTAACATGTTTAACTTTAAATCCTAAGGTGTACCAAATAATAAGAAATTGCCATACGACTTGTACTCTACAAAAAATATTTATAGAAGCCAATAATACAAAATTGCGTTGATCGGTCAAATATTCAACTCGCGACAAAGCAGATTCAAGTGTTGTGGTTTGCACCAAACGCAACTTAATGGTACAACAAACTAGGTCTGATCCATTATTAGGGGCCATTCATGTCACATGTCAGAATCAAGTCAAAATTTTGATGAAGACTCATTTCAAGATTAAAGATGGACAAAACCCTTTTAATTACAAAGTCAAAGCTCAAATCACAGCCTTTCCAAAATAAAGCCTACCACCTTGCCCATAAATAAAGGGCTTGGGGTAGAAAAAAGGACACACACGATCTATAATCAAAGCCAAAGCTCTGACGAATATACGTCGTCATACACTTTGTGCTTCATTTGAAGAACAATATGCACTAACCTAGTGTCATTCTTTAGTCGAGCATTTTCAAGACACAAAGACTAATTTTTTTTATTTTTTTATCTTACATTAATGAGAAGAATTGCCTTCAATATCGCTGACTCTACAAGTTAAGGATCCCGCACTTGTTTGAGGATAAAGCCTTGAAGCCTTCGATCAAGCATCATTTTGACGATCTTCCAACTGCAAAGATTAAAAAAGTCAAGTGATGTAACCCTTATTTTATATTTCATAAGTTGAACTTTGTGCAATTTTTTTTGTCTTGCAGCTTTAGGCACGAAATTAGTGTGTACAAATTTCTGGCACCCTATAGGACCACTTTGCCTCACATCTCTTTCTCCGTAGATGATTCCAAAATAACCTTCCACATAACAATGGCACCAAAGAAAGTTCAGCAAGTTCAGCTAAGGAGAATGCCACGAAAAGTGTCGCCACGAGAAGCAGTAACAGCAATACTTCTACCAATCCTGTGACTCAAAGTAGGCCAAGGATGAGATTGTTATCCCTGCCCAAGGAATGGCACTTATTTCCAATCCACGCTTTAAACTCAAAGAGGCAGTCATTTCAAATTGTGAGGGAGGCGGGGTATCAGGATACAAAATCCTCAATTTTTTGTTAGAAGAGAGTGTCTATCATGAATGTCTCCATATTCGTCCCAATACACATTAGATGCGAACTCCAGCACTGGCTCACAATAGAGATCCTAATCAGGGAGCCCGAAACACCCTATGTCCCCAGCGTACTCTGAGTCACACACATACCCACCTGTCATTACCATTTACGTCATGATGACCAGATCATTAGCAGTGGAGGACTAGCTAGCCATTATGTCTCATACCATTGAAAAGCTGACTACGATCGTAAAGGAAAAAGATTTCCAGATTGTGACTCCCATGAATAAGTTGGAGTTATAATCCAACGAAGACCCCAACTACGGTGAAGTCAATGAGACCTCCAAGAAGAATGAAACCAATGAGCATCCTGATGCATCCACCTCTAGTGGATATGAAAAAAAAAGAGTAAGTCCATCTCCACTACTTACTGTCTGTCAAGCAACTGGAAGACATGATGGCAAATACAATTAGGGCTCTATATGACGGACCCTCTCGCGATAACCTCATATACTCGAAGCCTTATATGAAATGAATCGATAACATGAGGATGCCAATTGGGTATCAACTGCCTAAATTATAACAGTTCAATGGGAAGGATAACCCAAGGCAGCATGTCACCTATTTCATCGAGACTTGCAACTACATTAACGAAAGGGAAAGTCCTCATGAAGCAATCTGTTCGAATCCTTTGAGGGAATGCATTTGATTGGTTACGGATCTGGAGACTAAGTCAATAGGTTCTTTGGAAGAAATGGACCATGAGCTCCAAAATTGCTTTTACAGCACCCACCACTATGTGAGAATGATAGTACTTACCAATAGCCTATAGTGGACTACATCTATAGGTGGCGAACCTTGAGCTTGTATTGTAAACAGTCTATTAGAAGCCCCTGTTGTGGAAATATTTATGCAAGGCATGCATTAGGGGTTGTTATATATTCTTCAAGGTAGCAAAATGTGTACCTTTGAGGAGTTGGAAACAAAAAGGCCACAACATTGAAAATCACCATGGCAAGTCATAGCAGAAATAACCCACCAATAGGTGACCCCCAAAAGAAACCAAAAAAGTGAAAAGGAGATGGGTTCAAAAGCAAATACTGAAGATTTGATGGTTGTCACTGCATCTCTGTTAAAGATCTCCAACAAACGCAAAAGGAAAAAAGAAACAAGAAAAAAATCAACTCAAGGGAGAGAAAGACAATGGCCCAAGTTGAAAGAGTTAGAACAAAAAGTCTATCCCTTTTCGGACTCAAAAGTCCCAGGGATATTAGACTTGTTTCTCAAACATTAACGTATTGATCTCCCAAGGTTAAAATGCACATAGGAGGAGGGTCAAGTTAACAAGCCTACTACAAGTACCACAATCTCATTAGTCATCCAACTGAAAAGTACTTCACACTCAAGGAGGTGATTATGGACTTATCTAAGAAAAGGAAAACCCATGTAGATGATGAGGAGGTAGAAAAGTCAAACAAAACTTCGATCCTCTTTGGATCTATAACCTCTTCAGCTTCTTCTCATCAACAAGAGAACAAATGGCCAAAGCCCTCCGTGCTGGGGGCATCCAAAGCTTAAAAGATCGCGAAGAGACTCAACATCCATTTGAATATCCTCAGAATGTAAAAAGTTCAAGCCGTCAAATGGGATAAACTAAAACCATATCCAAGATCAAATACTACAGCCCTTGGGTATTATGAAAAAAGAACCTAGCCAATTTGTCTTCATCCGATCAAGCTTCATAGGCAGATTTAAAGGTCAAAATCAAATTATTTGTTTGAAGATCGAGCTCTAAAGCCCTTAAATCAAAAGTGAATAGTCTTCGTCCGATCAAAGCTCCATGCACAAAATTGAAGGCCAAAATTAAATTAAGTGCTTGAAGATCATGCTTTGAAGCTCTTCAACTAAATTAAACTGCGATGGCAACGCTCCTCAGCACGAGCTTAAACTGCGATAGCAACGCTCCTCAGCACGAGCCTAAACTACATAACCAATTATCCTAGCCCACATAAGCTAAAGCTACACAAGGCACAAAAAAAAATCTATTAGTCACTTAAAGAAAAAAAAAACTTGGAAAGGTTAGTCCATGATAAAGTCTCGAGGCTAATTAGTTAGTCGTGCCAATTACAAGAAACGCGATAGTCCTGTCAAGTTCAACTACCATGCAATGGGGGCAAGTCTAACAGCGAGTCCTGTCGAGCTCCAGTTTGTATCCCAATGTGATGAAACTTCGAACCATCTTGCTTTACAGAAGTTGAGGTCAATAAGAGACTATGCAAAAGAAGGTAAGCCCTATTGCAGGTTTTGTCAAGAATACCTTTGATAAGAAATTTCCAGATCAACTAAAGGACGTGAAAAAGAAGGCAAGCCCTATTGGAGGTCCCATCAAGCATAGCTTCAATACCGAATGTGCAGGTCAACTAAATGACATGCAAAAGAAGGCAAGACTATTTGCGTGTCCCTGTCGAGCACACTTTCGAACAAAAAGTGCAAGTCATCTAAAGACTGTGCAAAAGAAAGCAAGACCAACTACAAGGGAGTTTTCGGTGGAATGGTGAAATGCATAGAGATCAAGAAAAACAACAACGGGAAAGTAATCTGCTAGGCCAACATTGACACTGAGAGGTAAAAGCTAGGGGAGAGAATAAGATTAGATACCCCATTAGTCCTAGCCATGAACGATGATTACTAGGCACTGTGCGTATCAACCCACGCACTATTGTAACTAACACTTTAAGTATCCCGCTTAGGGAGAACGTTCATCTTGTCAAGCACACTTTAATGGGATGAAACACGAAATCATCTTGGTCACGTCAAAATTGCCGGTCAACAAAGTACTTTGTGCATGAGGACTACTCTGAAGTCATGCCGAGTGGAACTTCAAAGCAATTCAATAAGTCTTGCCGCAACTGTATCCACAGTGCAAGTCAAGAAGTGAAAGTCCACGTGCGAGACATATCGAGCACATCACTGAAACCAATCAAATGAGTCTTGCCTCGATTGTTTATGTAATGCAGATCAATAGAAGACTTGCATACAAGGGGAAGTCCATGTGGAAGAGGTGTCGAGCACATTATGGAAACCAATCAAATGAGTCTTATTGCAGCCGTGCCTATAATGCAGGGTGTAGACACCCCATTTTTTAGTTATTTTTTTATTTAGGCTTTATTTTTAATTAAAGTTTATGAGTATGGGTGTAGGTCTAATACTATATTTAACTTAATCCGGTCCATTAAGTCCACTTGTCCAGTCCAATCAATAATGGGGCTCTGTCTAGTCCAGGTGTCAAGAGTGGTTCACTTAGAAGATTTTATGAATTATTTGTGATTTATCCTTGATGCAAGTGATTTAATCCTTGAGTCACATGAAATATAGAGACAATGTTTGAATCTGATACATCCCATCAAATATATCAGAGATAGTTATTAAATTAGGAGCAGATAATATCTTGAAAATACGTGAAAAAGTATTTTAAAATTATGGGATAAACTGCCAGATTTTTTACAAAGCGACCGTTAGTTTTTTTCAGTTTGTGTTTTTTATTAAATATTTTGCTTTATCTCGAGATCATATAATGAGAAGCCCATCTTTATTATTTTGGTGTCTCAGACCTCAATAAATAGAGCCTTGCGGCTATATTGTCAAGGATCAGCTTTTTCTCCCTAGAACTTTTACACTATTTCCCTAAGAAGTAGTAGATCATGCCTTCAGAGAAACTAGCACTTCATATTTCATGTCTATAGAGTTTCAAGTCGCTTGCACCGTAGATCCTTCACAAAACATTCTCGAGTCTCCTTGGCAAGAGACCTCGCAAGGTCATTTTATTGCTTTCTAGGCTAGTTGAGTATAATGGTGTAGAGTAATTTCCATTTCCCTCGATCACATTTTAGTTTCCAGTACAAAAAAAGAGTCTTTTCATAATTCAAGTCTAAGACCTAAGTGTAGGTCGCCTCCCGTAGGATATGAGACGAAATACCATAGTTTTGATTTCGATTTGTCGGATCGGATACGTGGGCTATTTGACCTTTGATATCGAATTCAAACCAATATAGAAGTAACCTTAAAGATTATCTTATTGCATGTGTTATGTACTAAAATGCCAAAAAACAATAGAAGTGAAGTAGAGACCGAAAGGGTGTAGTGGGTGCCTAACATCTTCCAGTCATGTAATTTTCAATAGATTAGTAGCTTTTGGACATTTTCAAAGTTATTTTTAGGTTTTTCTTAATTTTTTTAATTAAATAAGTTGGCAACTCTTAAAATCTTTAGACCCTTTTTCTGAGGTCCTAGGAATTGTTTCGAGACGGTCTGTTACAGCGGAAACTCCACTAGGGATTAAAAAATAAGAGGTCTAGAGTTGAAAAATTTTTCTGTTGCTTTTCGGCCTCTTTGAATTTTCTTTGTGTTGTTGTGCTATAACTGTGGTAGTTGTGCTCTTATTTATATTCTCACACACGCGCATGTTTGTCTCTAACCCACCCATTCGAGGGCAATGGTTAAAACCCTTGAACTTTTGAGTTACGAGTCGAATTCCACTTTTCTATTAGCTCTAAGGCCTAGTAATAAAGGGACCTCTTGATATTTTGATATATTAAATGACTTGTACACGTACTGGTGTCCACCCATTATTAATTGCCTGAGTTATGGGTGGGAGGTATGTAGTATAACTCGAGCCAGGGGGGTAATCTGTCACCAACGTTAAGAAAGAAGCCACGCACCCAGACCATTTTAGTGTTCTAACTTATTTTGGGAGAATACCTATTGTGGCCTACAGAATAGTGGCACCGAAACTAAGCTAGCTAGCACTCTCGCAAAAAAGGAAAGACTCTGACTGACCGGCCAGTTTGTCAACCTAATCCCCGATTAGTTTGTCGACCTAATAACCAGACGGTTAGTCAATAAGTGTTATACTTGAATATCTGAATTGGTTGGCTTATGCCCTAAGACCACTGACCAGCCGGCCGATTAACTCACTGGGTAACCCACCGTTAGTTAGGAACCAAACATTCCCTTAATTTTTCAGTCCAAAACCTGAACCCATTGACAAACGAACTGGTTAACCCACTAAGATATCGGATAGTTAGTCAGAAACTTTGATTGTCTAGAGTTGTCCAACATTCCAAAACCTTAACCTTCTGAACAACTGGTCGCGGTTAGTCAGCACAATGGTCTCTTCATAACTTTTTGAAAATCCAAAAAAAAAAACTCACTGACCAACCAGCCGATTAACCCACCAGGTTACCGGAGGGTTAGTCAGATTCTCTACAGTCAATCATCTCCGTATCTGCATGGAGTATAAACTTGCTAGTTTTATGTGTGCCCAAACTTTCAAAATTCTCCATATAGTTAAGGCTAAAGAGGTTGGTATCAAGATTCATTAGGGAAACTCACACAAACCCCAATACCAAAGAATACACAATAAGTATATTTGGTCTGCATCGCTAGTGAACAATAGAAAGATTTTTAGGCCAGTTTCGCTGCCCTGACAGATCAGCAAACGGTTGTCCGAGGATATTAAAAACCTGACAGGTCAGTTTTACAACCCCAAAAGATCAGTAATTACAGACGTTTGAGGATATTGGAAACCTTAAGAAAATAGTAAGAGGGAACGGGAAATGAATCTAAGCTTGAGAAAAAAAGATGACAAAAAGAAAGCTGAGTTTGAATGGTCGTATGAGTTAGAGGACGATGAAAGAAATCCTACCACCAGAATGGAAGGATACATGCATTGGTCCCTAATGGAATCAACCAGAGTCAGTCAATCTAGCATTTTCACCGCACCCTGACAGGAACCACCTTTCAATTGTTCCTTACCCTAAAAGAAGCCTGAGTCTGAACGTGGGAGGATGTAGTAAGAAAGTTTGTGGATAGTACCGGTCAATGCTGCTTTGGACATCACTCGTAGAGATTTAGAGACCACTAAACATGAGCCAAGGGAATTAATATTTGCTTGTATCATGAGATTGAGAAATATGGCTTCTCAGATAGTGAACCGTCGGTGAAAAGAAAAGCAAGTAAATTAGTGAGGAATAATCTACTACCGATATACCATGACTATATTTTGGGACACTACCATACATCGTTCAAGTCTCTGATGGGATCCCTAGTATAGATCGAAGATGCCATCAACAAGGGTATCATCTCCAAATAAACAAATCTTGGAGTCTATAGAGCTGGCGCCAGAAACCCCAATGCCCAAACTAAGCCCGCCAGTGCAAACAATGTCAGCAATATTGTCCGAGCATAAAAACTAAAAAGTAGTGTTCTAGGAAGCAAGCACTGAGCTTAGAAGAAAGTTCACCTCGTCGACTGCTCTACTTCCTAAGTTGTTCTAGTAGTTGTTGAGAAGGGACATGATTTCCAAGTTGCCTCCTACCCCCCATACCAGTAGTGATACTTAAGGGGTATGATGTCCAAGCTTTCTGTGTATATCACTAGGGAAATAGACACCCTGTGGAGAGATTTATCAGCTTTCAACATGCCATTCAAGATCTTATTAACAAGGGTGAATTACCCCTTCTACCAAGCCCAATGTCATAAAAGAACCCTTACCAGCTCACATGGTTAATGCTATCGATGATGTTCTACGAGTGATAGATCCTTCTACACTCATAACTCAAGTTAATAAATGTGTTCCATCTGTTTCTATTCTTGAATTTTCCAGGATTTTGTGATGTTATCTCGTGGCAAGAGTTAATGGAAGGAGAAGCCTTCACAAGGTGGAAGAAGATAATGATGAGGATATGGGCTTTGTCTTTAAGCCCAATACCACTGTGTCATATTTGACGAGACCATCCCCAAGTCTGCCGTATCAGATCTATTATTCTCTCAAGACCCACTAGATGATGAAGTGTTAAGACAATAAAAAAGGACCCAAGCCAACATCTCCATTTGGGGATTAATATATGCTTCCTACTATCATATATATGCCTTGACCAAGTTGCTCATCAAGGCCCAAGTACCCATACAGACTCAATCAAAGAAGCTATCCCAAGTAGTCGGGGCTATTCATTTTGAGATTGTTCTTATATCTTCAAAATCTAATTTGTCCAAGTTTAGACCAAGCAACAACCACCCACTCCACATTACCACGCGGGTTCTTGATAAGAGGGTTTTACTAATCCTTATAGGTAATAGTTCTACCTTTAATGTTTGTCCCCTATGTGTTCAAGCCCTTGGTATTGGTCCTTTAGAATTACCCTTCCAGTCAAGCTGTCAGACCCTATGAAAACGATGGGAAAGAAGTCATTGGCATAGTCAACCTCCTTATGTAGTCGGGACTGCCAATTTCAAAGTAGGGTTTCAGGTGTTAGACATATTCGTAACATTCAGAACTATTATTGGGGAGATCATGGATACATTCAGTCAAGGCGAACCCCTCTACGATGCATCAAAAGGTCAAATTCATACTTAACAAAGCTGGTTTTATGATTATGGGATACTCTCAACTACCCCAGATTGGAAGGTGGAGAATAACAAGGACAGTGTTGTGGTTCTGCATGACTGTTAGACCTACTTCTTACTGGGTTTAAGATCAACAGTCTAGTTTAATGTTTGGAGTTCGAGGTAGTTTGTTTTATTGAAAACTTCCTCAACTTTGTGCCTCAGGTAACACCATAGTGTTTCCCATGATGAGAAGATTCTATTACCTCCCCATAAAGGGTTTAGGCTAAAACTGTCAGGGGCTTCTTAGCTTTCCGGTTCTATACAATAAGAAAGACCAATATAGTATATGATACAGCCCACCAAGAAAGAGAAGAAATAAGCTCTCAAGAGGATAGCTTATGCCAAGAAAGCCCTAGAGGAAGGACGGCTCATAGATTTTCATGGCATGTCTAACGTCCCTACGATGAATGGACATTTCATATATGGAAGGAAGGACCTTACTACGGATTCCCAGAGCCAATACAACATGGAAACCAGGAATCTGATAAAGTATGGGAGATAATTTACGACTATAAGTGGGTGGAGGACGAAGAACTGCCTAGCGTTATAAAACTTAGCAAGGATAATGTCTTTGATTGGACGAATGTTATAGAGCCGAAAGGAATGACGGAATCCTTCAATGATATTCACATCCTTATGCTTATTTAGGAGATGGACAACCAGACTACTGACCCGACAAGCTTGATCACTTTAGTACAGGGCGACATGCAAAATTAGAAGATTGAGTATAAACCGTTATTTAAGTGGGAGATCACCAAGGACCGTCCTTATGCCAAGACTGTTCTTGAATGGGATAACCTAGATGCTTATGTTTCCCTAGACAATCTGTATTTGCTTACCTGCTATGTTTTCCCTAACTTTTTAATTGATGACGTGATGATCAATTTCTATTGTTCCTTAGTCGCTAATCTAAGTTATCTCGAGTTAATCAATAGTGTTAATGATGAATCATAACTCATGGATGAAGAAGAGAAAAAAATACTTCAAAGAAATGATAATAGAAATAGAAAACCGAGAGTCTAATTGAGTCAAGCCAATTGTAGAAGAAACAATTATATTTTAACATAGGCATGCACGAAAATGTAAAAAAAACTAAAATAGGGGCTAGCCTAGGTAAAAAAGAGAGAGAAAAAGGAATTCATATACAAACTTGCTTGGTTTATATAGTGATATGCCCAGTATTGACCCCTCGATCATAGAGCATCACATACCTACTCTACTAGAAGTCAAACCCGTTAAACAAAGCTTCTCAAATTAAGACTTGAGTAGTCTTTCAACGTTAAGGAGGAAGTCATGAAACTCCCCCTTATCAGAGTAATTGAGTATCATACTTGGTTAGCTAACATAGTTCCTTTCTCTAAACTAAACGGTCAAGTCCGAATGTGCGATGACTGTCAAGATTTTAACCGAGCTTCTGTTAAGGATTATTTTTCCCTTTCCATTATTGACATAATGATAGACAACACCGCGGAGAACGAGTTTGTTTTCTTTGTATATTACTTCATCGGACATAATTGGATAAAGATGGCTCCCGAGGATTAGGAGGAAAAAGCTTTAACCACACCGAGGGGCACATTTTGCTACACGTTGATGCCCTTTGAATTAAAAAATGCTGGGGCTACATAATAATGAGCCGTTACTACCCTCTTACACGATATCGTCCATAAAGGAGTAGAGGATATGATCCATAAAGAAGTAAAGGTGCACATAGATGATATTTTTATTAAATCCAAGAAAGATGACTTGAGAGCTCCTCTCCTCTCCACACACTCACCTTGTTAGTTAGGCCTTAGCATGCATGCATCCGTGCACGCCTTTTCTCGCCATGCCTACCGTCCTTCACTGTAACAGGCATGCGTGCTTTGAGCTAGCGTAAGCCTCCTCCGCGTCTCCTAAGCAAGCCCTCTACCTACCTTTTCCGTGTTTGAGTGCGTGCTTGGCCTAGGCCTTGGTTGCCTTGTTGTGGCCTTATGCATGGGCGTGGCCATGGCTTTGGCCTTGCTCAGCCTTGGCTTGCTTGGCCTAGGCTGCCTTGGCCTTGTTCGGCCTTGCCTGGCCTTGCCTTGCTTAGCCTCGCTTGGCCTAGGCTGCCTTGGACTTTCTCAGCCATGGCTGCCTTGGCTTGCTTGGCCTTGCTTGGCCTAGCCAGTAAATATGACTTAGGAGTGCTCAAATTTCAATAAAAAAATCTTTGTTCCACTTACTATGAATTCGACTACATTCTTGAGAAATATAATAAAAAACTGTTACGTTGAAAACCCTGCAATTGGCGGCCTAGACAAAAAGTTAGAGCAAAACAAAAAATATAATACTAAAAAAATATGATAAAAAAATCCCACTAGATTGAAAACCCTGCAAAAGGCGGCCTAGGCAAAAGTTAGGGCAAAAGAAAAAAATTTCTAAGTCATATCAGCAGCCTAAGAGTAAATTATTTGTCGATGTTGCCGTCATATCCCTCTCTTCTTTCCCGAGGAAGGACAATCATCCTCATCCAAAAATATAACTGAACCGGACTTCCACTTATACTTCCTTGAAAGTTAGCCTCTCCATTACGGGAATCCTATCTTCTCGAGTCCCTGCTTCAGCCATTGACCCGCTTTCCACTTTTCTAATTTTCACCCCCATCTCTATGTTTTTTATCAAATTAACCTTGGAGATAAGCATCTCCACCGTCTTGGAGCCTGAAGTAGCCTTGACAATCAATGTCATTTTTGGTGTTTATATTTAGTAGCTAGCGGATATCGTCTGATCCGAGTTTCATCAATTATCGGATCGAATTAACTAGCTATCGTAAGATGCCATGAACGGTTAAGTGGGAATGGGTAGAATAAGGAGTGCGTATATGTTGAATGATGACTAACGAGCAGGATATGATTTGACTAGGTGATGTAGCTCGTTGCAATCAGAGATTGCGAGTTGCTTCGGCTATAAGCCAAGCAGGTAAGGACAATGCGGTTCCATATGCTAATTTATTGTTCGATTAGCATGCCATGTTGATGACGTGTTGTTGGATTCTTGTCTTTATGATTGGACATCAGTAGTCATTGTAACCGGTATATGCGTATTTGAATTGTGCTGTTGAGGACTTAGGGTGGAATAAATTCCCTTAGTTCGCCCTGTTGATAAAATTTAATGAGGATGATGCATGTCCTAGTATGCTATGATTTGATTCGATTAGCATACTTGAAGTTGATGATGATATTGTGTAGGGGTTGTTGTGTGGTGGTTGTGAGATGCCGGCAATTATTGATAGCCGATATCTCTTCTCTTTGAGAACACCATTGAAGACTTGTGGCAACTTCTCCCAAGTCCGCCCTATCGTTGAGGATGATGCTGCGGTGATCGATGCGTTGTTGTTGTGAAATGTCGGCACTTATTGATAACCGACATTTCTCTTATGTAAGAATGCTATTGAGGGCTTACGACAAATTTCTCCCAAGTCTGCCCTGTTAATGATGTCACGTTGAACTCATGTTGTTGGGTCTGAACTCCGGCTGATCTTCTGATCCGGTATTCCTTGTTGAGTTGTGTTGTTGAGGAGATAAGGTGAAATAAATTTTCCCTTAGTCCGCCCATTGATGATGTCTTGTTGCTTGGCTATAACGTGGTTAGGGAAAGCACTCTAAATGAGTTCCCTGCTTGTTGACAGTGTCTCTTTTATTTACTTGAGACTGAGATGAACATCCCATAAAATGGGGTATCAATATGAGGAGGATGGCCTATGAATTATGATCACTGGCCAAAGAGGATGAATGTCGCTCGAGCAAGGTCTGTCGTGTCTAGTCGAGTCCTGTCTGTCGTGTCCACGTGCATTGCATTTGATTTTCTTTTGATATTGATGATTTTAATTATTTGTATTTCAACGATGTGTGCCTTTACGACCTTGGATTTTGGGTCCACTTGCATAGTCGGTCGGTCCAGTCCATGATGAGGCGGCAGTAATGCTGTTCTATTGGGCCTTCAAGCCGCTTAGTCTAACGAAAGAAAAATTATCGTTTGACAATTATGCTGATGTCAAAAATTTATTGACTACTCTTGATTCATTGCTATCGTTGAGATGATTATTATTCCTCCGAGTCCTTTGAATCATTTATACACAATACTCCTCGTGTTGTCTTTAATGGGCGATTTGCGCTCATTCCATATGTTGTATTGTGCATGCTATAAGGTTGATCAAGGAGAACCCTCTAGAAAAGAAAAGAGAAACAAGCTAGAAAAAAGTTGAGCAAGGGGATAAGTTGTGTGAGGTAAGACCCGCTATAAATGGTGGGATAAAGATTGAGTTATGAGATAGGTTGATGTACGACTACAGTCGTATATTCGATTGTAAACATTCATGTTGTTTAAAGACCTGTAAGTCTTCCATTGCAGTACGATGTATGTTTGTAAGAAAATTTTTGTAAGGACGCATTTTGGAGCGTCTATTAATGATGTATGAGTATGAGGATGTAGTTGCTCTGTATTCAGCACAGGGTTTTGAATGTGATTATGATCGATAACTCAGCCCGGTGATGTCACCTGGGTTGAGGGTGTCGCAAGTTGGTATCAGAGCTTAGGCAAATGATTCTGTAGACTTCTGAAGTGTCTGGTGGAAGGCCTAAGTTGTTGATGAGAGAAGTAGAAGAAGAATCTTGATGATTTGGTTGAACTAGGAGGATCATTAAGGTACGTGGGTTGAGGTTGGCTAAGGCATATTTATTCATGACCTCAGCGTTCCTGCTATTGCCTGCAGGGAATGGAAGAAAGAGTTGGTTGACTTAGTTTTAGAAGAGTGGTTTGATAATAATATGGTTGCGGTGTCGGATCTAAAAAAGAAGAAGGGGATCCTTATGAGAATATAGACGAGATAAAATTAGGGTTGAGAGAACTGAATCGAGGTTCGGGAAAATTGAAATAAAAGACCTGGTAGAGAAAGATGTTAGAGGTTGAGCACTTTTCTTGTGTAAACCGTGAATGGAGAGATGATGAGCTGAGGCTGAAAATGAGATTTTGGAAGAAAAAGTACTTCCAAGTGATGAGGAAAAATAGGGGGGGGGGGAACTCATCGACAAGTCAATTCGAGTCCCAAACAAGCGGTATTAACTAGACGATGGAGAGACTGAAAGTTGAATGAGAGGACATGAAGTAAGTATCGAATTAAATATTAAGGGAGACGATGAATGCTAGTATGCGGATCACTTGGAAAAAAATATATGACAGGTTGTTCGTGATTGCCCTCCTGATAGGGCAATACCTAAAGACATTCAACAATTGATTCTAAGAGGGAGTCATTAAAGCCTGAAATTGTTATAAGAGCATTATAGTTTCTCTGAGGTTGTTGAGGTGTACGAGTAGGGGTGGAGTCCGCTTTTGAAATTGGACCTAAAGTATGATTGAGAAAGGGAAGGATGATGGGGAACTAGTATTATTTACATACTATTGTAGAAAAAGGTTGTTTAGTGATGAAAACCATTAGCTGTTTGAGCGTGAAGGTTAATATTATGGTGTGCAATTTCAATTATCGTGATACTCCTTCCTCAGAAAGAAAGAGAGAGAGAGAGAGAGAGAGAGTTCCCAATCGAGAGGGGCCCTCAATAGAACTGATTATGGTGAATGTTGAGGATGTAGGTGGAAGGAATAAGCAGAGAGTTGTATCAGGTCAAGAAGACCTTAAGAAAGAGCTAGTGAGACTTCTACAAAAGATCATGAGAGTTTTAAAGGTACAACCGGTGGTTGCTATTATGACGGCCCCAAAAGAAGGAAGAAATGGGGGTAGATTTTGAGATTATTAAGATGCCTGCTCGGGTGAAATCCCACGGGAGGGAAATGGTCTAGTGTAGACGACTAAGTGAATTTGAGAACTGGAGAAGATAGTTGAAATAACAAGATATGGGGAAACATTAGAAGATAATGTTTCCCCACATCTTTCCACGACCTGGGGTTGGCCTTGGCCTTCCCCCAAAGGATTGGCCTTTGGCTTCCATACTTAGCATCGTCACTACTCTTCAAAGGGCCGGATGTCACTCCGTGACCCCTGTCGCTCGGACATCATTCGGCGACCCCTGTCGCCCGGACATCATTCGGCGACCCCTGTCGCCCGGACATCACTCCTCATCCCCCATCGCCCGGACCTCACTTCGCAACCCCCGTCGCTGGACCTCACTCTGTAACCCCCGTCGCTGGACCTCACTCTGCAGTGCCCGTGCACCGTGCCACCAACACAGACGTGCCCCCGGCACCTCACTCACTCCTGCGCCCGTGCACCGCGGCGCTGATACAGCCGTGCCCCCAGGTTCTTTGTCACATTACAGTGCCCTCAGCACCATACGCACTCTGCCGCGCCCATGCGTCGAGCCACTGATACATTCACGCCCCCTAGCTCCCTGCCACACTACAGTGCCCCCAACACCTCATTCACTCTGTCATGCCCATGCGTCACACCACTGATACAGACGTGCCCCCGGCACCTCACACACTCCGTCACGCCCGTGTGCCACGCCGCTGATACAGCCATGTCCTGAGGCTCTCTGTCACAATGTCGTGCCCCCGGGCACCATAAACAGTCTGTCGTGCCCATGCGCCACGCTGCTGATACAGCCGTGCCCCTAGGCTCTCTGTCACAATGTCGTGCCCCCGCGCACTATAACACTTCATCGCGCCCGTGCGCCATCTCCATGACATGTGCCCCAGCACCAACTATTGTCCCGCGACGGTCGTCACCGAGCCCATGCACCACAATCATGTTACATGCCCTCGGGCACCACTCTTATTCACCACACCATACGTCCCTGCCATGGACGTGGAACATGCTTTGACCCATTCTCCAGAGTGTGCAGCATCCTGTGGGGATAGGCGACTCCTTCGAGACACTATCTCGGCAGGGAGCTTTTTAACTCCCCTTCCGCCAGGTAGACGGCTCCTCCAGGATACTACCTCGGCCAGTCAGGTAGACGGCTCCTCTGGGATTCTACTTTGACTCGCTCTGAGTGCTCCGGCACAAGGACTCACCGAGGGGATAGGCGACTCCTCCGGGACACTATCTCCGCCAGGGAGCTCTTCAACTCCCCTTTCGCTAGGTAGACGGCTCCTCTGGGATGCTACTCGACCTGTCGGGTAGACGGCTCCTCTGGGATGCTATCTTGACGAGCTCTGAGTGCTCCGGCACAAGGACTCACTCGTGAGGATAAGCGACTCCTCCGGGACACTATCTCTGTCAAGGAGCTTTTCAACTCCCCTTCTGCCAAGTAGACGACTCCTCCGAGATGTTACCTCGGCCGGCCAGGTAGACGGCTCCTCCGTGATGCTACCTCCACCTGTAGAATAGGCGAGTCCTCCGGGACACTCTCTCCTCCATGGAGCTTTTCAACTCCCTTTTCACCACGTAGACGGCTCTTCTGGGATGTTACCTGGCCCGTTGGGTAGACGGCTCCTCCGGGATGCTACCTTGATAAGCTCCAAGTGCTCCGGCACAAGGACTCACTGCGGGATAGGCGACTCCTCTGGGACACTATCTCAGCCAGGGTGTCTTCGTGACTAGCCTACGTGCTCCGGCACTGGGGGCTTGCATCGACACCCCTAGGGACTATGACCCCAGGGTCACTTCGAGATGGGAGCAGGTCTTCGGAGGGCATCGCGCTTAGTCCACCTGGCAGCTGGGCGTCGGGTCTTTCCCACCACTGCCAGGCCTGTGGGACTCTGCAAGGGCTTGGATTGGTGGCTAGATCAAGGGGTTCTCTGGCCACAGCGATGCGGTGGGAGCCAGTCTTTCCAGACAGACAGAGTGACGCTGTGAGGGAGTAGGCCGGGTGAATATGCGATCCGACAGTTGTAGACCCCTCAGTGACGTGTCACTCCTGGGGAATGCCACGTGTCGGTTAATGACATCATCATCTCAATATCTATAAATAGCAGTCTTGAGAATTCATTTGAGAAGTTTGGACATTTTCTGATGGTTGGACATTCTCAAAATATTTTCACTTTCTCACTCTAGAATCTTAGAGAGAGAAACATACAGGACCCTGACTCTGGACCTAAGCATCGTACTGTGACTGTCATTGTGTATTCATCCCACGCCATTGCCCTCGCAGCACTGCCACCCTGAGGCTTTGTCTGGGAAGCCCTTGGTCTCTACCCTTGCTCCACCCTTGTTATGTCCCACATCAGCGCACTTGGCATTTGACTCGGACTGCATTCCTTGTGGCACCTCCACGTCAATTGCGAACCCACATTCTTTGGCATCATTTTGGTGACTCAGCTGGGGAGGTGAGCATCACAGTGCAGTTCGTCCTGTGCCCGACACACCCAAGCAACCATGCATTAATAACACAGGACTACTAGCCAAAGCCTCAACCCAACAGTCCAAGAGAAGCATCACCTCGAGGACCAAGAGGAGACCAGTCACAACCAACTCCAGGCTCCCCCTACGATGGATGCACTCGATGTGGCTGCGATCATCGATAAAGATGAAAAAGGTGAAATAGTAGGTGCCTTTAATTTGAATAGTAACTTGTAATTGTTGCTAAAGATGAAGGTTATGAAACAGTTTCTTATCCATTTTTTTTAAAAATAGTTAGGGTCAAAGTGAAAAAAAGAGACTCTAGTTATTTTTAGAGATCTACATCATGGAAAAATTTTAGATTTTTCTAAGGTCAGGAAGAAGGTGAATGAATACGATAATTTTGGGAACTTTACAATGGAATTTAAAATACCAAACGAGCGTGGTTTCACGTGAAAATTTTATGGGGACCTTAGAATACTGAGACGTTTAATTTTCCAAAATTTTGGGTCATTCCAAAGTTATTAGCTATTTTTAGCTAAATAAACTTTTAAGAGCTCAGTCTAGACACTGATTCGGGATTTCAGGACAAAATTTTTTTAAGATACTTTTTAGTCTGAAAATGACATCAGGATGCTTAAAATAGCATTTTAAGATGTTTTTGGTGCAGGAAACCCCTAGGGGTATTTAGGTAATTTGTCATCCCGAGGGGTATTTTGGTAATTTTACCCATAAAGGGTATTTTGAGTAAATTTACATATGATAAGGATATTTTAGTGATGTTGCTTATGAAAAGGTCATTTTTGTGATTTAAGTCCAAGAAGGGCATTTTGATAATTTTTCACCTAAAGACACTTTGGTAATTTTACATACGCGGTAAAGGAGGTTCATTTTGTGAGTCCGTATTAAGTTATAATATTGTATTATAGACCTTGTTATGATGAATTGATCATATCATTTAGGTTAAAGCTAAAGACTTCCGGTTAGGATAAATTAGCTGTGAATCCAGGTTAGGGATTCTATTTGAACTCTGGATAAGGATTTTCATCTGAACCCTTATTTTGATAACTCGTACCCATAAGTACTCCTATGATTTTACTTATGACTAATGTCAAACTCTAAGGTATGAATTGATATCAACATGTTATTGCCCAGAAAACCCTAATAATGAACCTGAATCGGTTATTTGAAAATCTTGTGATGCTCGCTTATTATTGCATGCTGAGCAAATTTGATATCGTATGTTATTCTGATTTATCATCGACATTTGTTTGGACTCTATTATGTTGATATAGGTTGCATTACTTGCCTTAAAAACCTTGCACTGAGCCTTAAAACTTTTATAGAAACTCATATGGATGCTCATTATCTATTACCTATCGGGCACTGAATAACATGTTGTATTATTGAATTGTTGTTATTCTGTACATTGACATGAGATTGTGCATTGGTATGGGCTAGTGCCTTGTTTGGACTAGTCAGTGGCTAATGCCTTGACGAACTAGTCGGTTCATTGGTATGGGCTAATGCCTTGATGGACTAGTCGGTGGCTAGTGATTTGATGGACTAGTCCGTGCATTGGTATGGGCAAGTGCCTTAATGGACTAGTCGGTGGCTAGTGCCTTGATGGACTAGTAGGTGGCTGGTGCCTTGATAGACTAGTAGGTGCATTGGTATGGGCCAGTGCCTTGATGGACTAGTCAGTGGCTAGTGCCTTGATGGACTAGTCGGTGCATTGGTATGGGCTAGTGCCTTGACAGACTAGTCGGTGTATCTATGATTGTCAGCATCGCATCTAAAATTTTCCTTTGATATCTAATCGAACTAGTTATGATTCTTTTGAAACTCTTGAAAAATTATCATTTAATTGCATCTGTTAAATACTTTCATAATTTCTGTGTATTGGAGGATTTGGTATGTATTGGTGTGGGCATAAATGATTGGAAAGTATATCTGAATGATTTGTCCTTGTGTTGAAATCCCTTGAGAATTTTTCGTGGTACTTTAGAAATGATGACTTCGGAAGTGATCTTTTACTGATCATTTGGAAACCATCGTGATTGTTATTGTTATTTTGTATCTATTTATGATGAGTTTTGATCATTTTGGAAATCATTGAGCTTTTCAAATAGTTTGAGATATTTCAAAAATCATCATCAGTTGGATTCTTTGGAGTCGTTTGGTAATCCTTTTTGTAGTCCTTGTACGACCTTACTGAGAGCTCTCAAAAGCTCACCCTTCGTTTGACTCCCTTCTGCAAGCGATGATCAACTATTGCATGTTTAAGAATGGGTTAGAGTCTGTGTGAGATTCCGATGAGCCCATCACTACTGGGTAATGTGATCCCTGTGCGGGTCTATTTTATTAGTTAAGTTGAGCAGTTACTGTAATCTTGTATTGTAAGGAATTTGGATTGGTGTTGGATTAAATGCTTTAAAGTATTTGCTCTGACGGGTTTGATGTGATTCGATAGGTTAACGACCCAAGAGTTCAGGGTGGCGAAGCTTTGGATTTTTGGGGGCATTACAGTATGCAAACTCATGATTGCCTTTAGAGAAAGCGCTTTCCTTTTTCGATATGTACGTCCGCGAGCATATCCAAGTCAATGAGTTTCACCTTGTTGAAAGAGTATGCAAATGATCGGAATTGAATCGCAAAAATTGTTCGATTGTCTTCAAAGGCCATTGGGGTTTGTTTAGGAGAATGAGAGTTGTTTGCTTCTTTTAAAGATTGTATCTCAAATATATACCGGGAGAAAAACTTAAGTTGTAAGGAGATAAGATTAAAATTTTAAAAAATTATCGGACAAATCAGATGGTCTTTGACAAACCGGCCAATTTTACTTTTGTTATTTTCTTTGTAAAGACCTATCTCTCTGACCAACCGTCTGGTTTTATCAAAAAGTATAAACATCTCTTTTGACCAGCCGGTTGGTTGTTGACCCAAAATCAAAAAAAAATATCATTCTCAACTCCAAGTTTAGTCAGTGTTGATGAAGTTTTTTCAGATTTTCCTATTCGACACTAAACCTGTACTGTTCTCAATTCAACTCCAACGTAATTTTAACCCAATTTTCTTTCCATTCTCCTTGCTTTCTGTGCAAGTGTGTGCGTATACATTAGAATGGAACATTTAAATGCAAATTTTTATTTTAAAAAAACATAGGAATCCTTACTAGAATAAACGAGAAGTTCATTACATATATAAATAAGGTTCAATCAACGGTCCTAACCCTAGGCTAAACTAACAAATCTCAAGATCAATCCTTCCTGGCTTCTCTGGGCTAGTGTCGTCCTCATCACTGGATCCTGAGGCGTCCTCATCATGTTCTACTTCATAGTCCTCGTCCTTAAAATCATGTTCTACTTACTAGAATAAACGTAAGTCTTGTATAGCACGGTTGCAACTTTAGTCGATCAGTAGACAGGAAACTTCTTTGATTGTGAGTGGCAGAGGCTTTCTCTTTGCTCAAGCTTGCCACCTCTTTCTTCTTCGGTGGCACAGACTCCAGTTTGCAGATACGCTTGAGGGGTACTCGGCTCATTGCCCTTTTCTTCTTTTGACCTTTCATCTGTAGTACTGAGTTCCCCTTGTAGGGATCTAAACAACAGTAGCAATAGGCCCTGCAAAGTTCTCGCGTTGTCCGATGCTCGATCCACTTCCCGATGGTGGCATCGAAGAAGTAGGTGTAGGCAATTTTGTTGTCTCTCGCGATAGCTCTTACACCTCTACCAATTATTACATAGAGGATACCATATCCTTCAGCTTCTGAATCATTCAATAGGCTCCCTCAGTAGCTTGCTCAGAATTTGTAGAAGGAAAACCATAGGGTTAGAGTCAAATAATAAAAATCAAATTGTAGGCAATAAAGTTGTAAGCCAAATTTACAGTCCTAAAGCGGGCTAACTATTTGAACCTTAGCACGTCCTCATCCATCTTTGGCCGAGAGATTAGCTCCATTTCATAACCCTTACATTCCTCACAAAAATATTAGAGTCGGCCAAGAAAAGAACATGATCATTTTTACAGCCTCCTCATTTTTCTTGCCGTTCCCCTTTCTATCTCGAGCCACCCTGGCTCGCTGGATCCTCTTTGCTCACTCTACCATCAGAAAGTGGGTTAGATCCTCTCTATTGAAGACTTCATAGGTACGAGGGTCATTCGGCCGATGCAAGGAAGACACGACAATCCCCGAGTCAAACTCTGCCTTAACCCCAATTCAGTGTCCCCATCTAATACAATTCGACGGGTAGAGTAGTAAAGATTAGGGCTCGACCTCTAAGTGATGCTGGAAGAGCACTATATTTCCCACTACAACTTCTCCCCGAAATACCTCACTAATAAAGCCTGACACCGGGTGAGTTCTACCTCTGGGTAAAATTCCTCCCCATGCACTTGACGGGATTCCTGAAAACAAGAACGGATGTGAGTATCTGTGATACCCTGAAAATACCAAAAATTAATCTAGCCGTGAATTAGATTAATTAAAGGGGTTATTTTTATTAAGTGGTATTATGTGGGTGATAACTAAGTGTTAATGAGCTCAAGAAGGGGTTACTGTGGCCTCAGGGGTTAAAATACAATTTTAAAAAAAGTTAGGGGACAAAAATATAATTTTAAAAATATATGGTGAACGGGATGCATATGCTATTAAGTAGCGTCATTTTGGTGATAAGTGGGTGTTAGGAAGTGGAATGAGGGGTTATGGTGATTTTGGGGTCAAGTTGTAATTTTCCAAAGTCGAAGGGTCAAAATGCAATTTTGGAAACTTGAGGGGCCAAAGTGCAAAATTTGAAACCTTACAAAATGTGTCATAACCTGGGGGAAAGAGGCCATGCACATGGCCACCTCCTACTTGCCATAAGCTGAGTCATGGTTGAA
The DNA here is from genome assembly GCA_033070095.1 of Escallonia herrerae. NCBI lineage: Eukaryota > Viridiplantae > Streptophyta > Magnoliopsida > Escalloniales > Escalloniaceae > Escallonia > Escallonia herrerae. The sequence continues at coordinate 350,848 of JAVXUP010000556.1, forward strand.
AATTTTAAAATATACTTTGGGTTAAGATTCTTGAGAAGAAAATATAAAAAGAAAATTTTGGGGTGTAAAATGGAAATCACACAAAGTCAAGAACATGGCTGGGAACAAGAATAGTAGCAGTAGCGGGAAGGAATAAAAGAGAAGAAAAAAGAGGAAAAATGAGGAAGAAAAAGGAGGGGAAAGAAAGAAAATGAAAGGATTGAATCCGAACCCTAACAGGGTATGAATCTTGAACCCAATTTGTGAAATTGGTTGAATTCGATCAAATTTGTGACATAAATACATATATGTGTACTCGATTGTGTATGAGTATGATTGGGGATGGAATAAAAAAATTGTAATGATTCTTGTTGGGATTGTGAATATAAGAACCTAAAACAAAATAGAAGGAGAAACCAATTAGGGTTCCGAATTGGGCATGATTTCAGTGTGCTTAGGTGTGTGTTTAAGTGTGCGTTCTTCATCCATGGTGGTTTAATTCGAATTGTGGGTGTGTAGTTGGGAGTAATTGTGTAAATCGAATGAATTTAGGGCATTAAGGTGTAATGGTAATGCAATTAAGTGATTTAAGTGTGAAAAAATGGAGATTTCATGCGTGATTATGGGGTAAAAACACCCAGATACATGGTTGGTTCAATAAAGAAGAAGACTTGTGTGTATGTTCAAGGTGTGTTATTGTGTGTCATGATCTGAATAGTATCATGTAATTGTCGCTAAAGATGAAGCCATGAAGCATATTCTTGTTTGAATTTTTAAAAATAGTTAGTATTAGATCTAGCCAAAGTATAAAAAAAAAAGACCCTAATTATTTTTAGGAGAAATACACCGTGGAAAAATTTCAGATTTTTTTAAGGTCGGGAAGAGGGTTAACCGCTACGGGAATTTTGAAACTTTGTAGTGGAATTTAAAATATCAAACGATCGTGGAATCGAGCAAAAATTTTATGAGAACCCTAGGATGTTGGGAAGTTCCATTTCTCAAGATTTTGGGTCATTCTGAGGTCGTTAGCTATTTTTGGACAAACGAGCTTTTAAGTGTTCGATCTGAATACCGGTTCAGAATTTTTGGGCGAAAATTTTGTAAAATACTTTTTAGCTCAAGAATGACTTCAAGAGGCTTAAAATAGCGTTTTAAAGTACTTTTGAGATTTTTTCTAGTGCCGAGAACCCTCAGGGGCATTTTGATAAATTATCACCCGAAAAATGGTATTTTGATAATTTTGCCGCTAGGGGATATTTTCGTAATTTTACTTAAGTTGGGGGCATATTGGTAATTTTTCCTTTAAATTTTTTTAGGGGACTATTTGGTCTAGAAATGATGTAGTACATCTAAAAAGTAGTTTTAAAGCGGCATTGGGGTGTTGGTGGTATAGCGGCCATCAGGGGGTATTTAAGTAATTTACCAAGTTGGCGCTAAAAATTTTGGAAACACGCGATATATGCATCCAGAATGGTGGAAAATGAGGAATGGTGTTAATACGCTAAATAATGGGAGTGGTTATTGTGGAGGCGTCGATAAGGCTGAGTTAATAATCCGGTTATCAGATCGAATTAACAAGTTGTCGTAAGAAGCTATGAACGGTTAAAGCGGAAGGGGTAGAGTAAGGAGTGCGTATATGTTGAATGTTGACTAACGAGCGGGGTATGATTTGATTAGGTGATGTAGCTTGTTGGGATCAGAAATTACGAGTTACTTCGGCTATAAGTCAATCAGGTAAGGACAATGCGGTTCTATTGTGCTAATTCATTGTTTTGATTAGCATGCCATGCTGATGACGTTTTGTTAGACTATTGTGGTTATGATTTGACACCAATAAATATTGTGACCGGTATTCATTGATTTGGAATTACGTTGTTGAGGACCTAAGGTTGAGTAATTTCCCTTAGTCCGCCCCGTTGATGAAGTTTGGTACATGTTTTAGTATGCTATAATGCAATTCGATTAGTATACCTGACATTAGTGATGATATTGCAAAGAGGTTGTTCGTGGTTGTTGTGAGACGTCAGAGATTATTGATAGTCGATATCTCTCCTGTTTGAGAACACCATTGAGGACTTGTGGCATACTTTTCCCTAGTTCGTCCTGTCATTGGTGATGAATGTTGTTGAGGTTCTTGCCTGTTATTGTGAAATTTCCGCCATGTTTGATGATGTTCGTTGAACTCTTGTTGTAGGTTGGAACACCAGTTGATCTTTTAATCTCGTATTATTTGTTGAGTTGTGTTGTTGAGGACATACGGTGGAATAATTTTCCCTTAGTGCGCCCCGTTGATGAAGCACCGTTATTTAGCTGTAACGCGGTTTGGGACAAACACTCATGGTTAGTCCCCTCTGGTTAGCAGTGTCTCTCTTAAACTACTTGAGACTGAGATGATTGATAGTCGATATCTCTCCTATTTGAGAACACCATTGAAGACTTGTGGCATACTTTACCCGAGTCCCCCTGTCATTGGTAATGAATGTTGTTGAGGTTCTTGCCTGTTGTTGTGAAATGTCTGTACTTATTGGTAGTCGACATTTCTCTAATGTAAGAACGTTGTTGTGAAATTTCTGCCATGTTTGATGATGTTACGTTGAACTCTTGTTGTAGGTTGGAACACCAGTTAATCTTTTAATCTGGTATTCTTTTTTGAGTTGTGTTGTTGAGGACATATGGTGGAATAATTTTTCCTTAGTCCACCCCGTTGATGAAGCACCACTATTTAAATGTAACGCGGTTAGGGACAAACACTCATGGTTAGTCCCCTTTGGTTGGCAGTGTCTCTCTTAAACTACTTGAGACTGAGATGAACACCCCATGCAATAGGGCATCAATAAGTTGAAGACCAGTGAAAGTGAAGTAACTGGTGACTAGTGAAAGTGAAGCGCGCTAGAGTAACCGGTAGTCAGTGAAAAAAATTAAGTAACTGACAAGGAGGATGAAGCGCGCTAGAGTCTGTCTGTCGAGTCAAGTCGAGTCTGCATTTGCAACTGATTTTTAATTGATGTTGTTGATTTTTACTATGTACGTTTCCTATGATTAATGTTTGCTTTATTTTTTTTCTTTTGCATTACACTTGCATAGTCAATGTCTGTCTTGTCCTTGTCCAAGCTGAAATGATGATGTTTTGTTGGGCCTTGAAACCGCTCAGTCTGACAAAAGTAAATATCATTTGACAATTATGCTGATGTCGAAATTTCATTGGAGCTTTTGATTCATTGTTATCGTTGAGATGATCATTATTCCTCTGAGTCTCTTGAATCAGTTGTACGCGATACTCCTCGTGTTGTCTTTACTGGGCGATTTTCTCTCATTCCTTATGTTGTATTGTGCAAACTATAAGGTTGATCAAGGACACCCCTCGAGAAAAGGGAAAAGAAACAAGTTAGAAAAGTTTAGCAAGGGGATCAGTGGTGTGAGGTAAGACAAGCTAGAAATGGTGAGATAAAGATTGAGTTGCGAGATAGGTTGATAAGAGTCACACGACTACAGTCATATATTCGTTTGTAACCATTCATGTTCTTTAGCGACTTGAAAGTCTTCCGCTGCAATATGATGTATGTTTGCAAGAATTTTTTTTGTAAGGAAGCATTTTGGAGCATCTATTAATGATGTATGAGTATGTAGTTGCTCTATATTCTACACAGGGTTTTGAAGGTGATTATGATCTATAACTCAGCCTGATAATGTCACCAGGGTTGAGGGTGTTGCAAGTTGGTATCAGCGCTTATGCAAAAGATTCTGTAGACTTTCAAAGTGTCTAGTAGAAGGCCTAAGTTGTCGAGGAGAGGAGTAGAAGAAAAATCTTGATGATTTAGCTGAACTAGGAGGATGGTTAAGATATGTTGGCTGAGGTTAGTTAAGGCATATATATTATGACCTTAGCATTCCTGCTATTGTTGCAGGGAATGGAAGAGAAAACTAGTTGACGTAGTTTTAGAAGAGTGGTTTGAAGATGATAAGGATGCAGTGACAGATCTTGAAAAAGGATCCCGATGAGAAGGTAAATGAGATGGAATTAGGGTTTAAAGAACTAGATGAAGGTCGAGTAGGAAGTGAATTTGTAGGAACTATAGGGAAGATAGATAAGGTTGAACACTTTTATTGTGTAAACCGTAAACGGAGACATGAAGAGATAGGGCTAAGAATGAGTAGAATTTTGATGAGATTTTGGAAGAAAAAGTGCGTTCAATTGATGAGGAAAAGGGGGCTAATCGGCAAGATAGTTTGAGTCTCAAACTAGCGGTGTTAACTAAGCGATCGAGAGACTGAAAGTTAAATGAGAGGACAAGAATTGAATATTAATATAGATATTAATGGAGACGATGGACGCCAATATGTGCATTGTCCAAAAGGTATGGCAGATTGTTTAGGACTGTCCGCCTTATAGGCTTTTATTCAAGGATATGTAACGAGGGATTCTGAGTGAGAGTCATTCAAATATAAAATTGTTGAATAAACGTTATGGCTTCTCCGAGGTAGATAGGGTGTACGAGTAGGGGTGGAGTCTGCTTTTGAAATCGGACCTAAAGTTGTTTTTGAAAAGGAGAAGGGTGAAGGGGAACTAGTATCATTTACATACTATTGTAGAAAAATGTTGTTTAGTGATGAAAACCATTAGCTGTCTGAGCGTAAAAGTTAATTTTATGGTGCACAAGTTTAGAAATCGTGATACTCTTTCCTTGGAAAGACGAAAGAAGGACCCTCAATAAAAGTGATGCGATGAATGTCGATGATGTAAGTAGAAGGAATAAGCTGGGAGCTGTATTAGGTTAGTAAGACCTTAAGAAAGAGCTAGTGAGACTTCTACAAAAAGATCGTTAGAGTTAGAACGGTACAGGTGGTGGTTGCTACTATAACAACCTTTATAGGAGGAAGAAAAGAACATAGATCTTAGAATTTTTAGGATACCCGCCCGAGTGGAGTCTCACGAGAGGGAAGTGGCTAGTATAGACAATTACGTGGATTTGAGAGATGGAGAAGGTAGTTGAAGTGACAAGATGAAGGAGAACGTCAAAAAGACAAATTTTGCCAGTCATATGTACAACCAGAGTTCCATGTTGTCGAAAACGGGCAAAAACAAGTTGAGAAGAGTAGCTTATTTGGCCTGCATTGCCCGTGATAGGTGCAAGTAACATGTTCATGATAAATATTTTTTCTTAAATTACAGAGTAGTTGGAAACATGTTGCTCTTGCTAAGTGAAAGGATATAAAGGCAGAACAGTATACCAAGGAATTTGTGTGAGTTGCCCTAATTGAACTCATCAGGTGATGAGAGAAAAAAAATGAAAAGTGGGATAAAATGAGGAGAGTTAGAAAATAATCCTTAAAAAGGGGCAGGTAAAGGGGTTCTAATGGGGAATTGTTATGAGAATAGTAGGAAAAATTAAGTGATGGAGGTAGAGAATGAAGAGGTCTGGGGAAAAAGAAGGGTGCGAGGATAGAAATGAGGTAGAATCCAGGACCGAAACTGGAAAAGCGGAAAGAATTTTAAGAAGCAAACACATGATAAACAGTTCGGACAAAATTCAAAACAAAGAGGAGGAGATGAAAAATGTAGATGATATGGATTGAGGCACAAGGGTGTGAACTATGCTAAGGCAAGTAAAGCATGTCTTAAGTACGAGACCAAGTCACCCAACTAATGTTTAAGATGAAGCAAAAGAGGCTGTTTCAAATGTCAACAACCAGGGTATATTGAATGGAGGTGCTCTAAAGGAGGGTGATGGTCGCTGAAGTAAAAAAGAAAAGATGGGTTTATGAGACTATGTATTGGCTATCACAAGCTGATTAAGGTGACAGTCAGGAATAATTACTCATTGCCTAACCTAGATGATATGTTGATCAATTGCTGGGTGCTAAGTGTTTTCTTTCTAAGACTGACCTTAGAACGAGTCATCACCGGTTAAGGAATAAGGATGAAGTTGCAAGATTGTGTTTAGAAACATACACGGGCATTATAAATTTTTTGTGGTGCTAGGTGGATTAATTAAGGCCCCTGTGGTAGTTATAAATTTGAGGAATTAAGTTTTTTGAGAGTACTTGATCATTGTGTCGTCGCCTTATTGGTGACTTTATGAATGATATTATCACTACAAGGAATAAGGCTTTTAGCGACGGGAAAATCCGTCGTTAAAAGCCTTAAATCGGTCACTAAAACTTTTAACGACGGAAATACCGTCGCTAAAGTCCCTCGTATAAAAGCCCGTAACTAAAAATTTTGCGACGGAATTTTAAAATTCGTCGTCTAATATTGGACTTTTTGCGATGGATTTATTTATAAATTAGCGACGGAATTTCCGTCGCTAATTCTATTTTACGTATTTTAATTTATTTTCTTTTTTGTGAAATTTAGTGACGGAATACATTCCGTCGCTAAATAGATTTTTAATGACAGAAAATTCCGTCACTAAAAATCTAGAATAAAGCACACTTTTAGCGACGGAATTAATCTGTCGCTAAAAGTCTATTTTTAAAAGTTTTTTTTATTTTTCTAATGCCCAAACCTGTAATAAAAAATTCAATCCTCAACAACAACGCACAATTCCTCAACTTAAAAAAATATTTATTATAAAAATAAACTCATAATGTACAAGCCAAAAACCGAATACAGCCGGTTAGGAAAGGGGGAAGAGTACAAGCCGGACGGGGGGGACAAGCTGGGACCGGGCACGAAAGGGGCTCATCAGGGGTTGCCGAGTCCCGGATCTGGATCCTGCTGATCCGGGGCCGGCTCGGCATGTCCAGTAGTAGGCCCTGTTGATCCTGCTCCCTGATCATCCTCAACACCACCGTAGCAATGCGCTGGATCTCCTCGTCGTCCAACGGACGCCGAGGAGCCGGTGTCTGTGGAGGGGCAGCGGGGGGTGAGGATGCTCCTATCACGGCACGAGCAGTCGTGCTAGGCAGGCCGCGTATGCGGCCTTTCGGCCGATTGACGACCTCCGGTGTATCCAGCCATCGCTTCAACGCCCCAGTACTCGCACCAGTACTAGTGGACGCTGATGGCTGTCCGAACTGCTGCTCGGACCCCTTAAGCTGTTCATACGAGGCCTACAAAAATAGTGATTTAAAGATATGTTAGGGCATTAATTAACGCAACAGACATTGAGGATAGAAAGACAAAAAATTAAGAATTTAAACAAATTGACTTACATCGATCCGCCGGGCAATATCCGAAACATAGTCGCCCGCCCGGTGTGCCTCGTCCTTGTCCTTCTTCCGCACGTGCGTCTGATTATACGTCAGAGCTATGACCTCATCCGCCTCCAGATCCGGGTTCTGACCGCATTCATGTGTCGGACGATGTCGTGTGGCACCGACCCCCCGTGTGCGTCGGATCTCTGTTCTGTCTGTTCTCGGCCCCGCTCTTACTCTTGGCGTCCCAGCCTGGATCCGCAGCCCACCGATCTATCATCTCCCCCCATACAATCGGAGATATCCAATGTGGGGGATATGTCTTCATCTCCGTCATCGGGGCACCCTCGGGCAGCATCTTCTTCGCCCGGTCCCGTGAGTCGTGGAGCCATCGGCGGTAATTCTTGCCGATGTAAGCAAAGAAGGCCTGTCGCCCCAGTACCTGCTGATCAGGCGAGTCAAACGTGAACCCCTCCTGCAAGGCATTCAATAACACAAATTAATTTAGAAAACAAACTTTAATTAAACAAATACTATCGCAGAAAAAAATACTTCACCGTACCAGCCACTCCTCCCATAGGGACTCCCTCGCAGCGGCATCCCAGTCCTTCCAGTACAGGCGTGGCTCGAAGAATCGGCCCTTCACAAGAACGCCGATCTTCGTCCTCGCCTGATTCTCCAGGATCCTGCCAAAGAAGTAAATAAATAAATTAATACAGTTCAAATATAAATTAACACCCCAAAAAATATAAGGCATGATGTGATTTTTTTTACTTACAGGCCCTCCTGGGTGAGCGTAACTCTCTGTTTACGCTGGGGGTCGATGCGTACCCCGCGTGTCGGGCCACGGCCTCGTCGAGATCCTACAAAACACAGACATTAATACAGTTCAAATATACTTTAAATATAAGGCTAGCGAAAATGTACTAAACACCGTTATCAACTATACCTGAGGTAGAACCCACGGAAGAAGGAGAATCAACGCGCGTGTGGGATGAATCTGCGTCGGGCTGGGGCGACGGCTGGGGCTGGGCTGGAGCTGGGGTCCCGTCTGCTGTATGCTAGCACTATGTGTCTCGTCATCAGTGGGCAATGACGAGGTGGGACCCACCTGGGAGGAAGCAGCTCGGCGTCCAACCCGGCCACGAATAGCCCGTATCCTATCCATATCTGACTTCGTATAGATAAATTGCAAAGACATTAACACATTAATTTGGCAGAAATCATCATCGGCACTATATATATGAATGGAGCTGCAAAAACACATCAATACGAACCAAGTTCTAAAATGTTACTACATTTTTTCCGTGATGTTACAACATTACAAGTCAATCAATCATCATCTTCATCACTAGACTCGTCGTCCTCTTCATCTTCTAATTCATCCTCTTCATCAGTAGACTCGGTCACATCATCTCCAACACTTTCCACGTCTTCCGCGTCATCATCTACGACTTCTTCTCCTACATGAAGTGTTGTTGGAAGAGGAAGATCGTCCTCCTCGTTGTTGACCTCAACGGGTAACAAGACAGTGGTTGGTCGGCTTGAAAGGAGTCTAGCTCACTGTCATATGTCACGGGCAATTTCTTGGACTTGATAACTGTATACCAATGAGATTTGGGATTGGCGACGTCCTCCGCGTAAAAGACTTGTGCAGCTTGACTAGCAAACACAAAGGGCTCGTCTGATGCAAGTCTTGACTTGACATTGACATCTACAATCCCTTGAGAGCTAACACGGATTCCTCTACTGCATGTGACATCGAACCACGTACACTTGAACATTACCAGGCGGTTTTGGGAACCCAGATATGTTAGCTCAACAATCTCATCTAGCTCTCCGTAAAAGTCCATGCAATTCTCGGCATAACAGTCGCCGTTGACCAAGACTCCACTGTTTTGGGTTTGTTTTGTTCGGTCATCATCTTTTACGTTAAACCTAAACCCGTTGATGATATAGCCTCCATAACAGGATGCTTGTTTGTTAGGGCCTTGAGCTAGTAATTTCAAGCAGGAGGCCACTGGTCTATCCATTGACTGAACCTATTGTAGATGACGGTAAAAATTAAGGATAAATCAGTATACTAATTGGCCACAGAACTGTATATAACACATAATATAATTTTGTTAAAGACTTACACGCCTTTTGAACCACTGTACAAATTGTGATTTCCGATGAGATTCAAGTCTAGCGGGATCAGTGATTAAAGATTCCGCATCGAACTCACTGCAAACCAATATAGTTGACTCGCTTATCACACACTTTCAATTATGTACACCAATGTAAGTGAATTAAGACATTAACTTACTCAACGAATGCCAAAACTTCATCGCAATTTAGAAGGGCATATATTGTTGCAGCACTGTACTCTTCATTTGTTAGCCATCGAGTATACGTTCGGCCGAACGGACTACCTGACTGCTTGAATATTGACAATTGCCCTTCCAAATTTGTGCTTGATCTAGGGTCATTTCGGCCTAGTTGATTTAACCTTGTATCAACATCAGGCCCGAAATATTGACTACAAAAGTTTACAATCTCTTCCATTACGTAAGCCTCCGCAATTGAGCCTTCAACCCGAGCCTTATTGCGGACTTTTTTTTTAAATGGAACATGAACCTAGAAGTTTAGCGAATCGAGTTAGGTGGAATATCAATGATAACAGGTGTCGCATTAAGTGTAAACGAACAACTGTAACAATTTAAAGATTACCTCTCGAAGGGATACATCCACCGATATTGCATGGGTCCACCCATCTTAGCTTCATATGCCAAGTGAACAGGCAGATGCTCCATTGAATCAAAGAACGAAGGTGGGAAGATTTTCTCCAGCTTGCAAATCGTCACCACAATGTTCTTCTCAAGCACTTCCATGTTACTCACCCGGATCGTAGAAGAACATATATCTCAAAAGAAATGAGATAATTCAGTCAAAGTCTCGCAAACAACCCGTGGCAACAGTCCCCGGAAGGCAATAGGAATGAATCTCTCCATGAATACGTGGCAGTCGTGACTCTTCATCCCTTGGAACTTGCATTCCGATACATTGCAACAACGAGATATGTTGGACGCAAACCCATCCGGAAGCTTCAAATTCTTAACCCACTGACAGACCTTCTCCACTTGTTTCTTGTCTAGACAGTAAGGTGCTTTCGGAAGTATCGTCCTCCCGCTGACTGTTAGAGGATGCAATTCACGGCGTACACCCAACTGTTGTAGATCCCTTCTCGCTTTAAGGTGATCTTTCGATTTGCCCTTGACATTCATCACTGTGTTGAACACATTATCAAAAATGTTCTTCTCAATATGCATCACATCCATGTTGTTTTGGATAACGAGCGTCCTCCAGTAGGCTAACTCCCAGAAGATACAAAATTTTCTCCAGTTGTGCTCTTTCCCGTACCCTAGAATCTTCTGATCTGGCACACCCTTCCGTGTGGTATGTCAGTATCAAGTGCCTCCAGGTGTGAGAGCACTTCTTCACCAGATGGGTAGTCCAGTGTGACAACCTCACGCTCGATTGTCCCGTCAAATTTATCCTTCTGCCTACGAAACTGATGGCCCGGTGGCAAAAGCTTACGGTGACATCCGAACCACGAGGGCTTTCCGCCGTGCTTTAACGTATGACCGGGGTTCACGCCCATACAAGCAGGGCATGCTAGCTTCCCATGTGTGCTCCAGCCACACGTCATTCCCAATGCAGGGAAATCATGTATAGTCCACATCAAAGCAGCCCTCATCTGAAAATTCTGTTTAAGGGATGCATCATATGTTTCGACTCCATGATTCCATAATTGTTTTAACTCATCAATCAACGGCCTTAAATACACATATATGTCCTTGCCAGGACTCTTCGGCCCAGAAATAAGCAACGACAAGAACATGTACGGCTTCTTCATGCACATGCCTGGTGGAAGGTTGTACGTGACAATAATAACAGGCCAACAGGAGTAAGGCGTGGTAGACTGACCGAAAGGGTTGAACCCATCGGTTGCCAGACCAAGTCTAACATTCGGAACTTCCTGAGCAAAGACTGGATGCCTGCGATCAAACTCCTTCCACGCCTCTCCATCAGCTGGGTGTGTCAGCACATCGGCATCGTTGCTACGAGTCTCACAGTGAGCCCTCATATGTTCAGTCGTATTGGAGGAGTAGTACATTCTCTGAAGCCGTGGTGTGACCGAAAAATATCACAATATCTTCCATGCAATGTTTTTCTTCTTCCCTTTGTCCGGTTTGTACCTCGAATGATCACATACTGGACACCGTGACAAATCCTTATTCTCTTTCCAGAACAATACACAATCGTTATTGCACGCATCTATCCGCTCATAACTTAACCCAAGTTTCCTCATCATCTTCTTCGCGTCATAGTACGACGGCGGTAGCTTTTCACTTTCGGACAGAATTTCTTTGATTAAGGTAACAAACTCATTAAAACCTTTCTCACTCAGCCCGTGGTCTGATTTCAACTGTAATAACCTACTAACCGCAGACAGCCATGTGTGTTTTAGAGCTCCATCCCACAGCGGCTCTTCCGCAGCTCTCAACAACTCATAAAACTGATGAGCCCCCTCGCTCGGTGGTTGTGGACTGTCGTCACCACCGTCGTTACCCCAGTCAACATTAGCATGCCCAGCATCCATAATCATATCTTGGTAATCATACCGTGCCTCCTCCCTAACTTCAGTTTGACTAGCCAGGTTGGACGACAATACTATCATTTCCCCGTGCTGCGTCCACCTTGTGTATCCACCCATAAAACCGTACCGACGAAGATGCCATTTTACTTCAATTCTTTTTCTCCAATGCAACAACTCACATCTACCGCACGGACACCTTATCTTATCAAAGTCAACATGTGCAGGATGCGGGTAAGCGAAGTCGAGAAATTCATCAACGCGACACTCAAAATCATCAGCATTCTTCCTTTTCATCCAACTTCGATCAACCGACATGATGACTGAATTATCGTACTGTATACCACCTTCAATTATGACATGTCATTAGGCAGGGTCGATGTAAATATGAATGCATGAATGTGACAACATGTCTATATATTTTCCCTCCATTCTCTAATAGGTAGTGGTCCTATCCCATTCAGAAAAGCACATGTTTATAAAACAGTGAATAACTCATGCTTAGTCCTATGTCTGCGGAAAATTCGGCAGCACCTCCCGTATTTCTCCAAGTACACGACATCGATTAGGTGTTCTAACATTCATCTAACATTGCCTTCCAAGGTTTGATGGATGTTAGAACACCAGATCTGTATGCACCCGAAGAAACACATGAGAACGTGTACCAGATATCCACGACATAGAACACAGAGCATGAGTTGAAACACTGTTTTATAAATACGTAACTTTTCCAAATTATCCAAACTGGACATCCAAAGGCTCATTACAAAGCATTACTTTGTAATGAGTACCTTTGAACGGGAACTAAGGGTTTTTATGCATGCATGGGTTCAAAAATTGATTTCATATGCAAGAATCTTTCTGAAATATCAAAATTGTAGAAAGATCATTGCATATGTTACCGATTTCACTTTGAATAGAATTCATTGGCAACGAGTTGAACCATCTGGTTGCCAATGGACTTCGCAAAACAATAACAAATATAAAGAATGCAGGGTTTATAAACAACGAGTAATTGAACCATCTCTGGGCTAATTAGTGTTAATAAGGATTACATTGGGCTAATTATAGCTAATTAGGGTTGATTATGAATAATCAAGGTTATTTTGAGCTAATAGTCGGGTTTAATTGTGCAGAGTAGTGTTGATTAGTCCTAATTATGACTGATTAGGCTTAATTGGATAATGTTAGGGCTAGTTAGTGTTAATGGGGATTACCTTGGGCTAATTATAGCTAATTAGGCTTGATTATGAGTAATCAGGATTATTTTGAGCTAATAGTCATGTTTAATTGTGCGGAATAGTGTTGATTAGTCATAATTAGGCTAGTTAGGCTTAATTGGGTTCTTAGGCTTAATTGTGTGGAGTGGTGTCCGACACCAACCGACACGTGTCCGACACCTCCAGACACGTCTGAAGACATTGATTTATTTTTTAATTTTGTCGGACACCGTGTCCGTCACCCCTTGAAGAGGTGCCAGACACCTCCTTATGAGGTGTCCACAAGTATAAAGCCAAAATGTGACATTTTTCGGTGTCAGTGTCGATCAGACGGATGTCCGTGACCTACCGACACCTCGACACCTCATCAACACATTCAGACACGTGTCGGACATCTCCGGACACGTGTCCGACACCTCTCAATAGTGTTCAAAGACATTGATTTATTTTTTAATTGCTGGACACCGTGTCGGACACCCATTGAAGAGGTGTCCACAAGTATAAAGCCAAAATATGTTGTTTCGGTGTCGGCGTCGATCGCACTCAGTGTCCGTGTTCATGCTACCTAATGGAGATCTCAATCCAATTGGGTCCCATCCTCAGTCAACAATCTCAATTCTCAATTCTTAAATGCTCAATGCAATAAAAATTAATAAAAATCACACATTCAATCTAATTGGGTCTCATCCTCCTTCAACAATCTCAATATCTCAAATGCTCAATGCACAATTAACAATCTAAAATCATCAATTAATAATCTCAATTACTTCAAACGCACAGCTAATAACCTAAAATCATCAATTAACAACCTAAAATCATCGATTAATAATCACAATTCTCAAATGCACAATTAACCTTAAATTATCAAACAAATGATCAATGTTCAAATGGGAAAAAAAAGTTTAAAATGCACATATCCAATGCGCTTGAATTATTTCAATTTAGGGTTCGATTTGATTAGGGCATTTAATTCAGGGTTCAATTACTTCAATTTAGGGTTCAATTAAGGGGTTCTATTAGTTCAATTTAGGGTTCGGTTGAATTGGGGCATTCAATTTAGGGTTCAATTAGGGGGTTCAATTAGTTCAATTTAGGGTTCAATTCGATTAGGGCATTCAATTTAGGGTTTAATTAGGGTTCAATTACTTCAATTTAGGGTTCAATTAGGGGGTTCTATTAGTTCAATTTAGGGTTCAGTTAAATTAAGACATTCAATTTAGGGTTCAATTAGGGGGCTTAATTAGTTCAATTTAGGGTTTCATTGGATTAGGGCATTCAATTTAGGGTTTAATTAGGGTTCAATTACTTCAATTTAGGGTTCAATTAGTTCAATTTAGTGGTTGGTTGAATTGGGGCATTCAATTTAGGGTTCAATTAGGGGGTTCAATAAGTTCAATTTAGGGTTCGGTTGGATTAGGGCATTCAATTTAGGGTTTAATTAGTTTAATTTAGGGTTCGATTCGATTAAGGCATTAAATTTAGGGTTTAATTAAGATTCAATTTAGGGTTCAATTAGGGGATTCTTTTAGTTCAGTTTAGGGTTCAGTTGAATTGGGGCATTCAATTTAGGGTTCAATTAGGGGGTTCAATTAGTTCAATTTAGGGTTCGATTCGATTAAGGCATTCAATTTAGGGTTTATTAAGGTTCAATCACTTCAATTTACGGTTCAATTAGAGGGTTCTATTAGTTCAATTTAGGGTTCAGTTGAATTGAGGCATTCACTTTAGGGTTCAATTAGGGGGTTTAATTAGTTCAATTTAGGGTTCTGTTGGATTAGGGCATTCAGTTTAGGGTTTAATTAGGGTTCAATTACTTCAATTTAGGGTTCAATTATGGTTCAATTAGTTCAATTTAATGGTCGATTGAATTGGGGCATTCAATTTAGGGTTCAATTAGGGGGTTCAATAAGTTTAATTTAGGATTCAGTTGGATTAGGGCATTCAATTTAGGATTCAATTAGGGATTCAATTAGTTTAATTTAGGGTTCAATTCGATTAATGAATTCAATTTAGGGTTTAATTAGGGTTCAACTTCTTTAATTTAGGGTTCAATTTAGGGTTCGATTGAATTGAGGCAATCAATTAGGGGGTTCAATTAGCTACATTTAGGGTTCGATTGGATCAGGGCATTCAATTTAGGGTTTAATTAGGTGTTTAATTAGTTTAATGTAGGGTTTGATTTGATTAGGGCATTCAATTTAGGATTTAATTACTTGAATTTAGGGTTCAATTTAGTGGTCGGTTGAATTGAGGCATTCAATTAGGGGTTCAATAAGTTTAATTTAGGGTTCGGTTGGATTAGGGCATTTAATTTAGGGTTTAATTAGTTTAATTTAGGGTTCGGTTGGATTAGGGCATTTAATTTAGGATTTAATTAGTTTAATTTAGGGTTCGATTCGATTAAGGCATTCAATTTAGGATATGATTAGGGTTCAATTACTTCAATTTAGGGTTCAATTAGGGGGTTCTACTAGTTCAATTTAGGGTTCAGTTGAATTGAGGCATTCAATTTAGGGTTCAATTAGGGGTTCAATTAGTTTAATTTACTTTTTATTGGGTATTCTATCAATTGAGAATTTGAATATCATTGAGTACATCAACATAGTCAATTGCTAAACCACAGTTTACCTTACAATGCTAGCGAAGTATAGTTATAACGTCATCTCCTTAATCCATTGAGGCTTATTAAGATTGTTTAGAAACTTTGTTTTACAAATATCATTTCTTACTTCAAAAGTTTATAGGGTGCCGTCATTTGATTATCCGTATTTCATTTTTTGATTTTATCAATTCAAAGAAATAGAGCCATGGAAATTGATTCTGGAAAATGCTGCTACAGGATTCGCATCACTGAACTTTTTGAACATTGATGTATCACACAAATTGCACAGACAAAAAGAGAAATTATAAGGATGCAAATGCTACAGAAGACAAATATACACGCACATTCTTGGAATAGTGGATACTGCCAACTAATACTGCCAAACAAAGGTTGAGGAATTACCAAAGAACAATCTACATATAACAATCTACATACAATGTGAGAAGCTTACTTGAATTTGAAGAAACCGGTGGAATTCAGGTGACTGGTAACCGCAGGAGGTGGACGGAGTTGCCGTATGTGGTGGGTGGAGTTGCCTCAGGTGACGACAATGGAAAAACTCATGAAGGGGCGGCGTAGAGGGGACGATGGGGGTCTCACTAGAGGTGGGTCACTGTAGATGATGGTCGCAGGAAGTGAGATTGTCGTTGGGTGGGTGAGAGATAAGAGAGAGAAACGGGGAAGAAAGAAAATGGGATCTGTGCGGTATAAGATAGATTTTTAGCAACGAAATTTAGCCGTCGCTAAAAACCCATCGGTAAAAATTGCATTTTGACAATGAAACATTTAGCGACGGTAAAATTCTATAGCCTAAATTTTTTAAAAAAATATCAAAAATAAAAAAATATTAAGCGACGGATGGCTCGTCGTTAAAAGTCTGTCGGTAGAAGTCCATCGTTAAAACCTTTTGCCACATAATGTTCTGTCGGTAAAAGGTTTTAACGACGGACTTTTATCGAGGGTTTATTCCGTCGATTAAATGACTTTTAGCGATGGAATTTCTTTTGTCGCTAAAAGTCCATTGCAACAGATGCGTTTTCTTGTAGTGTTAAGGGAAAAGAAGAACTTGCGTAATGCAAGTTTGACAAATTTTAAGAAAGCTAAGTTGTATGTTAAATTTGAGGAATGTGAATTTTGACTAGGAAATCTGGATGTATGGGGTGGATGTGGAAGCAGGTTAGGATATTCGGGGAAAGTTGAAAAAGTAAAAAATTGGGAACGTCATAAAAATCGGCATTGAGATTAGTAGCTTCCTAAGCTCAGTTGGAGGCTACCAGGGAGTCAGTGACAATCGCTCTAAGATGCCCTGTTGGAGAAAATGGACTACGTGATTACTATGCCAAGTCAATAAGGATGTGAACAACTCAAAATTCAAGTTCGAGTAAGGAGAAAAGGAAGTAACAGTCTATTTCATATAAAAGAAAAAAAAACGACCAATGCTTCTTGATCGAATCAAGGAGATTGAGATCTAGCGGGGATTAGAAAGGAATGAAAAAGAAATTTTGAATTGTGATAAGGATGGTAATTACAATGTGAAGTCGGATATGTGTTTCGCCTAATAATGAATTGAGGAAAGGAATTGTGAAGAGTGCTCATAATATGGGGTACCGATTCACTTAGGGGAGACGAAAATGTACCCTGAGTTACGGCCCAAAGAATTTTGGTGGCCTAGCATGAAAAGGGATATATAAAAGTTTGTATCCCGATGTTTGACCTATTAACAGGTAAAAGTGGATCATAAGAAGATCACTAGATAGTGGCAACCACTCTTTGCACCTGAGTGGAAGTGGGAACCCATTATAATGATTTTCGGTGTTAAGGTTATCATTAACAACTAAGGGATATACGTCTATCGGGGTTGTAGTGGATATGTTAACTAAGACGTCCCGATTTATTTTATCTAGGAAGAATATTTTTCTGAATGACTTGCCCAAACTTATGTTAAGCAGATGGTTAGTTGTTATGGAGTTTCAGTAACTATTGTGTCCGGCAGAGACACAAGGTTCATCTCCAGAGTTTGGAAAGAAGTGAGTTAACCATGAGGACAGCTTTTTACCTCAGACGGATGCCTAGTCAGGACAAGCGGTATAAATATTACAAGGGTGTTGAAAGCCTGCATTATTTATTTTTGCAGAGCATTGGGATGAGTAGATATCCTTAACCGAAAATGTTGCATATTGATTTATTAGAATCTATTTGGGGAAACAAAGACAATTTCGCACGAGACTATCCAAAGAAATAGAAAACAACGTGATCGATGTCCAAGAAAGAAATCTTACTGCACAGAATTAGCAAAAAAAAAAGTTATGCTGACAAGAGGCGTAGGATGTTGGAGTTTGAAGTAGGTGACCTAGTAAATTTTATAAGTGTCACCGTGGAAAGAAGTCATGCAATTCGAGAAGTGGAGGAAGTTAAGTCAGAAGTTCATCGAACCGTTTAAAATCCTGCATAGGATTGAGAAGATAGCATACAAACTCGATCTAAAATTAGGATTGAGTTTATTACATAGCATGTATCGCGTGCAATATTAGGGATGTATGATCCCGACCCTACACATGGGATCCAAGAGGAACAAGTTGAAATAAGAGATAATATCTCATATCATGAGGCATCGATAAAGGTGATTGATAAAGAAGAACAAGTATCATGTTTGAAAATAACATAGTTGGTGAAAGTGTCAAGAAAACACTTTTGGTAGAGGAAGCCACATAGGAACCCAAAGCGTTGATGCGGCGGAGATATCCACATCCATTGAGAGGACGACGTTTATCCCAATTTCGAGGATGAAATTTATTTAAGGGGGGAGGATGTGAACCCTGAAAATACCAAAAATTAATCTATCCGTGAATTCAATTAATTAAAGGGGTTATTTTTATTAAGTGGTATTATGTGGGTGATAACTAAGTGTTAAGGAGCTAAATAAGGGGTTAATGTGGCCTCAGGGGTTAAAATACAATTTTAAAAAAAGTTAGGGGCAAAAACATAATTTCAAAAAATACGGTGAACGGGATGCATATGCTATTAAGTAGCATCATTTTGGTGATAAGTGGGTGTTAGGAAGTGGAATGAGGGGTTAGGGTGATTTTGGGGTCAAGTTGTAATTTTCCAAAGTCGAGGGGTCAAAATGCAATTTTGGAAACTTGAGGGGATAAAGTGAAAATTTTGAAACCTTACAAAATGTGTCAAAACCTAGGGAAACAGGCCATGCACATGGCCACCTCCTACTTTCCATAAGCTGAGTCATGGTTGGAAATTTTAAAATATACTTTGGGATAAGATTCATGAGAAGAAAATATAAAAAGAAAATTTTGGGGTGTAAAATGGAAATAACCCGAAGTCAAGAACATGGCTGGGAACAAGAACAAAAGCAACAGTAGAAAAGAAAAAAGAAGAAAAAAGAGGGAAAAGGAGGAAGAAGGAGGGGAAAGAAAGAAAATGAAAGGATTGAATCCGAACCCTAGCAGGGTATGAATCTTGAACCCAATTTGTGAAATTGGTTGAATTCGATCAAATTTGTGACATAAATACGTATATGTATACTCGATTGTGTACGAGTATGATTGGGGATGGAACAAAAAAAAATTGTAATGATTCTTGTTGGGATTGTGAATATAAGAACCTAAAACAACAAAGAATAAGAAACCAATTAGGGTTTCAAATTAGGCATGATTTCAGTGTGCTTAGGTGTGTGTTTCAGTGTGTGTTCTTCATCCATGGTGGTTTAATTCGAATTGTGGGTGTGTAGTTGGGAGCAATTGTGTAAACCGAATGGATTTAGGGCATCAAGGTGTAATGGTAATGCAATTAAGTGATTTAAGTGTGTAAAAATGGAGATTTCATGCGTGATTATGGGGTAAAAATAGCCAGGTACATGGCTGGTTCAATAAGAAGACTTATGTGTGTGTTCAAGTTGTGTTGGTGTGTGTCATGATCTGAATAGTATCATGTAATTGTTGCTAAAGATAAAGCCATGAAGCAGATTCTTGTTCGAATTTTGAAAAATAGTTAGGATCAGATTTCGCCAAAGTGTAAAAAAGAGACCCTAGTTATTTTTAGGAGACATACATCGCGGAAAATGTTCAGATTTTTCTGAGGTGGAAGGGGGTTAATCGCTGCGGGAACTTTGAAACTTTGTAGTGGAATTTAAAATATCAACCGAGCGTGGAATCACGCAAAAAATTTATTAGAACCCTAGGATGTTGGCAAGTTCCATTTCTCAAGATTTTGGGTCATTCTGAGGTCTTTAGCTATTTTTGGTCGAATGAGCTTTTATGCACTCGGTTCGGACACCGGTTCGGAATTTTTGTGCAAAAATTTTGTAAAATACTTTTTAGCTCAAGAATGACTTCAGGAAGCTTAAAATAGCATTTGAAAGTACTTTTGAGATTTTTCTGGCACCGGGAACCCTCAAGGGCATTTTGGTAATTTGTCATCCGGAAAAGGGTATTTTGGTAATTTTACATAAGTTGGGGGCGTTTTGGTAATTTTTCCCTTTAAATTTTTTTGAGGGACTATTTGGTCTATAGATGATGTAGTACATCTAAAAAGTAGTTTTAAAGCGGTATTGGGGTGTTGGTGGTGTAGCGGCTATGAGGGAATATTTTGATAATTTGCCATGTTGGCACTAAAAAATTGGAAACGCACGTTAATATGCATCCAGAATGGTGAGAAATGAGGAATGATATTAATACGTTAAATAATGGGAGTGGTTATTGTGGAGGTGTCGATAAGGCTGGGTTAATAATCCGGTTATCAGATCGGATTAACAAGTTATCGTAAGACGCTATGAACGGTTAAAGCGGAAGGGGTAGAGTAAGGAATGTGTATATGTTGAATGTTGACTAATGAGCAGGGTATGATTTGATTAGGTGATGTAGCTAGTTACGATCAGAGATTGCGAGTTACTTCGTCTATAAGCCAATCAGGTAAGGACAATGCGGTTCTATTATGCTAATTCATTGTTTCAATTAGCATGCCATGTTGATGACGTTTTGTTGAACTCTTGTGGTTATGATTTGACACCGGTAATTATTGTGACCGGTATTCATTGATTTGGAATTACGTTGTTGAGGACTTAAGGTTGAGTAATTTCCCTTAGTCCACCCCGTTGATGAAGTTTGGTACGTGTTTTCGTATGCTATAATTCGATTCGATTAGTATACTTGACGCTAGTGATGATATTGCATAGAGGTTGTTACGTGGTTGTTGTGAGACGTCGGAGATTATTGATAGCCAATATCTCTCCTGTTTGAGAACACCATTGAGGACTTGTGGCATACTTTTCCCAAGTCCTCCCTGTCGTTGGTGATGAATGTTGTTGAGGTTTTTGCCTGTTGTTGTGAAATGTTGGCACTTATTGGTAGTGACATTTTTCTTATGTAAGAACGTTGTTGAGGGCTTGTGGCATACTTCTCCCGAGCCCACCCTATTTAATGACGTTATGTTGAACTCTTGTTGTAGGTTGGAACGCCGATTGATCTTTTAATCTGGTATTCTTTGTTGAGTTGTGTTGTTGAGAACATATGGTGGAATAATTTTTCCTTAGTTTGTCCCGTTGATGAAGCACCGCTATTTAGCTGTAACGCGGTTAGGGACAAACACTCATGGTTAGTCCCCTCTGGTTGGCAGTGTCTCTTTTAAACTACTTGAGACTGAGATAAACACCCCATGCAATGGGGCATCAATAAGTTGAAGACCAGTGAAAGTGAAGTAACTAGTGACCAGTAAAAATAAAGTAACTGTTAGTCAGTGAAAAAAATCAAGTAACTGACAAGGAGGATGAAGCGCGCTAGAGTCTGTCAGTCGAGTCTGCATTTGTAACTGATTTTAATTGATATTGTTGATTTTTACTATGTACGTTTCCTATGATTAATGTTTGCTCTATATATATTTTTTGCATTACACTTGCATAGTCAATGTTTGTCGTGTCCCTGTCCAAGCTGAAATGATGGTGTTCTGTTGAGCCTTGAAGCCGCTCAGTCTGACAAAAGTAAATATCATTTGACAATTATGCTAATGTCGAAAATTTATTGGAGCTCTTGATTCATTGTTATCGTTGAGAGGATCATTATTCCTCCGAGTTTCTTGAATCAGTTGTGCGCGATACTCCTCGTGCTGTCTTTACTGGGCAATTTGCGCTCATTCCTTATGTTGTATTGTGCAGGATATAAGGTTAATCAAGGAGAACCCTCAAGAAAAGGGAAAAGAAACAAGTTAGAAAAGTTAAGCAGGGGGATCAGTGGTGTGAGGTAAGACAAGCTAGAAATGCTGAGATAAAGATTGAGTTGCAAGATAGGTTGATAAGAGTCACGCGACTACAGTCGTATATTAGGTTGTAACCATTCATGTTGTTTAGCGACTTGAAATTCTTCCGCTGCAGTATGATGTATGTTTGTAAGAAATTTTTTTGTAAGGACGCATTTTAGAGCATCTATTAATGATGTATGAGTATGAGGATGTAGTTGCTCTGTATTCTACATAGAGTTTTGAAGGTGATTATGATCGATAACTCAGTCCGGTAATGTCACCAGGGTTGAGGGTGTCGCAGCATCGATAAAATAAGCGTCAAAAGAGAAGTAAAATTTAAATGAAAAACTCATTAGGCGCTAAATCAACTCATGAAAGCTATCTCGGTATGCACCCAGAGAAGCCCCAACTTGTTCATACTGAAATTCCACTGGTTCATTGCCAGTTTAGTCTTGTTTGTGTGCCTCTGCCTTAGTCCTAATGAGCGTGACCCTAGAAACTTAAAGGCCTAAATTTGTGATGAAAAGACAAATTTCGAGTGATACATTTAGAGATCCCATGAGAAAATAATTGGAAAAAGCTCAAGGGTCGAGACATGCCTCCCTAACACCACAATATCCCATAAAGCACGGGACTGCCCCTGGGATGCCGAGCCCATAGAGTGGTGTAGGTGGGCCATAGCCGGAGTACCCTAGTCGTAGTCCTGGATCTCTCCTATCTCCTCCAAAGATCTCTAGCACCAGAGCTGCACTGAATCATCCCCATTGCTGAACAACGTTCCCCCCATGATGTACTATAGGAACCTCTGGACATATTGATCTATTAATGCCTCCTCAGCGTCCTCTAAGGTCATATCCTCGTAGTGGAAGCGGAAGGTACAAGCAAAATAGAACCGCCCTTTTTATAAAAAGGCTCGAACAAAAGCAATCGGACCACGAGGTCGTGGTCCTTATCGAGATCATAGGCTCATGGGATAAGCCTTCCTTTTAACGCGAATACTTGTGATATTCGCAAAATCATATGGGGTAAGCATAGCCTCCCCAAATGGTAGATGGAATGTGTTGGTTAAATCCAATCAACGCTTCGCCAAGCTCATTAAATTCTTTTTACTTCGGGTAAAAGCATGTAACCCATTGAAGAATAGGTTAAAGCCGGTCTCGGCTATCCTATTCTCCATTGAATCATGTACCTTCCCCCACCATCCCATACTAGATTCTAGAGGCCCCTATAACAGATATTCAGAGGAAGGGGTGTAATACCCCAGAAATTTTCTTTTTCCTTGTGTGAAATTATTATTTTAAGTAAATAAGTTTGTGGTCATTATGACAATATTGAGAAAATTGTTGTTAACATTTCTAAAATTTTTGGTCGAATGAATAGTGATTTCATTCGAATCAATATGAAAAGGGTAGTGATGTTTTGGAGTGCCGAATGAAAATATTTTGCTTTGAATGAAAATGAGTTTGATTTGAATGTAAAGATTTTTTCTTCAAATGAAAAGTATTTAAAATTGTGAAGAGTGAGGACTGAAGTTTTCATTCGAATTAAAATAGTCTTCGATCGAATGAAAAAAAAGTTTTCGCTTGAATGAAAAGTATTTTCATTCGAATGAAAAGTTTTAATTCGAATGAAAATAGTTTTCGGTCAGAAAAAGAATAAAATTTGAATAACTATTTTCACCTCTGTTGGATTCAGTCGAATGAAAACTTATTTTTTATTCCATATAAGTAGTTGTCTTATTTCCTTTCCAACCTTTAGGTTCTCTGTTTCTTTTTCCTTTGCGAGAGAGAGAGAGAGAGAGAGAGAGGACAAGGCTTGGGAAGTTCGGGAGTTCTAAGGTGGAGCTTAAGGATTTGTTTTCTCAAAAGCTTGACTAAGGTAAGGGTTTACTTTTTAAATTTGAATTAGCGATGGATTGATCGTTCATATAAGTCCTTAATTCTTTTTTAAATTTGAATTCCTTCAAACTGGTTAAGTTATTCTTCTTCCCCTTTTGTTTTGAGCTTCATTATGAGTAACATATTTCTCAATGCTATGACTTGTGGAATTCAATTTTCGTCGGAATTGTTTGACCTTAAAATTAGTCATGTTGATATTGTTCGTTTCAGTGATTAATGATTGTCATTATTTCGTAAACTCCACTTATTGTTTGACAAGTCTGTTATTTATTTGATGTTATTTTGAAGTATTTGTTTCGGTAACTCTATGAGCCGTGTCACAGTATATGTGACTTATTTCTGACTTACTCACGTGGATTGGAACGTGGGCTAGCCAACGGGATTAAGCTAGAGATTGCGATCTTACTTTGTGAACCTGGTCTCACGTGTCAGTGATGGCATATGTGACCTTACTCTGAATGGCTCTTTAGTGTCTGTCTCCGTACTCAGATATAATTTGGCAATTGAATTTTAGTCTGACATCTGTTCCATCGAAACGTTTGTGCTTCCGTAATCTTATTTTATCAGACATCTTTGCATTCTTTGATTGGTCCTTTGAGCGACCTTTCTGGGCATTTGGTTTATTCCATTATTGTTTTCTTTTCAGGTGATCAGTAGTTGGGTTTGGATTTGCGAGGTTAGCTGTGTGTCCAAGAGCCAGCTGCTTTTGTTCAGAATTAGTATTGGCATTTTGCATGTAATTTAATCAAGACAAGTTGATATCACCTAGGTTTTATTTTGAGACTCCGTGTTGGAGAAATTTTGGATTGTATAAAAGCTTTAGTCCATCTTGATAGTTATTGATATACTTTAAGGAATTATTAGTGCATATTCCAAATGCTCCCTTTTGGGAGATTTTTGATATTTTAAGATTTTCTGATTCCGTTTATTCGACATTAACGCTCCCAAAAATTGTGGGGCGTTACAAGGGGCTGCAAAAAATCAAGAGAAAAGTAAAAAAAATTCAAAGATCGTCTTGTTCATGCATTGGATGCATGGGAAACAAAGAAACAATATCGTATACGTCCTACTTTGCATGGGAATATCTAATTTGTGAAAAAAGTGTGGAATATCGTGTATAACCTACAGAAAATCAGTAAAAAAAATTATCCATGAAAAAATGGTGGCTGAGGTGTACATCTTCATCCTACGTGAGGATCGAATGGTCGTTGTCCGAATAGTCGGCTGAAAGGGCAAAATTTTCCCAACTTGAAGCCCACATTCATGCTCACTTCTTGTGCATTGAAACTTCATTTCAATGTCTAAAATCAATGTAAGAATGAGAGATTGTGAGAATTTGTAGAGGGGAAGTGTAATTGGGGAGGGATTAGAATAAGAGAACCCCTTCTTGGATTCGAATTTGAGAGAGATAATGAGCAATTTATGATTTGAAGTCTGTGAAAAACCCTAAAACTATACACAAAGATTGAACGGTAAAACCGGCCGATTTTCCATTTTTGTCAATCAAACTCATGTCTAACCAGCTGATTTTTGACATTTTACGTTTGGCACTCCTAGCTCTTTAATGAACCGGGCAGTTTTCGACATGTCATTTTGACCCTCCCAATTCTTTGATCAACAGGCCGGTTTGAGGTCCCTCAAAAAAAAAATCTTCTTGCATTTAAAATTCCTTTAATAGCATGTTAGCATGAGCCAATGTTCAAAGGTCATTATTATATGATTTGGTGCATGATTGCACATCATGTTGGTGAATCCAGCACCTCTGTGAGTTTAATACTTCTATTAAATTTGACATATCAATTTGATTTAAATCGATGCATTTTGCACTTAATGGCCAACTATCCTTGGACATTTTTTGCTCCAACCTTGAGTGATATTACTAAAAATTTTCATCCTTGTATTTAAGCAACAGACCACTTAAGGGCGTCTTTGGCTCTGACTCTTATATATAAATCCATGTATCCGAGACACCAACCAGTCCTTGTTGACTATGACTCTTGGATATATACAGTGTACTTATGTGACCAATCACTTCCACGCGTTGTCGTCTCTGTCTCTTAGGTTCACCTTCTTATGGCTAAGAGACCAATCACTATTGCTATTGGCTCTGACTCTTAGTCATTAGCTTTCGGTGTGTCTAGGCGACCAATCGTTGTTTGTTACTATTGGCTTCGGCTTCTAAGCACACTTTTTTCCATATTCCTAGACAACCAATTATCATTGTCATTGGCTCCGACTTCTAGGGGTATGTCTTTGTGGCTAAGCGACCAATCGTCAATACTATTGGCTCGGACTCTTAGATCTTGGTGCATCTAGACGAGCACTTATTGTTACCGTTGGCTCCAGCTTCTAGAGCAACTTTCATGTTCATATTTAAGTGACCAATTGTCATTACCGTTGGCTCCGGCTCTTAGACATAATTTTTCATTATTCTTAAACTACTAATTTTTGTTACCATTAGCTCTGACTTTTAAGAATACGCTTTTATCTGGCGACCGGTTGTTGTTAATATTAGCTCTGGCTCCAGATAAGGATTGACTTCACTTTCTTTTTTGGTATTGCTTGATGACCAATGGTTGCTACTGTTAGCTCCGGCTTCGAAGAATACCCTCACATTCTCCAAGCTGCGTTGGTCAGATTCCTCCTCAGAAGATACGTAGGAAGCCTTAAAAAAGGCCCAACCTTATATCTATATTATCCGTGACCCTCTTCAGGGTCTTGTGGTCTTTTTTGTTTTTCATTGTAAAAATGTGTTGTTATTTGGTGATGTTCCCCCCATGCGAGCTCTATCGCCGAGGGGCTCTGTAGACACCTCATTATTGTAGTCTATCTAAATTAAATATTATTGAGCTTTATCATTAATTAAAGTTTATTATTATGAGTTAGGCCTAATAATAAATTAAACCTAATTTACTTAATACAATCCAATAATCCAATCCAGTCAATAATTGGGGTCAGTCTAGCCCATTTAGGTGACTCCAGTCCACATGTCAAAAGTGTGACTCATTTAGAAGATTTTAGAATTATTTGTGTTTAATCCTTAATATAAATGGTTTGATCCTTGATTTACATGAAATATGAAGATAATCTTTAAATCTAGAACATCTCATCTAACCAAAATTAGAAGTAATTAGTGAATTAATGTAATATTCTGCACTTTTTGAGCCGTTTAAAATAACTATTTGTACTTTCAAAAAATAAATGGGCAATAATTTTGAGTAATGCTTTGGTATTAGTAGAGTATGAAATCTTAAAATAATTTTGGGTTCAAAAAATAATTTTAAAAACTTTTGGTGTCATTTATGTGTCAAGATTTTAAAAATTGGTCATAATATGGCCACCTCCTACTTCCTAGTTGGTGACTAATGTAATTATATTATAAATAAATAAGTGGATAAAGTCTTAAGAGAAATAATGAAAAGAAATATAAAAGAAAAGAAAATAAAAGAAATTCGGGAAGGAAGAAGAGAGAACAGGGGAAGAACAAAACAAAGGAGAGAGACTGGGCTTCGACAGAAAAGAAGTCAGAGAAAGGGGGAGATTTTGAGAGAATTCTTAGGGTAATCTTCCTCTCTTGTTTCAGTGTGTGAATTTGGTGTAAGTGTGTGTGTGTGTTCAGTGTGTGTGTTTTAGTTATGTAGGATTACATGGGAATTTGGGAGTGTAATTGTGTGTGTTTGGTGTGTTAGTGTGTGAAACCATGTTTTCAGTGAGTTCAACGTGTGTGTGATTAAACTATGGTGAGGTGGGTGCATGTTCAAGGTATGCAAGTGTGTGAGTTTAGTGTGGCTTGTGTGTGTTTCTGTGTAGGATTAGGGTATAATCTAGTGTGTTTGTGTGTGACCAGGTCCACTCTCTCTTTGTGCGTGCTCGCGTGCGCACGTGTGAGTGCCTGGTGGAGAGGTGTGTGTGCGTGTGTGTGCTTTGGTTTAATGGTGGGTGAGCTGTGTAGATGTAAATGTGTGAACAAGTGTGTGTTCTGCAGAAGGTATGTGCCTGTGTGTTTTAATTATGAATAGTAGTTGTTTTGTTACCAGGCGGGGGGGGGGGGGGGGGTTAGGTTAGCAGTCTAATAAGAATTTTTATAAATAGTTTGGATCAAAATCAAAGTCCAAAATAGAGACCCCTCATACTTTTATGAGACGTACGCTATGGAATTATTTAGCAAAAGTTGTTTAATCTGAAAATTTTAAGAAAACCTTATTTTAATGAGATGTTTCATTTTCTAAAAGTTTGTATCATTCTGAGGTCGATAACTATTTTTAACAGAATCGACTTTTGAGCGCCCGGTCTAGACTCCGGTTCGAAATTTTTGAACGAAAATTTTCTAAAAATACTTTTTAGCCCAAAAATGACTTTAGGATGCTTAAAATAGTGTTTTAAAATGTTTTTAAGATTTTTTCAGTGCGGGAATTTGTAGGGGGTATTTTGGTAACTTGCGACTAGAGGGGTATTTTGGTAATTTTACCTGTAAAAGATATTTTTGAGTAAATCAACATATGGTAAGGATATTTTAGTGATTCTATTAAGGAAATAACATTTTAGTAATTTAAGTATGAGAGGGGAGCTTTTGATAATTTTACACGCAAGGAATATTTTAGTAATTTTACCTATAAAGGTACTTTTGGATAAATTCACATACAATAAAGACATTTTTAGTGATTTTATTTACAGGAAGGCTATTTTGGTGTTTTAAGTATGAGATGGTTGCTTTTGATAATTTTACACGTAAGGGGCATTTTAGTAATTTGACATACCCAATGAGGGGGCCATAATGTTTTAAGTATGAGATGGTTGCTTTTGATAATTTTACACGTAAAGGGCATTTTAGTAATTTGACATACCCAATGAGGGGACCATTCTGGGAATATGCGTGGGTGAGTAATGGGTTTATAATATCGTAATGTAGATTGTATTCTAATCATTTGATCGTTTTGTTTATGTTAAAGTAAAGGACTTTTCGGTTAGGATAATTTAGCTTCGGATTCAGGTAAGGTTTCTATCTGAACCCTGGAGGCAAGGACTTCTGTCTGAATCCTAATTTCAATAACTTGTGTTCGTAAGTATTCTTTCAAATTACTTATGACTATTGTTGAACATTGAGATATGAATTTATATCAGCATGTTATTGCCAAGAAAACCCCTACATTGAACCTAAATTGGATATTTAGAAATCTTATCGATGATCGTCTGTTGTTGCATGCGGAAAAAAATCGATAATTTTTTGCATTCTTTTTTCTAAATTTTTGTGCCTAAATTTGATAAATGTTCATATTTGTTCTTACTATTTGTTTGTGGCTATTCTTGAATCCTGAATGATGGAATGATATCAGCATATTTAAATGTCATCAAAGCCCTAATTGATTTCAGTTTTTTGAATTCATGTTGAATTCAAGCATGGAATTTCTTGCACGACAAGCATGGAATCTCTTGTTGATTCTATGATTGTAATCTTCGGTGTTGACCTGGGGGTCCAATCAGTAGGGTAGCATCATAAGGATGGTCTATTCCTACGTGAAACGCAGGCTAGTACCTTAATGAACTAGTTATCGTACATCATGCATATGTACACTATATATTTATTTCCTGAATGGCATTGCCTCTACTCATGATCATCTTTCTTTCTGAATTGTATACATTGTATTTTACAATGATTATTTTTGAAATGATTGTCTCAAATGGTTTGTGCCTGTTTGAAACCCCTCCCCAGAATGTTTTTGAACTCATTTTAAAATTCTTTAGAAAACCATCATTATATTTTGGAATGATGGCTTTGAAAATGATTTTCAAATGATCGTTTAGTATCCGTTTATGATTTCTTAGGATTGTTTCAAAAAATCATCAGACTGTTTATGATTGTTCGAAATATTTTGAAAAATTATCATCAAATGGACTTTTGAATTGTGTTGATCGGGAAAAGGGGTTCGCTGCTGCGTGGAGGTGCTACAAAGGATGCAGTCTGAGACAGCATCTAGGTAGACAAAGTGGGAGACAGCAAGGACGGAGTAAGGGCCGAGAGCAAGGCTCCCCAGACAGGTCGCGAGGGCTGGCAGAGCCGCGCAGGCAGGGCGACGACGAACAGGGCCGGCGGTCGATAATCCAAGTCAAGGGTGCAGCGTCAAGGGTCCGATGACAAAAGTCCAAATGTGTTTCTCTCACTAGAATTCCAGAGAGAATGTCTTTTTAGAGAGAGAAAGTGAAAAGTCCAAAATGAGAGAGAGATCCTTGAATAAGCTCCAAAGTCCACTATTTATAGGCAAAAATGTGCATGTGTCATAAGTTGACATGTGTTGTCCCCTGGGAGCGACACGTCGCCAGGGGGGTCCAAAGTACTGATTCTCCGTTGGACTGTCAGCCCCCAAGTTTGTGCTGTCCTGCCTTGGCAGCATCTCTCTGCCCGTCTGAGGAGACTGATTGCGCCGCAGTAGCATGATCAGAGTAGCCCGTTGCCCCAGCCACCAGTCCAAGCCCTTACTGAATCCTACGAGGTACGTCAAGAGAAGCGTAGAGAACCTGACAGCGGTGAGGGTTGCCCATATAGCCAACTACTGACAGACTAGGCGCGATGCCCTCCGAGGACTTGCTCCCGTCCCGGAGTGATCCGTGGGTCATTGCCCTGGTGGTGTCGACGATCAGCAGTAACATGAGTGGTCATGGTCGCAGCTCAGTGCTTATAGTCTGTTGCAGGGAAGTCTTCGTGTCGGAGCCCCCTGTAAGTGTGATGTTGATGGCTTTAAGATTGTGTCGATGATGGCTTCAGGGTTGTGAGCCTATCTTGCTGCGAGGGCTGGAGCCCCCGGTGATTGTGCCAGCGATAACTTTAAGGTTGTGAGCCCATCCCGCTGCGAGGGTCGGAGCCCCCAGTGATTGTGCCGGCGATGGCTTTAAGGTTGTGAGCCCATCCCGCTGCGAGGGCCGGAGCCCCTGATGATTGTACCGGCGATGGCGCTAAGCCCATCCCGTAGTTTGATTGAGCCAGCGATGGCGCGAAACCCATCCCGCAGTTTGATTGAGCCAGCAATGGCGCGAAGCCCATCCCGCAGTTTGATTGAGCCGACAATGGCGCAAAGCCCATTTCGCAATTTGATTGAGCCGGCGATGGCACGAAGCCCATCTTGTAGTTTGATTGAGCCGACGATGGCGTGAAGCCCATCCCCCAGTTTGTTTAAGCCGGCGATGGCGCGAAGCCCATCCCACAGTTTGATTGAGCTGGCGATGGCTTTAAGGTTGTGAGCCCATCCCGCAGTTTGATTGAGCCAACGATGGCGCGAAGCCCATCCTGCAGTGAGGGGTCCTCGTGCTGGAGCACTAGAGTGGATCCCCGGAATGCTGCACACTCCGGAGAGTGGGTTGAAGCATGTTCCACGTCCATGGCGGGGGCGCATGGTGTGGTGAATAAGTGTGATGCCCGGAGGCCTGTAACATGATTATGGCTCATGGGCGCGGCGACGACTGTTGCGGAGCAATACTTGGTGCCGGGGGCACGCATCATAAGAATGGCGCAAGGGCGCAGCGAGGACTGTCGCAGTGCAATACTTGGTGCCGGGGGCACATTTCATAAGAATGGCGCAAGGGCGCAGCAACGACTGTCGCGGAGCAATACTTGGTGCCGGGGCACAAGTCATGAGAATGGCGCATGGGCACGGCGACGAAGGTCGCGAGACAATACTTGGTGCCGGGGGCACGTATCATAGAAGTGGCGCATGGGCGCGGCGCCGAACGTGGCTGAGATAATTGGTGTTGAGCGAGAATTGTAGAGAGAGTGATGAGTGGGCACAGGCGATGGGGGTTACAGAGACAGCGCGCGGGCGACGGGAGTCGCGGAGTTGTCATGCGAACGGGAGCGACGAAGGTCGCAGAGATGGCGCGCGGGTGACGAGAGTCGCGAAGTCGGGGCGGGGGCGACGGGAGTCGCTGAGCTATCGCGCAGACGTGGGCGACGAAGGTCGCGAAGATGGCGTGCGGGCAACGAGAGTCATGGAGTTGGCGTGCAGATGATGAGAGTCATAGAGCTGTCGCGCGGACGCGGGCGACGAAAGTCGTAGAGAAGGCGCGCAGGCGACGAGAGTCAGGGAAAAGTGCGGACTCGAGCGATGAAGGTGTGCGGGCAACGAGAGTCGTAGAGCCGGCGCGCGGATGGGGGCGACAAAGGTCGCGAAGATGGCGTGCGGGTGACGAGAGTAACAGAGATGGCCCTCGGGCGACGAGAGTTGCAAAGTTGTCGTGCGGGCGACGAGCCACCGCCAGTGACGGTTGTTGCAGCGATGGAGCGTGAGGACTAGCGAACGGTCGTCGCGGCGGCAAGCGATGGTCGCCGGTCGTCAAGGTAGGTGGCCAACCCCCTCGGGTGGCCGACCTTTTAAGGGGGAAGGCACACCAAGGTTGCTTCACAACTGGAAAATGCATGATGACTTGATTATGTGATGCTTTGACTGGTATGTGAGCGTTGAAAAGGTTGACCGTTGAATGGGTGATGTGTCGTATAAAGTGGGTCCCTTTACGGGCCCTGGGGTGCAATAAGAATAGGGTATGAACATAGCCCCTATGTGTGGCGTGCGCGGAGGGGCACCCCGAGCGGACGCCGCACGTATAAACATGTAGTAAGATGTTGATGTTTTTTGGCTGGAGAGCTATTGACATCGTCTTTGAGTGATGAAGGTGAAGAGTTTGTGGCTCGAGTGACGAGTGTCGGGCGATGGGGGTCACAAAGAAGACGTCCGGACGACGGGTAACGAGGGTCACGGAGACAGCCCTTGGGCGATGGGCAACGAGTGTCATGGAAGTTGCGCACGGGCGCTGGCAACGGGGTCGAGGAGATGGCGCCCGGGCGACGGGCGATGAGCGTCATGGAGACTGCGCCCGGGCTACTGGTGACGAGGGTCACGGAATGTGTGGGCTGAAGGTGTGGCATTGTGGCGGTGGAGTCTGAATGCGGTGTTGCCTTGTGAAAATGGTGGGTGCTTTTATTTGAACAAGAAACATGAAACTGCTCAAGGTTGGCTCTAACCTTACCATATTTCATGGCCAATAATATCGTACATCAAGCCTAGAACAGGCATCATTCATGACACTAAAAGGAATGCAAGAATTGAGGCAATAGAGAAACCAAAGCAGATTAAGGTGGTGAAAATGTCTTTTTTTCAAACCAAAAAAAAAAGGAATGAAATTCAAACAAAAGGGGGGAGGGGGTCGGCGAGGTGGTTGGGTCAGCCAGGGAGTCGCGGTGGTTGTGGGGTCGGCCAGCGGGGTCAGTGGCGCAGTGCCTTTGGCCACACAACGGTGGGCTTAAGGGGTCAGGTAAGAGGGAGAGAGAGGCTGAGGGGGGTCGGGGTAGCAGGGGAGTCGACGATGGTGGAGATGATGAAAGAAGAAGAAGGGTGGAGGCGCGGAGTGCCGGCGGCTGTCGCAAGCGGCAGGCTTACGGGGTCGGGGAAGAGGGAGAGAAAGAAGCCGAGGGGGGGTCGGCGGGGTGGGGGGTCAGGGTAGCAGGGGGGTCGGCCAGTGGGGCTCGACTGTGGGGGGGGGGGTCGACGGGGTAGTGGCCGAAGTTGAAGAAGAAAAGAAGAAAAAGGAGGAGGAAGAGGCCATTGTCGGCGGCCATGGGCTGCCGAGGGGAGGTCGGCGGGGTGTGGGGTCGGGAGGAGGGAGCTTGGCGGGAGAAGGAGATGCCGGGGAGGGGCTGCCGGCAGTAGCCAGGCTCGGCAGGGAGGCCGAAGGGTCGGCGGCGGGGTGAGGCAGGTGCGACACATGGAGGAAAGGGAAAGAGACAGGTAAATTAGGGTTTTGGGGAAGTAGGGTTGGGTCGGGTCAACGAGCGGGTGGGTTGACCCGCTTAAGCCAAAAAAAGAGAGGGGAAAAGGGGGCAGGGTAGGCGCAGGTAGGGTTCTGCCCATCTGGGCTGCTTTTGATTTTGTCTTTAAAATTGAATTGAAATGCGATTTTTTTTGGGAGCCTATAAAAGGAGCACCGAGAGGGGATGCAAAATTTTGAGGAAGAATAATTTTGAGGTGAAAGGGAGAGAAAGAGGGAGGTTGGGGATTGATGAAAATTTTCGTTGAAATTTTTTTGAAGTGTCAGAGAGAGCACCAGAGGTTGAAAAATTTTGTGAAAATTTTTCTAAGTGTAGAATGAGGATGAGAAGGTGATGTCCCGACCGCGAGCAGGTAGGTGCGAGGGAGGTTCGAAAAAAAAATTCTAAGTGTTGAATTATTATTATTTTTTTCAAAGTGTTGAAAATTTTGTTAAGTGTTGAGCTGGATCAAGGGTGCCGAAGGAAGTCACAAGGGGTGGTGACCCGACCACAAAAACTGAAGTGAAGCTGCGGTGGTGATGACCCGACCACGAAAAATGAAGAAATTTTTTTCTAAGCGTTGACGAGTGAAGAGGGTGCCGAGTGAAGCCGCGGGGGTGATGACCTGACAGCCAAAAATGAAAATTATTTTCCAAGTGTTGAAGAATGAAGAGGGTGCCGAGTGAAGCCGCGGGGGTGATGACTCGATCGCAAAAAATGAAGAAATTTTTCTAAGTGTTGAAGAGTGAAGAGGGTGCCGAGTGAAGTCGCGGGGGTGATGGCCTAACCGCGAAAAATGAAGAAATTTTTCTAAGTATTGAAGAGTGAAGAGGGTGCCGAGTGAAGCCACGGGGGTGATGACCCGACCGTGAAAAATGAAGAAATTTTTCTAAGTGTTGAAGAGTGAAGAGGGTGCCGAGTGAAGCCGCGGGGGTGATGGCCCGACCGCGAAAAATGAAGAAATTTTTCTAAGTGTTGAAGAGTGAAGAGGGTGCCGAGGGAAGTCGCGGGGGTGATGACCTGACCGTGAAAAATGAAGAAATTTTTCTAAGTGTTGAAGACGGAGAGTGAAGCTCGACGGTGGGTCGGCATTGACGACCGACTGAGTGACAGAGACATGAGAGGGTTGGCAAGACGTGTTGCAAGCATGCCCACGAGGCGCACAGCCTGAGGGGATGTCGGCTGACAGAGTTGAGACTTAGTAGCGTGGCTTGAGCCACCCCGTGCACCACGTACCAAGTCGCTGCAATATGAGGCGGGAGGGGTAGGGAACCTGGCCTGCTTGGGGTAGGCAAGGGGTGAAGCCCCCAATGAAGTGGGACATAGCACCAAGGGTGGTGCCAGTAGAAAAATGTTAGCTTGAAAAATCTCCAAGTCTGAAAATGACGGCCTCTTGGATGGCTGGGCAGAGGATGTGACTGGTAGTTCTGGTAGCCATACGTTGTTGAGGCATGGTTGCTTGAGTGTGTCAGGCAAGGAATGAACTGCACTGTTGGTAGTCCTCATAGCTCTCCGATGCACATGCATGGTGCCTAAGTCTGGAAGATATGCAGACTGCAACATGATGCTCACCTCCCCAGCAGAGTCGCCAAAATGTTGATCTGGAAAAGGAGTTCGTTGCTACGTGGAGGTGCCACAAAGGATGCAGTCTGAGTTAGCTTCCAGGTAGACAAAGTGGAAGACAGCAAGGACGGAGTAAGGGCCAAGAGCAAGGCTCTCCAGACAGGTCGTGAGGGCTAGCAGAGCCGCGCAGGCAGGGCGACGACGAATAGGGACGGCGGTCGACAATCCAAGTCAAGGGTGCAGCATCAAGGGTCTGGTGACAGAAGTCCAAATGTGTTTCTCTCACTAGAATTCTAAAGAAAATGTCTTTTTAGAAAGAGAAAGTAAAAGTCCAAAATGAGAGAGAGATCCTTGAATAAGCTCCAAAGTACACTATTTATAGGCAAAAATATGCATGTGTCATAAGTTGACATGTGTCGTCCCTTGGGAGCGACACGTCGCCAGGGGGTACAAAGTACTGATTCTCCGTTGGATTGTCGGCCCCCAAGTTCGTGCTGCCCTGCCCTTGCAGCATCTCTTTGCCTGTCTGAGGAGACTGATAGCGCCATAGTAGCATGATCAGAGTAGCCCGTTGCCCCAGCCACTAATCCAAGCCCTTACTGAATCCCACGAGGTACGTTAAGAGACGCGCAGAGAACCTGACAGCGGTGAGGGTTTCCCCAGTAGCCAACTGCCAGGTGGACTAGGCGCGATGCTCTTCGAGGACCTGCTCCTGTCCCGGAGTGACCTGTGGGTCATTGCTCTAGTGGTGTCGATGATCAGCAGTAACATGAGTGGTCATGGTCACCGCTCAGTGCTTAGAGTCCGTTGTGGGGAAGTCTTCGTGTTGGAACCCCCTACAAGTGTGATGTTGATGGCTTTAAGATTGTGTCGGCGATGGCTTCAGAGTTGTGAGCCCATCTTACTGTGAGGGTCGGAGCCCCCGGTGATTGTGCCGGCGATGACTTTAAGGTTGTGAGCCCATCCCGCAGCGAGGGCCGGAGCCCCCGGTGATTGTGCCAACGATGGCGCTAAGCCCATCCCGAAGTTTGATTGAGCCGGCAATGGCACAAAACCCATCCCGCAGTTTGATTGAGCCGGCAATGGAGCGAAGCCCATCCTGCAGTTTGATTGAGCCGGTGATGACGCGAAGCCCATCTCACAGTTTGATTGAGCCGGCGATGGCGCGAAGCCCATCCCGCAGTTTGATTGAGCCGGCGATGGCGCGAAGCCCATCCCGTAATGAGAGGTCCTCGTGCCGGAGCACTAGCGGAGCCCCCAGAATGCTGCACACTCTGGAGAGTGGGTCGAAGTATGTTCCACGTCCATGGCGGGGGTTCATGGTGTGGTGAATAAGTGTGATGCCCGGAGGCCTGTAACATAATTGTGGCGCATGGGCACGGCGACAACTGTCGCGGAGTAATACTTGGTGCCGGCGGCAGGCATCATAAGAATGGCGCAAGGGTGCAGCGATGAATGTCGTGGAATAATACTTGGTGCCGGGGGCACACATCATAAGAATAGCACAAGGGCGTAGCGACGACTGTTGCGGAGCAATACTTGGTGTAGGGGGCACGTATCATAAGAATGGCGCAAGGGCGTAGCGACGACACTCGCGAAGCAATACTTGGTGCTGGGGCACGTGTCATGAGAATGGAGCATGGGCGTGGCGACGAAGGTCGCAAGACAATACTTGGTGTCAGGGGCACGTATCATAGAAGTGGCGCATGGGCGCGGCGACGAACGTCGCAGATACAATTGGTGTTGAGTGAGCATTGTAGAGAGCGCGATGAGCGGGCACCGACGTCGGGGGTTGCAGAGACGGCGGGAGGGCAACGGGTGTCACGGAGTTGTCATGCAGACGTGGGCGACAAAGGTCGCAGAGATGGCGCACGGGTGACGAGAGTCTAGAAGTCGGAGCACGGACGACGGGAGGAAGGTCGCGAAGAAGGGCCGCAGGTAACGAGAGTCGCGGAGGAGCGCGGACGAGAGCGACAAAGGTGTGCGGGCGACGAGAGTCGCAGAGCCGGCGCGTGGACGGGGGCGACGAAGGTCACGGAGATGGCGCGCGGGTGACGAGACTCGCAAAGTTGTCGCGTAGGCAACGAGCGACCGCCAGGGACGGTTGTCGCGGCGATGGAGCGTGAGGACTAGTGAACTGTCATCGCGGCGACGGAGCGCGGTGGCAAGCGACGGTCGCCGGTCGTCATGGTAGGTGGCCGAGCCCCTTTGGCTGGCCGACCCCTTAAGGGGGAAGGCACACCAAGGTTGCTTCACAACGGGAAAATGCATGATGACTTTATTATGTGAAGCTTTGACCGGCATGTGAGCATCGAAAAGGTTGACCGTTGACTGGGTGATGTGTCGCGTAAAGTGGATCCCTTAGCGGGCCCTGGGGTGCGACCAGAATAGGGTATGAACAAATTATTTTATAATTCATTCTGTTGTTCCTTGAATGACCTCACTGAGCTCTCAAAAGCTCATCCTTTGTTTGATTCCCTTCTGCAAGTAATGATCAACTGTAAAATGCTCGGGAATGGGTTTAGAATTTGTGTGAGATTCCGAAGAGCCCACCACTACTATATAGTAAGACCCCTACGTGGGTCGGTACTATTAACTTGTTCCATAGAAACTTGAGTTTGTAAAAAGCCTAAGTTTTGTTAGTTTAAGTTAAGCAGTTTTTCTGTAATCTTGTATTTTGAAGAACTTGAATTGATGTCTAGTTAGATACTATGAATTATGTGTCATTAAACAAGATTTGACAAGTTTGATGTGATGTGGTAGGTTAACGCTCCACGAGTTCAGGGTGATGAAGCTCTGGATTTTCGAGATGTTACAGGGGCAAATAATGTCTCGAATTTTGGAAAAAGTATTTTAAATTATAGAATGAACCGACCGATTTTTGACAAACAGACCGATTAGTTGAATTTTCTGAGTTTGCAATTTTATCAAATATTCTTTGTTATCACCAAATTATAGATTAAGATGGTCATCTTTATCATTTCGGCGCCCTAGACCTCTATAAATAGGGCATTTAGCCTACTTTTCAAGGTTCAGCCTTTCTTCCTTAAAAGTGGTAGATCATTTCTTAATAGAAACTAGCACTTCATATCTCGTTTCTATATATTCTCGAGCCACTTGCATCGTGGATCCTTCACAAAACGTTCCTGAGTTTTCTAGGCAAGTAGACTCATAAAGTATATTTTGTTGGTTTCGTGGCTAGCTTAGTTGAATGGTCTAGAAAATTCCTTTTCCTGCGATCACATTTTCATTGCAAAAACTAGAAAAGGAGTCTAGACCGAAGTGTAGGTCACCTCCCGTAGGATTCATGTCGAACTACGGTAATTTTAATTCTGGTTTATCTGACCATATACCTAGGCCATTTGATCCCGGATGTCGAATTCAAACCAATAATATAAATTAAACTTAGTGTTTATTTATTACATTTTTTATGTGTTATATGTTAAGGCAAAAAATTAACAGAAATGAAGTAGAGACCGATAAGATATGGCAGGTGCCTAACACCTGTCTGACGTATAATTTAGTCCCCGAACTCATTTATTTATTTTCTATAGATAATTAGTCTTTTGAACATTTGTAGAATCATTTTCAAGTTTTTCTTATTTTTATGCGTTTAATTAAATAAGATGGCGACTCCTAAAATCTTTAAATCCCGTTTTCTAGGGTCCCTGTAGATTTTTTCGAGGTGGTACGCTACAGGTAGGTTCATTGCAAAATCGGCCGGTTCTTCTCCCTCAACTAATACATATTTGAACTAGCTTTAAGAAAAGACCACCTATTCTGATAAACAACGTGATTAATCTGAATACGGCACTGACCAAAAATAAAATCCATGGCAAGTACTAGACCTTATATCCTATCTAGACTTTGACTTGGGTTGAGCTCTAACTAATTGGACAAACTGACTAGATTGGTATGTTGGGTGGTGTGCATGGTTGTGATTAATGGTGTTAGGATAATGCCGTGGTCGTGTTGAGGTGGTTGGAGATAATCGGCAAAAGGAAGGGAGAGGAAGGAGAGCGAGCGAGAGAGAGAGAGAGAGAGAGAGAGAGATATGCATAAAATATGTATTTAATGTAAAAAACCGTAATAAGATAGTATTGTCATTTTAGAATACAAAATTGTCATGTCAATAATAAAGCATTAGTTAGGGTCATCAAATCGTAGGGCAAACCTAACACAATTGTTTTAGTTTCGGATACAAGCGTCCATTTGGTGAAACCTGTCATTGACTATAATCTAGCCCTGAACTAAAAAGGTTTAGTGATATTATCATTACATTTACATATAAAAAAAGGTCAAAATTTTCACCTTATATATGTTTAGTTGGCCTTGCTTGTTAAAGAAAAAAAGGGCATGACAAAATAGCACCAATTAGAGATCAAAGAAGTTGTTACTCCCTCCGTCCCAAAATAATTGCTCAATTTTGACTTCGCACGCATGTTAAGAATATATATCATATATTATGTGCTTCATTCTAGCCCAAGAGAGGGGGGAGGGGAAGAGGAAGGAAATGGGCCAGGAGAAGGAAAATGGATAGGTGGAAGATTAAATAGGGAGAGGGAGGGAGAGAGAGAGGGGGGGGGGGAGGGGAGGAGGAAGGAAGTGGGCCAAGAGAGGAGAAATTAGTTGGTAGAAGATTGAATTTGGAGAGAGAAATATAATAAAAAAGTCTGAAAATGGTATATATTAAAAAATATATACATTTGTAAAGTAATAATTTTTTGGGGATAGCCCCAAAACAAATCGATCAATAATTTTGGGACAAAGATAGTACTATATAAGGTAGGGGTGCAAGTTGGACTAGACAACTGTGCCAGCCCGTAGAAATATGAAAGTAGGATTACTTTGAAAGAGATCATGGTGGACGTGGGTATAAAATTATGGACCGTAAAAAATATGAGTTGGACACAGACAAAGGTTTCTAAAGGCCCATTCTTAGCCTGTCTAATTTTTATATAACATAGATTATGTATATAAATTCTAGCTATAAAAGATACATTTTTTTTCTTTAGCCTTTAAAATCTTATAAACATACGGGCTTGAAGACCTTTCAAAACTTCTTTTTTTCTACTTTGTTTCTTATTACAGGAGTAGACTTCTTAAGATTGTTTTGAGACTTTTTTTTCTTTTTTTTTGTCCTAAAACGTTTTTCATGCTTATATCTAAATCCATTTTGAAACTTTTTATTATACTTTTCTTCATTATTCAGGTAAGTAGACTTTGATGGTAATTGATATACTAAGAAATTAAGTACACCAAGACTCAAGATTAATAAATAGACTTGGATGGTATTGATATGCTTTCAAGTCGAGTAAACGAAACTAATTTATAACCATGAACAATCTGTAGGCAGCACGTGTCCAATCCGGGCCTATCGAATTTGTCGTAGACGAAGTGTGAACAGATATTATTCGGCCCGCCAATGGACTTGGCAAGGCATAATATGAGTTTTTAAGAGTGAGTTGGTTATGATCCGAGCTGTCGACCTATCCAGCCGGCCCAAGCTGTAGCCATAATATAAGGACGTGAGAAAATAATACAACAATCAACGACTAAATAAAGTAAAGGCCAAATTACTTCCATAAACAGCGGTTTGGCCTTCCAAAGTAGCGGAGTGATCAAGAGATGAAACTAAAATGAGTTTTTGCCCTAAATAATACAATATTAATACTTAATTGTTAATCTACCACATTTTAAAACTTATTTACCCGCATACAATATTTTTTAAGAATCTCTATTTTCAAAGAAGAAAATGTAATTTCAAATAACTTTTTTGATATATAAATTACGGTGAAAATGAAAAAGGAAATGAAAACATGGTTCAAAAACATGTTTTCTTCTTTGAAATCATGTTTTCTTCTTTCAAATCTTTGTTTGAAAAAGAGATTTCTAAAAAAAGCGATATGCAGATAAATAAATTTTAAAATGCAATAAATAAGTAATTAAGTATTAAAATTACATTATTTAGGAAAAACTCAAACTAAAACGACGGACCTTTGACTCTGTCGGATTTGATGGACTCGGATAATTAGGCAAAATCAGCAACCACCCTCTTCTCGATTCCAATAAATGGAAAAGCATCTTGCTTCTACGTCCCCACTTCAGATTTCTCCTTTGCAATTTGCAGTGGGTACTTCATTTTCCCTTGCCACCATGAAGGTAATCTTCTCGCTCCCGCCTTTTTCCGTTATTTTGCTTGTAGACACGAATTTCTGTTGTTTCTGGCCGAAATTTATTACGGTATTTCTGATTGCCATTGATCATTCCGTTTCAACCTTTTTCTTGATGCAAATTCTTCGTATCTTGATGAGAATGTGCAGATTGACCACCCTACTGTTGTTTTTGTTGGGTGTTTATATTTACATTGAAAGACAAGTTTATGGGTTGCACCGGGATTGCAGAGCGATTGAAAAGCGAATACGGTTGTCCTTGTATTTGCACTTTGGCAGACATTATACTAATTTGAATGCAGCATTGGTATTCGCGTTCTGCATATGATAACCAATTTGCTTCTTCCTTTTTTCGTTGATACTGTAACTTATCTTGTATGCATACATCGTTTTTTTTCCTTTATGATTTAGTTAGATTTCTGAATGATGGTTATGTGTCATGAATGACACCCATGAGTATACGACAGCAGCTGCAGTGACCAATCAGCCACTTGCCTTCAGGAGCTGGAAGAAATTGAACAGAAAAATGGAGGGAAGCAACAGCAATTAAAGAGGAAAATCACGTGAGGCGCGTATTGGAATAAATGACTGTGAACGGGTGAGTCATGCACTCAGCAGGTTCCAAGGACGATTTGGCCGTTGGGATTTTCTGTTATTGTTATGTGCCTTTTCTTCATATTCTGTTTTTTTCTGCTCATTTGTCAAATTGCCAAATATTGTGAAATCTTATCACAAAATTCTGACTTGGGGAGAAAGATTTGGTGACTATGTAAGGGACTATGGAACGCAGAGAAAGGCAATCAATGAAAATCTGAATTCAATTTCTTTCTCTTCTTATTCGTGTCCTCTCTTCTCTTTCTACACTTACAGCCAGCTGAGCTGGATTCTTCTAAATTCCAACCAAAAATCTTCCCTGTAACAGCAATTCAATCATCAGTGTTACAAATTGGTATTCAGAGCAGCTACGAATCCCTGTCACTGTGAAGAAATTGTGCTAATCATGGGGTATGGAAACAAAAATAATCAACAGTTAGACGAGCACGTGAGCGGCGAGTTTAATGGAAGCTCAGTTCTCAGGCCATTTCGGATCTCTCAATGACCAGCTAGCGGAATTGAAGGGTAGTGTAGCAGATTTACCTGAGCTGAAACTGTCTGTGGACCAATTGAAGGGGAATTGCCAGCATGATGCGGAGTATGATGCAGCAGCTAATTTACAGCAAAGGGGTCAAACTCGAGACAAGCGTGAGGGAACAAGAGCTGGGAAACTTACCATCGAGAATTTTTTCAACATACAAACGGTAATTCCTTTCCTAAACTACCTAAGTTGGAATTTCCTAAATTTTATGGAGAAGATTCATACGGGTGGGTGACAAAGGCTGAGAGATATTTTGATTTTCACCCTATGGATGAGATATATAAAGTCAATTACGCATAAGTGCATTTCGAAGGTCAAGCTGAACACTGGTTTTGGCACATGCATTAAAGACAAAGGCAGGGTTCAGTGGGCTGAGTTTCTAAGAGATGTGAACTCTAGGTTTGCCCAATTGTTCAAAGAAAGTGTCATTGGGGAGATAAGCTGAGGCAAGTAGGGACAGTTGAGCAATACTATAATCTAATGAGTTTGAGAATCTCGTATCTGTGTTAGTTAATGAAGGGTGTGAATTTGAGGAGGA
Organism: Escallonia herrerae; assembly: GCA_033070095.1. Lineage (NCBI taxonomy): Eukaryota > Viridiplantae > Streptophyta > Magnoliopsida > Escalloniales > Escalloniaceae > Escallonia > Escallonia herrerae. Next base: position 393,768 of record JAVXUP010000556.1, read on the forward strand.
ATACTTTGTGCAAAGTTTCATCAGTGGTGGCAGGGATGAAATTAGGCTGGAGATTGAAAATTTTGAAATATATAATCTCTCAAGGGCTATTTACCTAGCCAGAAAACAGGAACCAAGTCTGAACAACTGTTGGCATCAATCTCGAACTCTTCCAAGGATCAATGTGCAGTCACCATATAGCCCTTTGGCAACTGCTAAACCTAACTTAAATCCACCAGTTTACCAAACCAAAGAATTCTGCCTTGACCATATCACCTCCACCACACCAAGCTCAGTATGCAAACCAACAAAAAGCCTTGCTTCTATCTCCCAATGCCCCTCAACAAATGTTGACCAGAGCCTACTTTGACGACAGAAAGAAAAGAGAGCTATGCTACTGGTGTGAGGATACATTTACACCTGCACATAAGTGCGAAAATAAGCAGGTACCAATGCTGGTAGTTGATGAGGGTGAAGAACAAGACCCTCCTCCCATTTATGATGAGGAGGTAGATACCATACAGCAGGAGGTAACCACTGAAGAGCAACAAGAAAAGATGGAGATCATTGTCAATGCTCTGACAGGTAACCAGACTCAATCTGTTTTCAATCTATGGGGTCAAACAGGTAACAAAACCTTCTCCCTTTTGATTGACACTAGTCTACGCACAATTTTATGGATCCAGCCACAGTATTAGGATGTCTGGTGACACCTACGGCACCCATGACAGTCATGGTGGCTGATGGCAATAAAGTTTGCTGTGACTCAGCTTGTAATCAATTTAGTTGGACTATTCAAGGGGAAAAGTTCGAATTCCCTTGGGAGGGTGTGATTGTGTGTTGGCCTACAATGGCAAAAAAGTTTGGGCAAAGTGAGCTTTGATTTCCAAAAAATGACCATGACTATAATGGTTGGGGACAAGGAGGTTACTTTATATGGGGGTGATGTGCATGCCGAAACCAAAATGATTTCAGCTAAGTCCTTGTACAAGTACTTAACTTTTAAGACTGGGGCATTGTTTGGTCAAGTGTACACTATTACTACCATACCCCAACCCAAACATCAGAACCTAAACTAACTGCATTACTACGTCAGTTTGGTGATGTGTTCAAGGAACCAAAAAAATGACCGCCTTATAGGCCACAAGACCACCACATACCTTTGATCCCTAATGCCCAGCCAATTAACATCAGGCCCTACAGGATCTTATACACACAAAAGACTGAGATAGAGAAAATTGTTTCTGAACTATTAGAATCTGGTATCATACAACCTCCACCTTTGGATCTCCAATCCTATTGGTTAAGAAGAAGGATGGGTTCTGGAGGATGTGTATGGACTACAGAGGGCTGATAAACTTACTGTGAAGAATAAATTCCCCATACTAGTAGTAGAGACTTACGGGATGAACTTCATGGTGGTAAGATGTTTACTAAACTAGGTTTGAGACGTGGATACCATCAGGTGAGAGTGCACCCCAGGTACATCCCCAAAACTGCCTTCTCCACTCATTTTGGGCACTTTGAGTTTAGGGCAAATTACGCTCAGAACTCCTGAGGTTTACCATAATTACACATAGCTCCTGCTACATATTTTTATTACGCTCCGTCTCAAAAATAGCTTTTTTTCTCAGTGGTAACGGTGCGCTGAAAAAAGACAGTAATGCCTTCATACACAACTTCTTCTTGGATTTTGGAAAGGCATCTTGATCCACTAGATGACTCCACCAAACATGTACAGACCCATCTAAGTTCATCATGCTGTGATGAAATCTCACAGACCCAAGGCGACCCCTGCTTCTCTCTACAAGCTTAACCCCCAATCTGTCAAGAAGAAGGTTACTGGGTAGATCGAAGGTCTTCCACGCCATTTGGAAGAACTCCTGACTTTAACAGCCGAGACCCTGAATCTGCCGGTGGTTGCCAGAGGTCGTTGGTTGTCTGCGGATGAAATTGGTCGCTGCTGCTGCTGGTTGTCTGCCGATCTTTTGCTTCGTTCTCCGGTGCCGACAACGATCTCTTCTTCTGGAAAATCCTTACGTTTTCGTAGTTTCTTTTTTTTATCCTTTCAAATTAATAGTCATTGTGATACCAAGTTGCATTGTGATATTTGAGATATTTGAGAGACTGAGGAATAAGTTATGGAGAAGGGAGACGAGAGAAAAGGAGGAATGGCAGAAGAGACTTGTTGGTCATCAGATGTAGCATACAACACTTTTCAATTGTCATTGAACATGGTTCTCAATTCTTGGGTTGCACCTGAAAGATAATGTATGAGGAGTTACAGATCCAGGCTTATCTTTGTCTCAAGCAACAGCATCATAGGTATAGAAACAACAGATGGAGGGTATTTTGGGTATAGAAAGAACAACAAAACGACTGTCAGGGAATCTTGAAACGGAGTTGGCCTTCCTGTTAAATGTGTGTAGCTCCATGAAATGCGGGTAGAAATCTCGGGGAGTGGATTTGTAATAAAAATAGCTAGTAGGCGCTGAATGTTATTCTGGTAAACCTCGGGAGTTCTGAATGTAATTTGCCCTTGAATTTAAGGTGATGCCTTTTGGGCTTGGTAATGCCCCAGCTACATTTCAATCAATCATGAACTCTATATTTGAGCCTTACCTCAGGCGATTTGTTTTGGCCTTTTTTTTTATGACATTTCGGTATATAGCAAAAAATTACTCAGACCACCTTCAGCACCTTACCACTATGTTACAAACCCTCAGGGACCACACCTTGTATGTTAAGGAGTCTAAGTGTACATTTGCTGCCTTAGAGGTGGAATACTTCGGACACATTATTACAGGCCAGGAGGTAACTGCAGATCCTTCCAAGATTTCAGCTGTGGTGCAGTGGCCACTCTGAAAGACTATCAAACAATGAAGGGGGTTTCTAGGCCTATAGGCTATTGTAGGAAGTTCATTTCCCAGTATGGAATCAAAAGCAAACCTTTGACCAAGGTACTGCAGAAGATTAGTTTCAAGTGGACTCCTGAGGCAACACAAGCTTTTGAGAGCTTGAAGGAGGCAATGACACGCACCCCTGTCCTGGCACTTCCATACTGGTTTATTCCCTTTACTGTGGAGGTTGATGCTAGTGACCAGGGCATGGAGGCAGTGCTGATGCAACAGGGTCAACCCTTGGCCTTCTTCAGCAAAGCCTTTGATCTAAGGCTGCCCTTACATTGTCAACCCATGAGAAGGAGCTCATGGCTTTGGTCCAAGCCATATGCACCGGCAAATTTACCTTAGCTGCAGTCACTTTATCGTTAAAACATATCACTGCAGCTTGAAGTACCTCTTACGCCAGAGAGAAACTTCCCTGTCTGTCTAAATTACTTGGGTTTTGATTTTGAGATTCAATACAAAGCAGGAGTTGAGAATGGGGCTGCTGATGCCCTATCAAGATTACCTAACTCAGTGAATATAGAAGGAAATTGTTTAGCAATATCAGCAGTTACACTATTGTGGATTAAGGAGGTACAAGATAGTTATGAGGGTAATGCTTTTGTACAACAACAAATTCAACAGCTGGTCTTGGCCCCTATGCCACTTCAGAGTACTCCTATGAACAAGGTACTTTGAGATACAGAGGGAGACTATGTGTGGGAGACCAAGCTGGCTTAAGGCAACAGATACTCCAAACACTGCACAGTTCCAGCTTGGGAGGACACACTCAGAGGGAAATGCCACCTACAAGAGAGTAGCACCATTATTTTACTGGCCAAACCTGCAACAAACTATCAAGCTATTTGTACAGCACTGTGATATTTGCCAAAGGAGTAAATCGGAAATGTGGCATTTCCTGGACTACTTCAGCCTCTAGCTATACCACAACAGCTTTGGACTAGCATATCATTGGATTTCTTAAAGGGTTGCCAAAATCTCAGAACAAGGAAGTCATCATGGTAGTGGTTGTTTAAACTTAATGGGAACCAGATAGTACTGAGTGATAGAGGTAATATATTCCTTAGTCACTTTTGGCAGAAACTCTTTGCCTTAATTGGCAGTGATCTCCACTTAAGCACTTCATACCACCCACTAACAGATGGGCAGACAGAAAGAGTAAATCAGTGCTTGGAAACATACTCGAGATGCTTCTGTGGTGATAGGCCCCATATTTAAAGTAATGCTTAACCTTAGCTGAATACTGGTACAACACAACCTACCATAGTTCACTCAAGGTCACCCCATTTGAAGCCTTGTATGGATATGCTCCTAAGCTGTTGAATTTGGGCAATCCTGAAACTACACATATTGCTGCTGTTGATACTTATTATATGATGGAAAGGAAAAAGATTTTGGCCTTCTCAAGGACAACTTGGCAGCTGCACAAGCTAGGATGAAAACATTGAAAAGTAACTCAGATAAGCACAGAAATGATAGGCAGTTCTCAGTGGGGGAGAAGGTCTACCTTAGACTTCAACCTTATAGACAATCAAGCCTAGCTCTCGGAAGGAACTGAAGCTGGCACCCAAGTATTTTGGACCTTACAAGGTGGTGGCAAAAATTGGTACAGTGGCCTATAGGTGGATTTACCCCAAGGTGCCCAAACCCATCCTGTGTTCCATGTCTCTTTACTCAAACCAGCACTAGGCCAGAACACTACAGCCATACCAGTGATGCACCCAAACCCATCCTGTGTTCCATGTCTCTTTACTCAAACCAGCACTAGGCCAGAACACTACAGCCATACTAGTGATGCCACCAGTCAATGAAGCTGGGCAAATACTTCTTGAAACAGCACATGTTTGGATTGCAGGATGATAAAAAGAGGGGGTCATTGCTGTTCCACAAGTTTTGGTAGGATGGACTAATTTGCCTGAAGCTGAAGCCAATTGGGACACAGTGAAGAAGATTTCCATCTTTTGGTCAGGAAGAGGAGGAAAAAATTGAAGGGGTGGGAATATCATGTATGACACCCCCGAGGATACAACGGCAGCTGCAGTGACCAATCAGCCACGAAGACCATTGAAGATCAGAGTCAAAATGCCTTCAGGAGCTGGAAGAAATTGAACAGAAAAATGGAGGGAAGCAACAGAAAATTGAAGGGGAAAATGTGCGCGAGGCGCGTATTGAATAAATGACCGTGAGCATACGAGTCATGTGCTCAACAGTTTCCAAGGACGATTTGGCCGTTGGGATTTTCTGTTATTGTTCTGTCTTTTCTTTATTTTCTGCTCACTTGTCAAATTTCCAAATATTGTGAAATCTTATCCCAAAATTCTGACTTGGGGAGAAAGATTTGGCAGCTATGTAAGGGAACATGGAATGCAGAGAAAGGCAATCAGTGAAAAACTCGAATTCAATTTCACTCCTCTTCTTCATTTCCTATCTTCTCTTTCTACACTTACGGCCAGGTGAGCTGGATTCTTCTAAATTCCAACCAAAAATCTTCTCTGTAACAACAATTCGATCATCAATGTTACATTATATCTGATTGGGGGTTTTAGTAAAATTTCCATGGAGAATCAATTTATTATTTTTTTAAAAGATTTTTGTAATAGCTATGCCCATCATTTGTTTCTACAGTTCACCCCTTTTTGGACAGATTTGGATTTGATTGAAAGCGATTAGGGGTCTAATGGCGTTCGGAAAATATTAACAGAAAATGAATGAGAATTCTGGCAGATAGGAAATTTTGATCCATGTTTCCATTTAACAAGTTATAATCAAACTACAGGTTTGGATATTTAGGCCCCAGGTGGAATTTCTGTTTATCTTGCTGACTTGGTGTTGTTGGTCAGTAAGGAACGAGTTTTCCATGTTTGTTATTTTTGTATCTTTACAGACTTGCTTATGTTGTCACTCCTTGATCACTCAAAAGTTCTGATATGGTCTTTTTGGCTTATAAGAATATACACTTTTGTGTAACAGAATCCCTTAGATGGTCAATCTACATAATATGCAACACTTACTGAACTTGCTGTGTGAATGTTGCTGAGAATTATGTTTCTGATTTGATGCCTATACTAGACTATGTGCACCTTGAATCACTGTGAAACATGTTAGTATGGTGTTGCTTGGCACGGGCTTGGATCTTTGGCCGGTGGTCTTTGGCCTTGGAGTCAGTTTTAGTACTTTGTCAGGTAGATGGTGACTGATATATTTGCTTAATGCCTTTCATCGCATTGAGTCTGTATATTATTTAAATTTCCAAATAAACTCCAAGATGAACTCCATGATGCTCTTTCGAGTTTCGAGCATGGAAGAAGAATTCTGATATCTGGGGTCAAATCACTGCTGTCCCTTCACAGTTGTGGATCCCCTTCACTCCATTTGTGTCTAGACTCCTGTGCTGTGTGCACTGCACACAGCACAGGAGTACTGTGCACTATCACCACTGTCTTATGACTCTTTATCTTGATGGATTTCTCTGCTTACCAACAGGGAAGTAAGATAAATGTCAGATCTTACTATGAAATGAATATTCTATACGATGTCAGACAATATTATCTCAACCAAATTTAACCATTGCGAAACGTTGTTGACCTACTATACCACGAACCTTTATGTATGGATTATATGTTGAATGAAGCAATTGGATGGTCTTGACATGAGTTGCTTTTGCATCAGATAAACACACGGAGGAGTGTTCAGAATTTTACAGGATCCTAATTGATCAGTATCTTTGCTTATCATTAGGTAGTGGTGCAGTGCATGACGCTTTAAGTTGTATCATCATAGTAATACACGTAGATAGCATGTCATTCCACGAATACCAAGTTGTATGTTGTTGCAGGTGACGACGATATGTGAGCAGTGTGGTGACAAAGGATTTGGCAACGCTTTTATTTATTGCGTCAAGTGTCTGGAATTTGCTGTGCACCGGTAAATTACTCAACTTCGGGGTTATTAATATATGGCTCTGAATATCTTTTTCTTTTTTTTCATGTATTCGGTTAGTAATGTTCTGCTTTCCTCACGGGGCACAGAAACGGTGTAATCTTGTTTAACTATTTTACTTTTGGTGTCCCGGGGGGAGGAGGTCTGGAGGGGGAGAGGGATTTCTATATGAATGGTACAGACGGGCTAGTTCCATTTTATTGTGCGCTGCTACCATGGCTTCCTTTGATGCCATATAGTTGGATGGGTTCAGAAACTTTGGTGTTTTATGTTTGTTCATTTTTTCCCCTTTTTGCAGATACTGTTTAAACAGTTTCTGTGGAAATTTTGATGAATTTATCCCTTGGGTTTGTGAGAGCTGCGAAGAGGTCATAAATAATAATAGGAGACAGAGATTGAGGAAGAGTAGTGACAAATCTGGTTTCACAGCTGACACATTTTGGAGGTAAAACAACCCCCACCCCACCCAAAAAAAAAAAAAAAAAAACGCCCACACATTTATATTTTTATACTTGTTTCTTGTTAATGAATATCTTAAGTTACATATCAACTTTGTGTTTTTCTTTCTATTTTTTTCTTTTTTTGTAAATTTAACAGGGGAAAGTTTTGCATCCGCAACCATGATCCTAGAATATGTGATGGTTTCGTGGCCCATGTATCAAGCAAAGCATGCCCACAAGTTTTTGATGAGGCGCGTCTCCTTGAAAATTTTATTTTCGTGGAAATGCTTCCCATGTCTGACGTGCTGCCAGAGGCTTTCAAAAGTTTGGAGCAGAATAATGAGAATATTTCCCTATACTTCTTTTCGGCAGATACAAGGTGCTATTTGAAGTTTACATCATCTTGCATTTCTTATTTGAGTTGTTCCCAATCGCTTTCTCTTATTTTTGCATTTTCAACTCCCTTGCAGACATGAAAGGCTTTTTGATGGCTTGGTGCATGAAATGATTTCTGAAAAGCTTGCTTTGAGAGCCAAGTTAGAAAACTCCGAGCTTCTGATCTGCACTTCTGCAGAGCTGCCACCGTCGTATATGAGTGAGTCCAAACTTAGTGTGCTTTTGAAAACATTGGTTTTTTTGAATGTTTATCTTACGCTTTACATTAGTTTGGTACACGTATTACGTTGCCTGAAAAGAATGTGATTTCAGCATTCGAGGATAAGCATTATCTGTGGGGAGTTTTTCTGTCAATGAAGCAACTATCTAAACCAGATTGTGCCAAAGTTGTGAGCACTGGACAAGATAGAAACTATGCGAAGTCCAAGGATTCTTTCCAGCCTGGTAGGAATGATGGGAATCGGTGGCTCAACCTTCGAACTTATTCAAGGCGTACCAAGCCATAGCTGTAAAATTTGGCCATGCCTTAGATAATAAGTTGAGTTGGTTTTACAATAAAATGACGAAAATAACGTCAATAATTTAACAATAAGGACCAATGTACATAAGCCGTTAAGGAGGCCCACATTAGACCGTTTTCTAAGGTAATAAATACGGTGCGCTGTATAGTTTTGGGTTAATTTTCGGTTTTAGCCCATGTAAGCAGGTACTCATCTGATATTTTGATGATAGTGCAATAAATGTTGCCTCTCTGTTTTTGGGTTTTCTGCTATATTTCTCTCTGGTCCTCTCTTGGGATTCCAGATTTGACATGTTCACAAGTAATTGCCGGCAACCGAGACGAAGTTAAGGATTTCTCGGAAGTCAATATTTTGCTAACAGAAAGAAAATCAACAATTGGGGACCAAAGGTCTGGATTGTCAGAGGGCGTAGGATACGGGACGGAGGAAGGCCTGGATTGTGGGATAATCCAACAGTGTCGCTCCGCAGAAGGGTAGGCCATTGATCCTCAACCATCTAAGATTTGCTCCTTGTCTAACACTAGGCTAGCCTTTCTAACATCTAATTATCGTGAATGACTTAAATTTCGAGATTTTATTACGCGTAGACAGATTAGCTTGTATTGTACAAATGGAACTATTTGAATTTACTCCAATACTACTCCAAATTAGGATCAGTAGTATCAGATGTATCATTATAGTTTTGACACAGAGCAAGCTTTAAAATATTTTTTTATTACAAAATGAATGACTTGAAAATGCTTTTGGCGATAAGCCAGATTTATTTTGAAATTGGGTTTTCAGAGGATTTTTTTTGCAAGAAAAGGAAATATTCCTACTAAGTGCGTGTTCTGGGTAATGTAAATAAGTAAAAACAACGCTGGAAAAATTAAATGCAAATCCAAATTACCTATTTCCATGCAAGGGCAACATCATAAATGTTTCTTGCAGAAACTTGTTTGGAATGCTTCCAACGTACATTAGTTGCCAAAAGATCCATTAGCAACAATATACTAGCGAGAAAATCATGTGTGATAGTACATATCATGTGTAAAAATAGAGATTTCAAACTTCTTTATATATATATATATATATATATATATATATATATATATAGCTAATTAAACTATGATTTCATCCCCACCCAATTTAGTACTTTCTTTGGAAGGGTAAAGTCTGTGGCCTTTTTTTTTTTTAATAATTTCAGCAACTTTTGCTTGAACTTAAAACACAACCAAAGGACAACATATGAAAACACCAAGGAATAGCAACAAAACACTTTTATGAAGGTGTTCTCAACCCATTCTGGTCACACCCAAGGGCCCACTAGGGATCCCATTTCACGCGAACACGTCGACATTGTCAGCAGTCATTTTTCTAACGCATCGAATCGGTCAAAGTGCGCGCGCCCAAGTCACATGTGTTTCTCGCTTCGCGCGCTTCATGCGCGACTATAATTACAAATTATTTCACGTTGACGTCGCTGACAGTAGCACGATCGTTGTGCAACGACCACCCAAGCACCTTTTCATAAAAAATGTCGACCAACGGCGCAACCAAAACGATGGGGTCAAGGGGCAAAGGCCTTGGCAAACCCCATGGGGTCGGCCTCGGCCTCCCATGGGGGGTTGGCCTTGGCCTCCCCCCCGGCTCTTCACTTTTCGCGCAAAGTCCCTTTTGCACTTTGTTCGCTCCGTACACTCTTTATGCGACTTCGACGCTTTGTTCGTCATGTGGGTACGATTCACGTCGACACCCTCGTCAGGACGCAACTTCCGGATTTGTCATCACTCATCAAAACACCTACCGTCGGTGCGCCCGAAGTTTGCCAAAAGGGGAAGTGACCTTGGGCTCCAAAAATGGAAGTTGGCCATTTGGCCTTGGCCAACCCCAAGGGGTCGGCCTCGGCCTTCCCCAGGCCTAGAGGGTCGGCCTCGGCCTCCAGGAGGGGTTGGCCTCGGTCACTTTCCCCCGGTGGTTCACCCCTTCGCGCGTACTCCTTTTCACACTTTTTTGCTTCGTACGCTTCGTACGTGATTTTGACATCTTGATCGTCACATAGATACGACTCGCGTCGACACACTTGTCATAACGCAACTTCCGGATTCATCATTGCTCATCAAAACACTTATCGTTGGCACACCCAAAGTTCACCAAAAGGGGGAGTGGCCTTGGCCTCCCTTTATGGGAGTTGGCCACTGGCCTTAGTCACCCCTTAGGGTCGGCCTCGGCCTCACCAGGGGGTCTGCCTCGGCCTCCCCAGGATGGTGGCCTTGGCCTTCCCCCAATCTTTGGCCTATGGCCTCCTTTCCCGCGCGTACTTGTTTTCTCGAGTCTTTGCACCTCCGCGATGTTTACGGACGTTCATACATCAACCTCGCGATGCCCGTCGTCCATCAACCTCGCGACACCCGTCGTCCATCAACCTCGCAACGTCCGTCATCAATCAACCTCGCGAAGTCCGTCGTGCATCAACCTCGTGACGTCCGTCGTCCGTGATCGCATACCGCTCCCGCGATGCCCATCGACCCAAAGTCACGCACTACCACCGAATGACCCGTCGCAGACGACCTCATACCATCACTCCCGACTTTGTCATTACTACATGTTGCATTCATTATCTTGTTATGATAGGTGCACTCAACTCACATACCGTCTTCGGGACACCCGATGCGTGCCCGTGTGCCGACTCCGCGACGTTCGTCGCTGCTCCTGTGCGACATTCTCATGATACGTGCCCCTGACACCAAGTATTGCTCCACGATGTTCGTCGCCGCCCCCGTGTGTCATTCTCGTGATACGTGCCCCCAGTACCAAGTATTGCTCTGCTATGTTTGTCACCGCGCCCTTGCGCCATCGTCGTGATATGTGCCCAAGGCACCAGGTATTGTCCTGCGACGTTCGTTGTTGCGCCTATGCGCCATTCCCATGACATGTACTCATGGCACCAGGTATTGTCTCACGATGGTAGTCGCCGCGCCCATGCGCGACAATCATGTTACATGCTTTCAGGGGGGCTCTGTTTGTAGTGCTCCGGCACGAGGACCCCTCACTACGGGATGGCCTCACAACCTTAAAGCAATCGCCGGCACAATCAACTACGGGATGGGCTCACAACCTTAAAGCCATCGCCGGCACAATCAACTACGGGATGGGCTCACAACCTTAAAGCCATCGCCGGCACAGTTACAGGGGGCTCCGGCACGAGGACCCCTTGCCATGGACCATGAGCACTGAGCTGCGAGCATGTCCACTCATGTTACCATTGATCGTCGACACCACCAGGGCAATGACCCCCGGGTCACTCCGGGACAGGAGCAGGTCCTTGGAGGGCATGGCGCCTAGTCCGTATGACAGTTGGCTATAGGGGCAACCCTCACCACTGTCAGGTTCTCCGCGTGTCTCTTGACGCACTTTATGGGATTCAGTAAGGGCTTGGATCGGTGGCTGGAGCAACGGGTTTACTCTAATCATGCCGTCATAGTGTGGTCAGTCTTCTCAGACAGGTAGAGCGACGCTGTGCGAGGCAGGCAACACGAATTTGGGAACTGGCAGTCTAACGGAGAACCGGTATTTTGAGACCCCTGGTGACGTGTCACTCCTAGGGGATGACATGTGGCATTTTATGACATAAGCACACTGTTTCCTATAAATAGTGAACTTTACAACTCAAAAAAGGGACTTTTGCTCGTTCTTAAAAAACCACTTTCTCACTCTAGAATTTCAGAGCTCTTGGGTTCTAGTGAGAGAAACATAACTTTGGACCGTAACATTGGACCCCGACTCGGACCTTGACTTGGACTGTCGACTGCCAGCCCTGTTCGTCTCGTCCTCGTCTCTGCAGCACTGTCACTCCTCAAGGCCTGTCTGGGAAGCCTTGCTCTCAGCCTGTCTCTCATTTTGCACACTTGGAAGCTGACATGAACTGCAGCCTTTGTGGCACCTCCACATAGGTACAAACCCACATTCCTTGGCATCATTTTGGTGACTCTGCTGGGGAGGTGAGCATCGTACTGCAGTTTGTTTGTCCACTACACTTAGGCACGCTGCCTCTATGACGAAGAGTGACGAGGGCTACCAGCCAAGGCCTCATCCGCACCATGCAAGAGGAGGATCAACTCGATGAATAAGAAGGGACTTATGTCATGCGTCTCCAAGACCAGCCACTAGTCGTCGCACCTGACATACAAGTTACAGTCAATGCGGCCATCCAACAGTTCACGCCCGCTATAGCCAACCTACAGGACTCACAGGCTACTTTTATGACAGTTATCATGGAAATGCAAAGATCCATGCAGGCGATGGCCCCCCAACAAACCCTTGCACCTGTCCAACCTCCCGGACCTGGGTTGGCTCTTGACGCCGCTCAGGCCCTAGTGCCGCGACCACCGCCGCCACAATCATCTAGACCTTTGGCGGTAGGACTTGCGATATCTTCGCCTCCTACAGCTAATGTGCTACGTCCTGTCAGGCCATCACGAAGACCTCAGGCAGACCTTGGACCCGTACTGTAACAGATTCACCCTGGCACGGCCCCCCAGCCCATGCCGACACGAAGTTCATCCGAAACCCATGACTCCATTGAGATGGAGCCGAACCCTTACCTAACTAAACAACGTCAAACCACCGGCCAGGTAGTGGACATGTCTCGCGCACCCAACCACGCCCATATACAACTCCCACCACAAACCCCAGTCATATAACAACCCTCCGTTGTACCTGCCCATCAATTTGCTCCTTCTGGGGGCTCGGGGGCTCGCCGCATCCCAGCTAGCCACCACCCTTCAACAGTCTATGATGACCCGTCTCCTGACTATGTCTCGAAGTTAGACTTTGATGCACTCATCCATCTCTTATCACAAAATTCTACACCTAATCCCTCTACCCACCTGACAGGCCATGCCCCATATGCCAATGATATTGCCCCCATACCCTATCCCCCGAAGTACAAACAACCAGCTTTTGTGCTCATCAACGGACACGAGGGAAACACTTGTGAGCACTTAACAAGATTTGCAGGCTTATTGGAGCAGTACGGTCTGGGAGATAGCTTGAAGTTGAAGGAATTCCACAAGTCCCTTACGGGCTTGGCTTACACTTGGTATCATCAAATCCCTGCGGGGACTGTCCACGCATGGAACGACATGGTCCAGTTGTTCTTAGACAAGTTCCATTATGAGGCCGAACGCGTGACTATTGTTGACATTGCTAGCATTCTCCAGAGCCAAGGGGAGGACTTGAATAAGTACGTGCATCGCTTCCATCTCAAATCCCTTAAGTGCACAGACTTTAGCAAGGATGAAACGTTGGTTCCCATATGCATAAAAAATATGACTAACATCTATTGGGTGCATATCGAGAACCTACAGTTGAGGTCATGGGGACACTTCAAGGAAACAGCCCGCCGTACTTACGAGACGGTCGGTCCTATCAAGCCGTGGAAGTCGCGACCGCAAAATGCACTACTGGCTTCGGCAGACGCACCCACCACTCAGCGTAACAACAACAACACCAACAACAACAACAGCAATAACTACACTGGCTTCAAGCGTCAGTTCCTAGATGAGGACCGACTCCCTGACAAGCGAAGGCAACAGGGGCTTGCACCCGACTACCCATGTGATTTGAATACAGTGAAGGAACTCTTAGCAGAGTGGGTGACACATGACAAAAATTTCCAACTGCCACCAATGCGGAACAACATCACGGACGAAGAGAGGACCAGACCCAATTACTGTCCTTTCCATCAAGCCCTTGGCCATCCTCTCAAAAATTGTAATGCGTTGCGAACTATCTTTGCAAGGAAGGTCGCGTCAGACGACCTACAGCTATGAAAGAACAACGATGTGCGTAAGGAGCCTTACCCATACCATGGCAACAACAATCGAGAGCATCAGGTGCTCATGGCCGCTATTGACCACATCGAGTCTCTCGTCCCCGAAGCTCGTACGGAGGTCTTTCCCATGGTCATACCTTGGGTACCTCCCGCTCCCCAGCCAGCTTCCTCAGTCGCGAAAATGTCAAAAATCAAAAGCTTTTTTTGATGAAATGGGGTTTTCACCCGTGGCACAGACTTACCTCTCGAACTATCTGATCGAGGTCACCACAAGCCTCAGTCCCGAATGCTTCGCTGCCCTAGCCGAACTCAGACACGTTCCTTCTACCGCATTCATTTTCTCAGACGAGGACTCACCACCGATTGAACACCACAACCGACCGTTGTACCTTGAATGCATTGTTAATGGCACAGGCTTCCATCGCGCCTTAGTAGACTGCGGTGCCACAATCAACATCATACCACTCATCACCTTGCAACGAGCCGGCATCCCCCCAAGAAAGATCATCCGTGACCCCATCAAGATTACTGGCTTCGGGCAAGGCTCCCAGTCCACCCTCGGCCATATCACTGTCGACCTCATGGTCGAAACTGTTTGTCGCGACACTACTTTTCACGTGATAGACAATGAGTCTTCCTTCCACCTCTTACTTGGCCGACCTTGGATTAATGTCAACAAGGCTATTCCCTCAACGTACCACCAGTGTGTGAAACTGGTGGCCGGTCCTACAGGACATGAGGTAGCAATGACAATCCCCATAACCAAAGCCCCCTTTGAATATGCCGAATCTTACTTTGCCGAAGCCTCTTTCTTCACGGAGCTTGCCGAGGACGGTGAGAATGCTACTCATATACATTCCACCAAGCTGCCAAATTGGGACGAGTTGTGTGGAAACAAGCCTCCCAAACCCAAGACCAAGAGAAGTACCAAGAACGAGGGATCGACCTCAATGCCTCCGCCTGCTGCCACGACCAACTCCACCCCTTCATCCCTTAAGTCCAAGAAGCAAAAGGCCGAACCGACCTTCCAACACATCGTTAAAGATACCAACTATGACGGTGTGCAGAGGCTTCAGGTGGTTCGTCATCTGACCCCCTGACCCTGACCGGCCCATTGAAACTGAATGGTGTTGCGCAGCCGAGCATTGCCTGCCAGACCCTGAACTTACCCCGAGCGCTACACCACCTTGCTACGGAGACGGCCCTCGACTGCAGGCCAAAGATCTTGAAGAAATCAACCTGGCTGACCCAGGTGAGAGCTGCAACTGACATACATTGGCACAAAACTCATACCGGGCCGAAGAGAGGAATTGGTTACCCTCCTTCGCGAATATTGCGATGTATTGGCATGGAGTTATAACGAGATGCTTGGATTAGATCCCGCCCTGGTGATGCACCATCTCAACATTGCTATCGGGTTCAGCCCTGTCTGACAACATCCACGGTCCTTCTGCCCCGAGCTTGAATTGAAGATCAAGTGAGAGATTGAACGACTTCTACAAGCTGACTTCATTGAGCCCATCACTCATCCTATCTGGTTGGCTAATGTTGTCCCTGTGCAGAAGAAGAATGGCCAAGTCTGTGTTTGTATTGACTTTCGGGACTTGAACAAGGCATGCCCTAAAGACGAGTTCCCATTGCCCAACATCGACATGCTTACAGGGGCAGCCGCCGGACACGAAACCTTATCTTTCATGGATGGTTTCACGGGCTACAATCAAATTTGGATGAACCCCGACGATTGTGCCAAGACAGCCTTCCGCACTCCTATGGGTAACTTTTGTTGGAAAGTCATGCCCTTCGGCCTCAAGAACGCGGGTGCAACGTATCAAAGAGCAATGACAACAATCATCCATGACATGATCCACCGCACAGTAGAGGACTACGTTGACGATCTTATCATCAAATTCAAAAAGGAAAGTGATCATCTCACGGACCTTCGAGCAGTCTTCGATTGTTGTCGACAATACAACATGTGAATGAATCCGTTAAAATGTGCCTTTAGAGTCTCCTCTAATAAATTCCTCGGCTTTTTAGTCAGCCGACAGGGTATCGACGTTGACCCTTTCAAGGCCGCCTCCATCCAGGAAATGCCCCCGCCCAAGAGCACCAAACAGTTGAAGAGCTTCCTCGGCAAGGTTTCTTATCTCCGCCGATTCATCCCTGCCTTGGCCGAACTTATCACACCCTTCCAGCATCTGACACGCAAGAGCGCACCATGGAATTGGGGTGCGCCCCAACAACAAGCATTTGAACAGATCAAGGCGGTCCTCATGTCACCACATACCATGGTCGTGCCACAACGAGGGATCCATCTCTTGCTATACTTGACCTCCGCGCCCAGGTCCATAGGGGCATTGCTTGCCCAAGAGGTAGATGGAATGAAGCGCCTAGTTTATTATCTTAGTTGATCGATAAGGGGCCCTGAAGTCAATTACTCTGAGCTCGAGAAGTATTGCTTAGCCTTGGTCTACGCCTCGTAGAAATTCAGACACTACTTCTTGTCCAGATCACACTTGTCACCAAGGCTGATCTACTCCAATACATGTTCACACGCCCTGCCCTGTCTGGTCGACTTACCCGTTGGTTGCTGCTATTGGCCGAGTTTGGCTTATCTATCAAGAATCCTATAGCTCTACGGAGCCAAGCACTTGCAGACCTCTTAGCATTCTTCCCATGCCAACGATATGAACCAACCTCAGACCAATTGCCTGGGGAGGAGACGACTCTGATCTCCGACATCGATGAACTGTAGATGCTTGAGTTTGATGGCTCAGTCACCACCATAGGCCCCAATGGAGCTCCCCTTAGGCAAGGGGGTGCCGGTGTAGTCCTTCACAATCCAGAGGGTGTTACCACATCCCTATCCTTCAAGCTTGCATTCCCGGTATCTAACAATGAAGCCAAGTATGAGGCACTCGTCATTGGCCTCATGTTGACCACCAGTATGGGGGCTAAGTCAGTATGCGTGAAAGGAGACTTAAACTTGATCATGAAGAAGGTTGATGGGGAGTTCGTAGTCAAGGAGCCCGCCTTGGCACCTTATCGTGCCTTGGTTCAACACTTGGAAGCAAGATTTGGCCATATACAATATGAACATCACAATAGATGCCACAACAGACATGCGGACAGCATGGCCACAATCGCGTCGAAGATAGAAGTCGACGGTGAACAACGAATGCTAACCATCATCAAGAGGACCACACCTTGCATAGCCATGAACTTGATCCCAAGGGACACTACCACCGATGATTAGAGGCAGCCGATCATCGACCATCTTAAAGCACCATCCCTTGTATTTGCCTGTATTCTCACAGACTAATTAATGCTAGAGGCTGTCTTGTACAAGCGATGCCTCGGGGGCACTTTCGCTAGATGTTTGGCGCCAGAAGAAATGAAGCATAAGCTCAAACTTGGCCATCAGAAGTGTTATGGCCTTGATGGTCCCCCTCTATACCGTTGCCTCCAGCGTATGGGCCTCTATTGGCCATCCATGGCCAAGGATGCCTCAGATATACAAAGGGACTGTCTCGAGTGCTTGTATGCACCAGACAATGCGGAAGCTCTTGCCATTGACGTCGAAGGTGACTGGCGCCAACCTTTCATCTAGTACTTATCCCACGGAGTCCTACTGCCAGACCACAGCTCAGCACGATCTATCAAACGTAAGTCGGTCAAATATTTCGTGACGAAAGGAGAGTTATTTCGCAAGGGAATTTCAGGACGCACCTTGCGATGCTTGCAGGGTGCCCAAGCAGTCGAGGTGATTAACGAAGTGCACAATGGTGATTATGGTGAGCATCAAGGCTCTCAGAAGCTGTATGCGGAATTGCTAAGGTTGGGGTACTACTGGCCGACCATGGAATCTGACGCGATCTCTCATGTTCGACATTGCCAACCCTGCCAGAGACACGTTGACAGAATGCATACACCGGCGTCCGACCTCCGCATGATCTTGGCCCCATGGCCATTTCACTACTGGGCTCTCGACCTCATAGGTCCCATCTACCCCATATCACGAGGCCACGCTTGGATTATGGTCGCCACAGAACGTTTCACAAAGTGGGTCGAAGCCATACCTCTACGACGAGCCACGGGAGGCGCCATTGCCAACTTCTTGCGCAATCACATTGTTTGCCGCTTTGGTATTCCCCAGTGCATCATATCTGACAACGGCACACCATTCATCAATAGGGATGTCCGAACTTTCATGGAAGGATACAACATCAACCACGCTACATCCACCCCTTACTACCCACAAGGGAACGGTCAAGCCGAAGCTTCTAACAAGACCTTACTGCGGGTATTGCCATGCATGGTCCACGATGCAAGCGGTTCATGGTCTGAAAAACTAAGCCTTGCACTTTGGGCATATAGAACCTCCAAGCACACAGCAACAAAGGCCATGCCCTTTTCCCTTGTCTCCGGGGACGAGTGTGTGGTCCCAGCTGAGATTGCAGTCGCATCAGCCAGACTCTGCCTAAGCAGTGGGCTTGAGGAAAAAGAAACCAGAATGACTGCCCTTGAAGGACTTGATGAAAGAAGAGCCAATGCCTTATGCCATATGAAGAAGTACCACGAGCAACTCACTGAGGCATACGGAAAGACTGTAAAGCCACGGACATTCGTCGAGGGCGACCTTGTTCTCCAGGCCGCCAAACATGTGCGTGCCAACATGTCAGCCCCCAAGTTCACACCGAATTGGAAAGGATCACTTCAAGTACATGAAGCCAGAGATAACGACTCCTACCTCTTGCTCAACATGGAAGATCGACAAATCACGGCCCCTATCAACGGATACTATTTGAAGAAGTATTATGCATGACCAATTGGCTTGTCCCCCCAACCCCGCCCGCCAAAAGCTTAGAACATTTACACATAGCTTTTTTTGTATATGCACACCTGTTTATGACTTGTAACTTTTGCTGACTATTACAAGTGCTTACTTTACTCATGTAATGGCATTTTGGCCTAATTACTATCAATGCAAAGATCATTTACTCGGCTCAATTATTGTATGTAATGCACTCTCTCATTTACACATCGTTCACTAAGTTGCTTGCTATGGGCGGGGAGGGGGGAACCACAACAAAAAGACACCACATGCCAGACATACAAGCACATCAACAACTAAGCCTCATCTCACAACCAACACAGGTACAAAATAACCATATGACTGTCATATCAATATTAACAAAATGCATACAGGTCACAGGTTTGCAGGCCACTAAGGACCAATGATAGATAAAAACAAAAAAAAAATACAAAATACACAACTGTTAGCCCTATGGTTGGATAACCTAGGCTTACATCTTGTTTTGATGATAACTACACATTGATTATGTTCTAATGTGTGCTTTGAGTGGATTCTTAGTAGATATATACATGACACTCATGAAGACACATTTGAGAAGTTGGATAGATGGATTGAAGCCAAAGAAGCTTAAAGTTATAGTGGACATACTATGGAAGCTTCATCAAGTCCTATGTCAAAGAGCAAGAAAGAATGCAAAGGCTAAGTTACTACGATTATGATTGATCTTTACTATTATGTAACTAGTCTTGGTTTGATGGTTGGATTGATGACTATGACCTAAAAAGACCTTAGGACACCTTGTGCATTGCATGTGAGTTCATAACCTTTCACACAAGTGTGGTTCTTGAAAATGAGTGAACTTTGGAGCTCACTCAGATTTTCTCAAAAACTATTTTGGTGCCAATCTTTTCATATCTTGATAAAACTTTTCATTAGCTTTCCAACGCAAAAAACGGCACCTCAATCCGATTTTTCTAGAGAAAGTTATGCCCAAAATAGGAAAGGGGGTTCCGTGAGGCAGCTGATAGGCAGTAGGGTAATACAGTCGACTGTATTTGAATCCAGTCGACTGCATTCCAATGCAGTCGACTGCATTGGTCAAAATTCAGTTCCAACGGCTATTTTCGAGGACAAAACTCCAACGGCTATTTTAGAGGGATTACAGTCGACTGCATTGGGAATACAGTCGACTGCAATGGCAGTTTTGCCCATATTTTGCCTCTAACGGCTATATTTCATTTGCTCTCTATATAAATGATTTGGGGCTTCATCATACACCATGGAAACCACATTCTAAGCCTCCATTCATTAGAGAAACATCAAGGCTCATAGATTAAACTTTTCTCTCTTCATCTTCATGATTTTACATCATTAAAGAGAGCATCTTTGTGAGCAATTCTTTGATTGAGAGTGAGCATTCTTCAAGTCATCAATTCTCTCATCTCTCTATTGTACTAGAGCTTCATTTGTACTCATTTCCTTTCAAGAAGGTTTCTTTGTACACAATTGATCTTTGTAAAAGGATTGTGATCAAGGCTTGGGTTTGTCAAGTCTTGGGTGAGCTTTGTGGATTCAAGGCTTGTGCTTGGTGTGGGGATATCACCAAGTGTTGTAAGGGTTTTGATCTTGACCCGGAAGAAGATTGTTGCTAGTGGATTCTAGTGCTCTTGCAAGGGACTTCCTTGAAGAGGTGGATGTAGGCTTGAGGGTAGTTCAAGCCGAACCATTTAAATCTCCTTGTCAAGTATCTCTAACTCAATCTCTTTACTTATTGCTCTTTAATTGTTTGAGATTGTTTAGTTAGCATCTTCATTGAATTATTACTTGATTTGATTGAGATTTATGATTGTGCTTAGTTTAAATTCCCCATTAATTTTCAAAAACCCTATTCACCCCCTCTAGGGTTGTTTTATTGGTTTCAAGTGGTATCAGAGCCTCGGCTCTTGATTTTTTTTTGGTTAACACCTAGAGAGTTAAAAGATCATGGGGTTTCCTAGTCTTGAGGGGAGTTCTATTACTCAACCTCCACTTTTTGATGGGTCTTCATATAGTATATGGAAAATTAAGATGCGAGTATTTTTAGAATCTTTAGATTATGAAATGTGGGGAATCGTTGAAGATGGCCCTTATGTTCCAACCAAGAGGATTAGGAATAAGCTTGTGCCAAAGGAGAAATCCGAATTTAATGACTATGATAGAAATATGCTTTGCATGAATTCTAGAGCTAAGAATTGTCTTGTTTGTGCTCTAAACACAAATGAACTCAATCGAGTTATTATGTGTGATTCGGCTAAAAGTATGTGGGATACACTTCAAGTCACTCATGAAGGGACTTCTCTTCTAAGAGATTCAAAGATGAATTTATGGCATGGAGAATATGAATTGTTTCAAATGTTTTCTGATGAATCTATTATGGAAATGAATTTTCGTTTCACTAAAATTGTTAATACTTTGAAACAATTAGGAAAAGATTTCTCTAACGGTGATCTTGTGAGAAAGGTAATTAGGTCATTACCTAGAGAATGGGATGCAAAAATCATCGCACTTCAAGAATCAAAGGATCTCAATACCTTCTCATTAGATGAATTAATTTGCTCCTTGATGACATATGAAATGCAACTTGAATCATTCGGGCAAAAAGTTCCAAAGAAGAAGAAGAAGTGCATTGCTCTTAAAGCTTCATCAATGATGGATCAATCTTCAAGTGAAGAGGAAGAAGACTTGAATAACAAGGAGATAGACATACTTGCAAAGGAATTCAATGAGTTTCTCAAAATTAAGAAAGTTGGAAACTCACACAAGAGCAAGAATGATTCAAGTGTAGATATTACTTCATGGGAGAATAAGAAGAAGAAAGGGTCAAGAAAGAAGCACTCCATGAAGTCATCAATCGAAGCCATCATTTGTAGTGATGATGATTCAAATGGAGATGAATATGGTCATTTCGATGAGGGAGATGCAAATTTATGCTTCATGGCTCGAAAAGATGATGAGGTAAATTCTTCATATAGTGACAGTGAGAGCAATTGCTCCAATGATGATATTCATGATGCTTATGCTCTTTTATATGAAGAATCCATGAAATTAGCCAAGAAAAATTGTGCTTTGAGAAAACAAGTGCATGCGATTTCAAAAGAACTAGATGACTTAAAAAGTGATTATTGTGAGTTGCATGCCAAGAATGAATGCATATCTAGCCATTTATATGTAAAGCATGTGAATAATGATTTGGTTGAATTGATTGTGAACATTCCTAGCACAAAACAAATCTCTTGTGATGCTTCGATTTTAGAAAAACAAAATGAAATTTTAAATCTTGAGATTTGTGATTTGAAAAAATGCCTTGAAAAATTTGTTGATGGTAAAAACAACTTGGATGTCATGCTTGGACACCAAAGAGTTGGCCTAAACAAAGGCAGTGTTGGATTAGATCCCTTCACCTTGCCTCCTAAAGTTTTTAAACAACAAACTAGGTTAAGTGTTCCTCCAAGACAACCAAAGAACTATTGCACACCTTTTACACATTGTGGTTGGTGCAACAAGAAAGGGCATACGACTAGTTATTGTCCTTGTAGAATTGTTTATATTAGTGATGTAAAAAAAATGTGGGTTGTTAAAGAGTTTCTTAACGTTACTAAGACTAACACTTATGGACCCAAGAAAATGTGGGTACCAAAAGTTAGACCTAAATTGTGATTGTAGGTTATTCAAATCAAAGGCAAATAGCAACAAGGAGAAGGCTCCAAGAAAATTTTGAGAAGGAGGAGCAACAAGTTAAATCTTAAGGGGGAGTAAGCATTCCAAGATTGGACATGCTACTTAAAATGAGGAGAGCCTCAAAGCTTGTGAAGAAAATGGACTTCAAGAATGATCACTCATGAGCTCAATTCCTTGGTAATTCATCAAGAGGGTAAAACTTGGCTCTATTCAACATTGTGCTATACACTAAACTTATATGTCATGAAGCATGCTTAAATTGTCATACTTATTTCTCATGATATAAATAGCTTGCTTGTTGAGAATTAATGTGAACCTTGCTGATGAATGGTCCTCTTGCACTTATATTGGAAATATTGATTGTTGATGACCATTATTCGCATTGTGAAAATTTCACGTTGAGATTTCGTCGTCTTAATGCTTCACAATGCTATTCCTACACACACCCCATTTGGTAATGCCAAAAAGGGAGCATGACTTGGTTAGACATTTAGTTGTGTTCGTTGGATATTGTTGGCACGCATTAATTGTGGGGGAGCATACATTATGATGGAATATGCATAAGATAACTTGATAGGGGGAGCTTACATGCTTGAATCATATAATATCTTGTTACTCTTGAAATATGCATAAAGTAAACAAGATTATTGAGCTAAATTATCTTTCTTTCGATCATGAAAGAACTCTTGATGTCATCCTATAAGTTCATGAGTTATATGCACTTCACGCTATTATCTTGCTTATAATTATCTCTTCACACATGCATACCCTTGTCTCTTTGTTGATGACAAAGGGGGAGAAATAATCTTGATTCTATATGCTATGTGATTGTGTGTTTTGAGAGAACATTAGAGGAAGAGCATATCTTGTTTTAGCTAGGGAAGCTAGCTATAAGCTTAATCGCTAAATGAGATAGATTGACATGTCTTGAGTATACTAGAGATTATTGAATGTTCTAAGTGAGATTGTTGTGCTTAATTGACTATCATATGATACATCTTACCTTATATAGGATCAATGTTTGTCATCATCAAAAAGGGAGAGATTGTTAGCCCTATGGTTGGATAACCTAGGCTTACATCTTGTTTTGATGATAACTACACATTGATTATGTTCTAATGTGTGTTTTGAGTGGATTCTTAGTAGATATATACATGACACTCATGAAGACACATTTGAGAAGTTGGATAGATGGATTGAAGCCAAAGAAGCTTAAAGTTGTAGTGGACATACTATGGAAGCTTCATCAAGTCCTATGTCAAAGAGCAAGAAAGAATGCAAAGGCTAAGTTACTACGATTATGATTGGTCTTTACTATTATGTAACTAGTCTTGGTTTGATGGTTGGATTGATGACTATGACCTAAAACGACCTTAGGACACCTTGTGCATTGCATGTGAGTTCATAACCTTTCACACAAGTGTGGTTCTTGAAAATGAGTGAACTTTGGAGCTCACTCAGATTTTCTCAAAAACTATTTTGGTGCCAATCTTTTCATATCTTGATAAAACTTTTCATTAGCTTTCCAACGCAAAAAATGGCACCTCAATCCGATTTTTCTAGAGAAAGTTATGCCCAAAATAGGAAAGGGGGTTTTGTGAGGCAACTGATAGGCAGTAGGGTAATACAGTCGACTGTATTTGAATCCAGTCGACTGCATTCCAATGTAGTTGACTGCATTGTTCAAAATTCAGTTCCAACGGCTATTTTAGAGGACAAAACTCCAACGGCTATTTTAGAGGGATTAATACAGTCGACTGCAATGGGAATACAGTCGACTGCAATGGCAGTTTTGCCCATATTTTGCCTCTAACGGCTATATTTCATTTGCTCTCTATATAAATGATTTGGGGCTTCATCATACACCATGGAAACCACATTCTAAGCCTCCATTCATTAGAGAAACATCAAGGCTCATAGATTAAACTTTTCTCTCTTCATCTTCATGATTTTACATCATTAAATAGAGCATCTTTGTGAGCAATTCTTTGATTGAGAGTGAGCATTCTTCAAGTCATCAATTCTCTCATCTCTCTATTGTACTAGAGCTTCATTTGTACTCATTTCCTTTCAAGAAGGTTTCTTTGTACACAATTGATCTTTGTAAAAGGATTGTGATCAAGGCTTGGGTTTGTCAAGTCTTGGGTGAGCTTTGTGGATTCAAGGCTTGTGCTTGGTGTGGGGATATCACCAAGTGTTGTAAGGGTTTTGAACTTGACCCGGAAGAAGATTGTTGCTAGTGGATTCTAGTGCTCTTGCAAGGGACTTCCTTGAAGAGGTGGATGTAGGTTTGAGGGTAGTTCAAGCCGAACAATTTAAATCTCTTTGTCAAGTATCTCTAACTCAATCTGTTTGAGATTGTTTAGTTAGCATCTTCATTGAATTATTACTTGATTTGATTGAGATTTATGATTGTGCTTAGTTTAAATTCCCCATTAATTTTCAAAAACCCTATTCACCCCCTCTAGGGTTGTTTTATTGGTTTCAACAACATCTACTGTAAAGAAATAAGCAATGCACCAACAGTTCTCTCAACCCTAATTCCATCTCGTCTATATTCTCATCAAGATCCTTTTTTTTAGATCCGACACCATAACCTTATTATTATCAAACCACTCTTATAAACTAGATCAACCAACTCTTTCTTCCATTCTCTACAGCAATAACGAGAACGTTGAGGTCATGTATAAACATGCCTTAGCCAACCTCGACCCACATATCTTAACGATGCTCCTAATTCAACCAAATCATCAAGATTCTTCTTCTACTTCTCTCATCAACACTTAGGCCTTCCACCAGACACTTCGAAAGTCTACAGAATCATTTTCCTAAGCTCTGATACCAACTTGCGACACCCCCAACCCTGGTGACATCACCGGGCTGAGTTATCGATCATAATCACATTCAAAATCCTATGCTGAATGCAGAGCAACTACATCCTCATACTCATATATCATTAATAGACGTTCAAAAATGCGTTCTTACAAAAAAGTTTTCCTTACAAACATACATCATACTGCAGCGGAAGACTTTCAAGTCTCTAAACAACATGAATGTTTACAACCTAATATACAACTATAGTCCTAGGATTCTTAACAACTGATCTCATAGCTCAATCTTTACCTCACACAACGTATCCCCTTGCTCAACTTTTCTAACTTGTTTCTCTTCCCTTCTCTAGAGGGTTCTCTTTGATCAACATTACAGCCTGCACAATACAACATAAGGAATGAGCGCAAATCGCCCAGTAAAGACAACACGAGGTATATCGTGTACAAATGATTCAAAGGACTCAAAGGAATAACAATCATCTCAACTATAGTAATGAATCAAGAGTAGTCAATAAATTTCAGCATCAGCATACTTGTCAAACAATAATTTTTCTTTCGTTAGATTGAGCGGCTTTAAGGCCCAACAGAACAACATTATTGCCACCTCCTCATGGACAAGACTGACTGACTGACTATGCAAGTGAACACTAAAACAGAAAATTAAAAAGATAAACATCAACAAAATACAAGTCATTAAAATCATTAACATCAAAAGAAAATCAAATGCAATGCAACTCAGACACGACAGACTAGACTTGACCAGACATGACAGACTCGACTCGCGCGCCCTACATCCTCTTTGCCA